>CM073775.1:42792149-43376692 GCA_037158775.1 Hetaerina titia
GCCATAGGTAATCCACCTTTTAAGGAGAGGTTCAGGATGAACACAATAAGCAAATAATTGATTCTCATGTCTTTTTCAACATAAATAAAAATTATTTTAAATATCTTAATGAATGTAAAAATTATAATGAGATCACAGTTTTTGTTGTAAATTAAAGTTCGGATATCTCCTCAAGGTAAATTTTGAGTGACTTTTTCTCAATCAAAAATGCACCAAATATGCTTATTTTATTTTTTTAATTTCTGTATTTTTCGAACAGACGTACTTTCGTTTTCTCATACGGAACCATTTTCATATTCTGTCACTTGAAGTACCGCTGCACGGGAGAAAGCAATGCACTGGGAAGCCGTATGGCGTCGACGAGATTTTGCCTCCAGTTCAAGGCAGTCTTTACCAGACTGCACATCTTCACCCTTCCCTTAACTTCCCTCCCTCCTCATTCCCCAACGAATCCGCCTTCCTTGCAGCACTTTCAATGTTTCCACCGTATGTCTGCCTCGTATTTTGCTCCCGGATCCAAACCGGAATTTATAGATTCTGCAGGGGATCCTCTATCGCTTAAAATTGGTCTGCTCTGAGGAAAACCAATATCCCTCCGGAATATTTCCTATTCCTGTGGAGAAATAGTTAACAGACTTTCTCTGGAGAATGGTTTAACTTTCTCTGAGAAATTTCTTACTACGCACTTCTTTTCCTTCCATGATTCTTCCAGATTTCCTCGTCTTTTTCAAAAACTACACTGTGGCATTTCGTATTTCGTCTTAAATCGCTTCCCATTCCTCGTTTTTTTCAGCTGTGGTTGTAATGAAACATTACACACTCCTCTTGGGATTTCTTCGTTAGTCTCATATTCCTTTATAAATGCAGCTCCTACGCAGAAAAGCATCTCCATCCCTTCTTATTTTCTTACCCCCAAACTGCTAATAATGTCCTAGTCTTACCGTTGCGGAAATTGGAATTTAAGCTTCGGGTTTTTTTTACGACTATAATCATTATCGATTCTTCTTTAAGGCAGTAACATGCGGAATGCCAGAGGATGATTTGTTATAAACAATAAAACTACTTGAAAGCGTCTTCGTCTTCAAGGCCGTAAAAATGGATTCACCTCTAAACCGCGTTTAATGTTTCATTGAAGATTTAAAGCACCTTTGTTACACCGTTTCCCTGCTTTAATTTCTTCTCTGAAATATGCGTGAAGCTGAAAAGTGGAAGTGGTCAAATGCGGGTATTTCGAATCTTCAGTTTTTAATTTTAGACGATATATCACTGAAATATTATATTAGTGTGCATGCGTGATGAATTACTGCATATTGGTCGTGAAACGACATTACTTTCCAAAGATTAATACATGTTTTCTGTCCAATATTTCTTGTATTTGAAAGAGTGTCACTGTCGATATCAGATCCATTCAATCTTTCCCTTGTAGTGGAGTTGCGCAATATCCATCCTTTCAACATTAACCGTTGATGTTCATTAACTATTGAGATCATTAGGGTAGATCTACGTGGTGAATCACTAAGGAGGTTTCAAAAATATCGACTATTTCACATATTTCTAAAAGTATCGACAATTTTACAAAAATCGAGAAATATCGTCGATTTCACATATATGTATTAAGTAAATTAATTTATCTTTTTTATTTAATTTTATTATTTATAATTATAATAATTAAATATTTTAATAAGTCAAAGTGAAATGTTCATAATTAAATAATAAAATATAAAAAATATAATTATACTAATTACATTAATTTATTTTTATATAAAAATTATTTAGACCAAATTAATTTCTCTAAAATCTCGTTTTAATCGTCATTTGTCCAATATAACCTCGTGTCGCCAAATCGCTCGCAACAGTATCATCCATACTCAGGAGAAAATATCGTTCGCGATGTTTCGGTCCCTCAATAATGTCATTAATGATATGAAATGTGCAGTCGCTCTCCTTGCTCCTTAAGAATTTACATCGACCTTGTAAACGAATTAAAAAATCGTATCCACACGTAGTCAATGAGTCGTCATATCGTATTTGGCTCTACCGGAGGACGCCCAACGCTTCCTTCCCACATCAGTGACTCCACCTTTAGCCTCCCATTCTCCCCCTTCGCTCCTACCCCTTTGCCCGATCGTCCCTCTCTCCTTCATCGATCGTTAACATCGCAAATCAAGCGGGTAGTGGATGCGACCCAGTTTCCCTCCTCCCCGCCACAGACTCATCGCTTCTCGTTACATGAGCGGTAAAAAAATCCACGTCTTTTTCCTTTCGATCCGAGGGGAACCCCGAGAAGGGACCCCCTCCGTTTCTCTCACCTCGTCTCCGGGGACTCTCCATCCATCTCTCGCTCACAACTCTCCCCTCACCCCCGTCCTATTCGACCTGAGCACATTAATTGAGTTTTCGTCTTATGAAATCTCTAGAAATCGGGAGTGCTCCATCTCATTGCGATCGTTTGAAGACTTGTCCAATTTGCGTTGGAGATTGGAACTTCATTTGCGACCAAGAACAAAAGAAATTGGAAAAAATCTTTAAATAAAGAAAAAATCTTCGCCTATATATTTCTATATATTGTCGATTTTTTCGCCGTTAAAATGCATATTTTTTCAAAGATTTTTCCTATGTTTTATGTCCTTGGTCGCAAATGCTATACCAATCTTCAAAGCATATTGGAACGGTCCTAAAGTGATATATATATACATATGGGTCGCGGTGGTCTAGCGGGTAGAGCGTTGGACTGCTGACCGGAGGGTCCCGGGTTCGATTCCCGGGCAAGGCACTTTGGGCACCTGCAGCTCCACCCAAGCTAGTTGATTTTTCGGGTACCAGATCTTCCTGGGAAAATATAACCCTCACAGGGAAAGGAACTGGCCCCCCTACCCTGATGTGTGAATATTCACACGCCGTCGGGCTTGGTACATGGGTGAGCTCTACCATCACCTACTAAACCGACCTTCGGGTTGATTACTGCGTTTATGGTTTTTTTATATATATTTAAGCTGAGAAATTTATTATCAGACATCAACTTCATGGTATTAAAATATTATGATAAGATAATCTTCCGGTTAAGGTAGGTTTTTGGATGGACACAACTATCAAATAAACATTTTGTGACTCCCTACCTATCAAACTAATCTATATTGAAAAAAAATGCGCTCGATCAACATACTCTACATCAAGTCCCTTTTCGTCTCTGTGTACTTCCTTCCTCCCTTCACCCCTCCTAACATCCCTGTCATGATTGGCACTAAGTGACAAGAAAAAAGATGAGGGAAAAGAGAGAGATAGGTTTAAAAAAAATACAAGGGGATAAATAGGGAATACACCCTAGTTCACTTGGGTGTGTTTGAGAAACAGTGACCCAAGTACGAGTAAACCTCAATCACACACAAAATGCAAAATAAATAATAAAAATAATAAATAATAAAGCAAACTTACAAACACTCGATAACCAGGGTGTGTTAAGAAATAACTGTCACTCTAATGAATCACATTCACACACACACCTAGGGTTTACAAGGATCCATCCTATGTCAGTGACCCGTCAATCACACAAATAAATGAAAATTTTAAAAAGATGTAATGAAACAGAAACGACTAACGTGAATACACAGTCACTCTTGTGTGTTAGACCTTTGTGAATTTCACCCACTCATTCTGTCATGGTTTACAAGGATCCCTCCAATGCCATTGACCCGTCAATCACACAGATGAATACAAAATCATAACACCGATGCACGCACGCTCTCTCTCATTCACTCAATCGCTCAGGTTTGTTCGAAAACAAGCCAGTCGTATCTCATTAGGCAAAGTAGATACCATTTCGTCTATAAATACCTTTTTAGTGTCAGATTTTCCGCACTTAGTGAGCGTTGAGCTTCTTCCGTCCGTATCGAGGTGCCTACGGGATGGGTTATCTGTTCCATTTGTTAAAATACGTCTATTATGAGCTCAAAGTCCGTCGTGAGTTCTCTTCTCGAAATTAGGAATTTTCTTTTATCCAATTCTACTGTCATATTCAAATGATTGTTCATCTACTGTTTTCAAAGATATTTGCACTGTTTGCAAATAATGTTAATTTCTTCTCCGTAACGGTAATTGACAATTAAGAAGGTGTATTGGATGTAATTTCTGCAATTTTCAGCCAGAAAAATTCTCCCTTTGATGAGGAGTTTCGACTATTAAAATGAAAAGTGTTAAAAATGGGTATGGCATTGAGGAGCATAATGAATTTGGAAATGGAAATAATTACATCCATTATAAATCAAACCATATACATAATTCCGATGCCTTGTTTGATGGGATGATAGCTGTTCACTTACTTGGTACTATTGCTAGCGGAATGAATACATGCAGGGTTAGAAAGCCTGTTTTTTCCATCAATTTTCACAGGGATAAGGAAGCATTTCAAAAAAGGAAGTTAGGTTGCCATACCCTGTGTATCTATACATGTGCAGAGTTAATATGATACATCGTTACCATTAGGTTAGTAAAGACATAAATTAGTATTTATTTTCCTTAAAAATAGAATTTCCTTTGTCATTCATTTTCCTTCGATTGGGGTTCGAGGTTCATCAGAGTTAGCTCCTTCATTTCACTCATTTGATGGTCATCAGTGTGATGCAAGAGCAGTTAGCGCCATAAATTAGCGATCCAGGCTTAAGTGCCACAGTCGATCCGTCCTGAGGCAAACACTCTCGAACGTACGCAGTAATCCGATCAACTTAATGGCTATTATCGGAGGCTAATGCGCCAGAATTCTCTATCTCCCCCGCCATGGGCAGTGGGAAGGTTACAGCCGTTAATTAGTTTGCATAGTTTGGTATTAAATTGTCGAAACTGTCGTCGATCAAGCTTTGCGCCATCTAGCTTTGATCAAAGGGTTGAATGTCAATTACGTAGCTTTGAAGTTAACAGGGGATTCATCTGCATCCACTTTCAAGTTGGAGTGCTATGGGTTACCGATTTGTCGAGGAACAACTGCTGTTGCACACAAATTTTTAGTCGTTTCCGTATTCATATTTTTCTAAAAATTTAAAATATTTTCTTATGCACAGTGACGGTTACGCATCGCCATTAAATTATTCATGATTTCATTCTTCATTTCGGCAGACAAGTTAATTGGTCTGACAAAAGCCCTCATTGAGATTCATATTTTTGTGTATCTATCTCGTATGCACAAAAATGGGGGTTACAAGTTGTCTGTACGGAAACTGCCTATGTCTTGTAATAATCTGATATCTTAGCCTTGTAATAATTTGATTTCCACAGCTTTCGTAGAAAAACGATATCTTAGTAGATGTTACGCAGTAAACGATGTTGATTCAAAGTACTGTACTGTGGACCTCACAAACTTAATTCAGCGTCTGTTCTACTTCTTTCTCGCGTCGCGTCTTTCTAGGATTTTTAAATCGTATCTAGAATCAGATGATTTCCATGGTAGCGTAACCTTTTTTATTTCATAATCTTCTATGCAGCATTGAGACGTGATGAATTGACAATTGACAGACGTTGAACCGAAAGTTGAGAATGTCGTACTCAAATTATCGTTTTAAAACGTTTATATAAATTATAATTTGACAACATTTAAATCAATGGTTGATTATGAATGAAATTTAGTTGGGGATTCATAAAATCCGTTAAGCTTGTGAATTATTAAGTTTTGGTTAGTCAGTTAGCCAATGGTTTGCAAACTCTGCTGAGTATATTGCGTAGTTAGCGCAATAGGTTGGGTTTGAGAGTAAATGTAAATAAAACAATGGAAGTGGAGAAAGATGAAGGTTAAGATAAAAATTCACATAGGAGGGCCTAAACTAGATATGTTAGAAGAATTTTCTGAACTCGGAAGGGATAGAACATAATGATCAAATGAGTTCAAATTTAAAAATAATGATTTCAATGCGCTAAGAGGTTTTCACAAGAAGGGAATTGATGACGGGGATTTAAGAAACTGTTAGGAGGTGAAGAAAAGATTCGTGAAAACTTTGAAATGGGCCGTCGTTTAATCTGAGGTGTAAACGTGGTCATTGAAGCAAGGTTTTACGCATAGATTGGAAGATGGTAGAATGTGGGTGTGGAGAAGTATACAAAATGGGAATTGGACCGCAAGGAGAACAAATGAGGAAGTACTAGATGTGGTGGGAGAGGGGGAAGAGTGGGTTATTGAGATAAATCAAAGCGAGGCAGGGAAAATGGATGCGTAGCGGTTTCATTGGCAATGGGATTTTGAAGACTGAGAGAGGGGAGTGAATGTTTTCGGAAAAAGAGGAAGGCATAGAGTAGGATGGAATAGATATTGGATGGAAGAAAAGGGAGGAAAGAAATATTCATAATTGAATATGGCTTAATGTAATGTTCGATGACAGGTTGGGTTATGTAAGAGAAACAATGGAACAGTGCATCGACAATTACATACAGACACACACACAGATATATCCACACGAACATGTATATATATATATATTTTTTTTTAGGTAATCTACCGGTTAAGGTAGGTTTTTGGATGGACACAACTATCAAATAAACATTTTGTGACTCCCCACCTAGCAAACTAATCTATATCAGGTCCCTCTTCATCTCGGTGTACTTCTTTCCTCCCTTCATCCCGTCCAACATCCCTATCTCCCTTCCCGTCTATCATCCCTTTGGAGGCTTTTGAAATGTGGGTGTGGAGAAGAATGGAAAAGGTGAAATGGACCGAAAGGAAAACAAATGAGGAAGTACTAGAAATGGTGGGGGAGGAGAGGGGTTTGTTGAGAGAAATCCTATGGAGGCAGGAAAAATGGATGAAGGGCGTATTGAGCGGTAGTGGAATGTTGAAGAGGGTATTAGAGGGGAGAATGTTGGGAAAGCGAGGTAAGGGTAGGAACAGGATAGGGATATATATATATATATATATATACATATGCATTTTATATATACATATATATGAACCATAAACACAGTAATCAACCCGAAGGTCTGTTTAGTAGGTGATGGTAGAGCTCACCCATGTACCAAGCCCGACGGCGTGTGATATATTCACACATCAGGGTAGGTTGGGGGGCAGTTCCTTTCCCTGTGCCGGTTATGGTTTCCCAGGAAGACCTGGTACCCGAAAAATCAACTAGCTTGGGTGGAGCTGCAGGTGCCCAAAGTGCCTTGCCCGGGAATGGAACCCGGGACCCGCATATTCTCGGGAGAATAATATGGTGGTTTCCCATTGCCTTCCACGTCACAGTACTGCGGCCGATACCGTAAACTTCATTCTCACCCACGGCTGTGGCAGCTGATACTGGGCTAACCCACTCGGTGCCAGGCCGACCGAGTGGGACCGATACCCTTCGCTCCATATATAAATGTATATATAAAATATTCTTATATATATTATTTTTGAACGAATTTATATAAATATACTCATGTATAGGTTTGTATGAAAAGTATCGAAAAAATAGATTTATGTCAGTTGTTGATACAATACCTTAAAATTCTTCAAACTACATTCCTTGAGTGTCAACACACTTTTGCCAACGGCTTTTCCACGACGCGAAAGCTCTATGGTAGACGGATTCCAGAATGTCCTTGAGGGTACGCGTGGAAGCTTCTTTGACGGTACTTTGAGTCCCATGGTGATACCTTTTGAGGTGAGATTTCACTTTTGGGAATAGGAAATAGTCTGGTGGAGCCTAGCCGGGACTGTAATGGGGTTAGGGAATCGTCGCGATAACGATGCAGAAGGTCTTCGCAAGCTGGCACTCGTCTCTGCTCTTGGTCGTCCGTCCAGACCTTCGAAAGGAGTTTAGCGCAGATCTTTTGCAATGCCAAATTTGCAGTGATAATTTTGTGTACTGTCATCTTATACCATCTGCGACCATGCGAACACTTAACTGAAGGTCTTCATTCAGCACCTGACGCACATGTTCGGAAAAAATTGTTACCGAAAACGTAAACAAATTTTATATATATGTATGTGTGCGTGTGTAAATATATATATATATATATATATATATTTTATACTCAATATGGTTTGATGGTTTATGTATTAATAAATCCTATACACAATAGTTAACCCGAAGCTTAGAATGAATAAAATATATTTTCCTTGTGTACTCAGTATTAAGTCATCTATCATAGTTCAAAATGCATTGAGACTGTAAAATGCTCCCCTACTCGGGCAGAAACTTCGGCCTGATTGAAAAAGTGGAGGTTTTGGCAAAGGAAATCAGGAGTATGATGTAGCAATCGGGAATTATAGGCTTTATCATCGTATATTGTTATTTTGAGACCAGTTTATACATAGGATAACGCCGGCACCAACCTTGGAAAGTATCAAAACCAAACTTTCCGGTAGACTTCAGCGATATGAAATGTTTTTGGAGCTATGAGGGACGTTCGTTAAAGAAAAATCCAATAAGATTTATTTTTTAATTTAGAGAAAATCATTAAATCTGGTTTATTTTTAGTGGTAATGATTGCAATGGCATTAAAGTATGTCATGCGTAATGACAGAAAAAATTCATATTAGTAAGAACAAAAGCTAAGCTAATTTAGTTACTTGCTGAACTTGGACAATCTTTTTGGAAGTGTCTCTCTTTCTTGAAGTGATTTGAAGGAATTTCTTATTACTTTTCCGGAAAAGGTTGTACACTTCTTCTGATTGGCTATTGTAATCCTTAGTAAGTACAATTTAATAAGGTATGTGTCCCTTTGCCGATTTCATTCATAGGTGTTTATATTTTAAATTTGTGTTCTTTTTGTGCAATTTGAATTGGTTTCTTAAAAACTGATACACAACAATTTCCTGACATTATTTTTCTTGGATATATGCCTTGCAAAAATTTCATAGTTTCTCTATTTTTTTCTCTGCTTCACACTTCTCCAAGGAGTGAATGTTGGCATTTCTTTACACCATTACAGTTTCTTATGCCTGCCTAAAACAAACTGGGCTGCCATCCTTTTTGAGTTGCCTTGCCTAATGCGAGTCTCTTGGAGATCCCGCATACCATAAAGCAAATTCAAACGTGGAACGAACTATTGTTTTATTTCTCAGCTCTAAGACATGTTAAGATGCTTCACTCGAGGTCTGCAAAATAAAAACTTTACTCTGGTAAGCTCGAGAGCTAAATTTTTCAGTACTTTGCTCCAAACCGGATACTTGATTCAGCACTGCGCTTATATATTATTCATTGCGTAATGCTATTATTCATTATTCGTAATTTTATTAGGAAATCTACCGTTTAAGGTAGGTTTTTGGATGGACACAACTATCAAATAAACATTTTGTGACTCCCCACCTAGCAGACTAATCTATATCAGGACCCTCTTCATCTCTATGTATTTCTTTCCTCCCTTCATCCCGTCCAACATCCCTATCCTGTTCCTGCCCTTACATCGCTTGCCCCACATTCTCCCCTCTATTACCTTCTTCAACATTCCACCACTGCCGCTCAATACGCCTTTCATTCATTTTTCCTGCCTCCATAGGATTTCTTCCAACAATTCTCTCTCTCCTCCACCACCATCTCTAGTACTTCCTCATTTGTTTTCATTTCGGTCCATTTCACCTTCTCCATTCTTCTTCACACCCACATTTCAAAAGCCTCCAATCTACGTCTATCCTCCTGCTTCAGTGACCACGTTTCCGCACCGTACATAGCTACGCTCCATATCAGAGTTTTTACGAGTCTTTTCTTAACCTCTCTACTAATCGTCCCCGTCATCAACTCCCTCCTCCTTGAGAAAGCCTCCTTGCCTAGCGCAATTCTTCTCCTTACGTCCCTACCACTATGACCGTATTGGTCTAAAACACTTCCGAGATATGTAAACTGCTCTACCTGCTCTATTCTTTCCCCGCCTATTTTAATATTTAGCTTAGACTTTTTCTTTCTGAAAAATCACATAAACTTTGTTTTATTAATATTGATTCTCATCCCATATTTATTCGTAATAATATATAATATTTAACGACATATGATTCTGCAAATGAAATTTTTGTTTTATTTTTTGCCTCTTCTCTTTTTAAAAGAAATACGGCAACATCTATGAACATAAATATCCATTTTATTATCCTCCAACCAAATCAATAACTCAATTAAATCGTTTGAAGAGTATTTTGAAACACCCAGGAATAAACCTGGGAAATAAAGGCGGAATATACGCTGGAAATTGTGGGAATAATTCTTGAATTGGAATCCATAGAATCAGAGTCGAACGTTCTCATTTTGTAGACCAGGGTAGACTCGGCCTAGGCTAACCTATGCCCGCCCAGGCCACACTGCTCCTGGCAGTTTGCGACCGCCCATGCGGGTGGCCTAATTATTCCCTCAGCGCCAGGAGTTGACTCGAGAGCCCCTTACCAATTTTAAAAGTCGCAGGCCTTAATTAGCCATTAATATCGTCTCTCAAGCCTGAAAGTCTCTTAAGTCTAAAATCCATTCGCACTTTTTGACGTCGAAGTTAAAGGCCTAGGGACTTTCAGAGCTGGGAGACTATTATAAACACTGGGCTTAGTCTAACTTCCTCTTCTCTTTACCTCGGAGAAACTCCATTTATAATTTTCTGAATTACTCCGCCACATTTACTTTCTTCACTCAGCAGTTTTAATTTACATTATTTAGCAGAACGCATTTCCTTAAAACATTGAATCCATCCCTTAATTAACAATTGATCTGGAAAAAAAAAAACAAAATACTAGCCGCATGTCGCCAATATGAGTTATAAAATGAAATGTAAAACGCGTGATTTATTTTAATCATTTTGTTTAAAAAAGCGTTAAAATACACCTCACTGATCCTTTACCCAGAATAATGAATCCTGTATATTTAAGAGGCTGACCTTCGTGTTTTTTTTACATGAATTCCCAACGGAAGAGCTTGGCCAAAGAGAAAAACTCTATTATATTCAGTTGAGTTTACTGCGAGGGATAGGTTTTAGAGGAGATCGAGATGGCTGCGGTGGCTAACGTATAGGCTTCCCACTGAGAAGGCCCGGGTTCAAATCCTAGAGACAAAAATGTTTTCCAGTGGTATCCCGATCCCTACTTGAGGTACTTTGTGGAGAGCACTTTGAGTGAGTACGACGTCCGTCGGATGGGTCGTTAAAATTGCGGAACCCTTGGTGCATTCCGACAAGAGTAGGCTAATGCCGACGCCGGGTTTCTCTCCACCCTTCTTTCCCACCCATCCATATTGGTGCAAATGACCTTAGCTGTCGGTCGCCTCCCCAAAAAAACTAAACAATAAAAAAACCAAAGTTTTTAGAGGTCGATAAAAAGATTCTTTAAACAACTAAATGAAAACCTGTCCGTATTCTTCACCATTATTTGTTGTAAATTGGTAGTCTGCTCTTTAAGGGGTCGTGACAGTCCAGTGGGTAGAGCGCTGGGCCACTGATTGTAGAATTTAGGTTCATTTTCCGATGTCACCCCTGGGCATCGTCTGCTAAATCCAAGCTGTAAGATTTTTCATGTATCTGATTTGGAAACCTCAGGCGGCACACAGATGGGCACTTTTCCCCATGTCTACCTTATTTCACAAGCCGTCGAACTTGGAATTAGGTAGATATTAGGATGCATACTCAGCGGTACTACTAAGCATTGTCTGGCAAGATACAACCTAGACATAATCTGCCAGCCCCAGTGGCGGCGGAATAACGTCCTTGCCAGCCAACCCAGCGGCCATGTGTTCGTTCTTCATATATGTGGTTTGTCCTCCATATAGGACTGGGGTGTTTGTGATTATCTTCAAGGTAATGTTTAGGAGTTAGGTAGAAGAAGAGACTTTGAAGACTCGATCTCGCCCCAAAGAAGTCCTTAAATAAATAAATAAAAACTTATTATCCGCCACTATATTAAGTAGTAGCGGTATTAATAGATTTAGCGGAGGTTTCCGATGGCTGAAGTAATTTGCGCCATTAGGGATGAATGGGTGGAAAGAAACCCAACCTTCTACCCCAAAATGGGTAGAAGAGTTGTCCAACATGCCCAACCTTTACCTCTCCCTAGCGGATTACCCTTACGCCAGATATCCTTCACTCTAATAGTGATAATCAAAACCGCAGATCTCAATTAAAAGGTTAGTTTAATGTGTATAGGGTATAGCTTAAGACTAGCAGAGTGTGAAGTTTACACGTAATGATATAAAGGTTGCCGGTTTTTTCTCGCCTGTGGTTTCCCAGGAGGATCTGTCAATTAAAATAATCACAGAGCTTAAGTGAAATTGAGGGTTTTCGGAGGCATCACCCGGAATCGAACCTGTGCCCTCCGTTCAGTAGTCCATCCATTCTTACTACAGGAATACAATGCAGTCGAATATTATTTTATTAGGTAATCTACCGGTTAAGGTAGGTTTTTGGATGGACACAACTATCAAATAAATATTTTGTAACTCCAAATAAAACCCAATCCAGCAACTTAATCTACATCACGTCCCTCTTCTTCTCTGTGTACCTCTTTCCTCCCTTCATCCCGTCCAACATCCCTATCCTGTTCCTGCCCTTCCCTCGCTTGCCCAACATTCTCCCCTCTATTACCTTCTTCAACATTCCACTACCGCTCAATACGCCTTTCATCCATTTTTCTTGCCTCCATAGGATTTCTCTCAACAAACTCCTCTCCTCAACCACCATCTCTAGTACTTCCTCATTTGTTTTCCTTTCGGTCCATTTCACCTTTTCCATTCTTCTCCACACCCACATTTCAAAAGCTTCCAATCTACGTCAATCCTACTGCTTCAGTGACCACGTTTCCGCGCCGTACATAGCTACGCTCCATATCAGAGTTTTTACGTGTCTTGTCTTAACCTCCCTACTCAACGTCCCCGTCATTAACTCCCTCCTCCTTGAGAAAGCCTCCTCGCCTAGCGTGATTCTTCTCCTCAAGACCCTACTACTTTGACCGTATTGGTCCAAAACACTTCCGAGATATGTAAACTGTTCTACCTGGTCTATTTTTCCCCTCCTATTTTAATGTTAGCTTAACCTTTTTCTTTCTAGAAAATCGCATTAACTCTGTTTTATTAATATTTATTCTCATCCCATATCTATTGCACTGAACCTCCAATTCACTCAGCGATCATTGCAACCCCTTGGCTGAAAGAGCAACTAATGCCTTTGAATCAAACATTACATGTTTCTCTATTAAACAAAGGTCCGTTCATTTTTAGTTTTCAATTCGTTAACACTCCTCGGATCTACGTCCGACTCCGCTTCCCTCTCGTCATTTGTTTTCGGCTAAACGCCGTAATTTTTTCCCGCTGCGCAACTCTTTTGTTTTATTTCCCGCCGCCGCCGCCGAACGAACTTGTTGCGGTCAACCTTCCTGGTGATTTGAGAGAAGCCCGCCGCTCCCAATCGATGTGATCAGCCACCCCTCCCCTCATACTCATCCTGCTTCCCCCACCCAACCCCCACCGCCATAGTCTTCCACGGCAAAGAGAACCCCTTGAGGTGGTCCGGGAACGGGGGGGGTGGTTCGCGGTTGGACCCTCTCAATTCATTCGAAGGTCTCGACGCATTAGGGATGCCACGTCGTTTTCCTCCCCTCCATTCCATTTCTCCACCATCCCCACTCAACTTACCCTGCACCGCTTAAATAGAATACGAGGTGTGTTCAAAAATTAAGGGGAATTTTAATTTTTGGAACAATAACATTTATTTATTCTTATGCATGTATGCTGTCACCTTCAAAGTAGTCCCCATTGGAGATTATGCACTTGTGCCAACGCTTCTTCCAATCCCCGAAACACTTCTCAAACTCGACCTTTGAGAAATCCTTTAGTTCTTTCAGCGATGCGCTTTTAATGTCACCTACGACTGTAAAACGACGGCCTTTTAAGGTTCTCTTATATTTCGGAAATAGAAAAAAGTCACACGGAGCCTGGCGAATATGGAGGCTGGGGAATCGTTACAGTATTGTTTTTGGCCAAAAATTCACTCGTTTTTACATAAAAATTCACATTCTCGTACATGTCCGCGAAACTCGCCTGCTCCCTCCCGTGCCCGTCTGTTCAGAAACCCCACTGGACCATTCATCTCTTCCGGTTGAACGAACTTCCGCTGGAAATATGTGGGGAAGAGCTGACAGTAATATTAGGATTTATTTATTTGAGGAGAAAAGTGTTAGCCAAACGCGGATGTGTGACGAGGGATCGTTCGAACAAGGAAGAGATCGGTTTTTTTCACTAGTTCCCTCCTCACGCAAAATATTCTGCTGCAAATGCGATGATTTTTCAACCTATGACTGACATTAACCTTTCAAATGAGTGAAATTCAGCCACTATTAGGATTGTTCAAAAGGGTGTATTTTTTTCTAGAAATTAACTTTTAACATTTATACGAGCTATGGAGAGCGTTCAAAGTATTATTCGTCCAAGTGATAAATATTTGGCCGTCTTTATTCGGAAAGAGGAACCTCAAATCGTAATGGGTTCATTAGACTGCAAATTGGTAGGTCTGACTCAATGCTGGAAGAAATAATATAAGAGAAATCCGCGGGAAATCATCGAATTGCGATTTTATAGATGCTTGAACTGGATGGAAAAACGATTAGTCTCAAAAGAAAAGGAATCGGCATAATTATTATTGGGTAAAAATCTCTACCTGTATCTTTGGGGAGGAGGGCGTTTTATGTTGCATGTTCCTGTGGTAGTGGAATTTCACCGTCTTACTTTGTGGCTTATATTGTGGCTTGCGCGTTGTTGGATGGATTTCGCACTGCATCCTGGAGTATATTTGTTTTTTTTTTTGCATGATATTGAATATGTTTGGATGCGAGTGGGATGAAGGGATTTTTGAATGAGTTTATACGCCACTATGAGCTTAGTTTTGCATGCATTTGTTGATTTTGCATGTGACTTTGTTCCTTCTCACGGTTGGTGAACTAACACCCCCCTCCCCCCGCCACACACCCTTGAGGCGGCTTGCGGGCAATTATGAAGATGTAGATGTGGATTATTTCTCTCTCTCAAAACCAAACTTTGGGTTTACCAAAAGTTTGGTGAATCATTTAAGTTATAATGAAATCACGTAGTCAAAAGAAAATTATCGGGGACTGGCTTCAATCAAGAGCAGCAAAGGATCACAGTATTACTCTTATCACTATCAGCAGAGGTTTACTGTTTGATTACCTATAACAGGTGGAGCTATTTATGTTTGGATGTTTAAACTCATGCGAGGAATCATAAAAGGAAAATGGGCATTACAATGGGGAAAGAGGATAAGAATAGCGTTGTCGAAAGAGTCCTTTTTAAGAAGGAAACTGATGACAGGTACACTGAGTAAAAACGTGAAGAAAAATTTATAAAGATATAAATGAAGAAAGTAGCGCTTTTTAGATGGAAGAGCTTGTGTTCCAGGTTAGAGGAGGAGCGTAGATTGGAGGCTTTGGAGACATGTTCCTTACATGGTGTAGGGGAATGAAAAAGGAATAAGTCGGACTGAGAGGATTTGAATAAGTTGGGCGAAGAGAGGAAATTATTGGAGGAAATTCGAAAAATGCAGAGAAGGTGGATCGAGGAGATATTGCCAAGGTAATAGTGGGATGTTTCTGAGGATATGATAGAAAGGGAAAACGTTGGGGAAAAGTGGAGGGTAGAGGAAGGAAGAGAGTAGGCTTTTTTAGGTAGCATGAAAGCAGTCAGAGGTTACGAATAACTGATGAAAGAAATAGGAAGGTCGCACGATACTTAAAGAAGTCTCTCGTGACCGTCCGAAATATAACCTTAAAAAAAGGGAAAATAAATACATTGATAGAGTCCAACGACATTATGGATAGGTTTTTGATTGAGTCAGGCAAACACGTACTGCTGAATCTTTACTTTTGGCATACACACACTAATATCCCAAAAATATTATGTTAAAAGTATGTATTTTAGATTCATATCCATTTCTTTTTTTCGTAAATTCTATCCGACATTCCTAATATTTTCGTCCCCTATCCTCTCTTAACTAAAACACTCCTATTCGTCACAGTGTGAACCCTCACTTATTCCTCCTCATTTGAATTTCTCCCTAAACCTTCTTTATCTTCCCATCACCAAACATGGTACTTCTCTTTCGTTTTGTTAACTTTGTGTCCATCTTGTTCTGTCCTTCCCCACGCCCACATCTCAAACTTATACCTACTCTTATCATTTTCTTTCAATAAATCTTTCTGAATCATTGAAATGTATAGTGCAAGCCAAAGTGTTCACTAACTCTCGTAGTTGTACGTAGTAGATCTCAGTGGAAAGGTGACTGACAGCCGAGGGAATTCGCGCCAATAATGGATAGGTGGGTAATTTGGTAGAGATAGGATTCCCAGGGAATTGTCCCCAGCGTCGGTATTAGCCTTCTCTTAACAGTAGGTCAAAGGAATCACACAATTAACGTTCCATCTGATGGATGGCGGACGGATTCCACTTGTAGTGCTCTGGACACGTGGCACCCCAAATAGGGATCAGGTAACTATTGAAAAATAAAGCTACCGTCGGGATTCGGCCAGAGGACTCGGGGTTGAAAGGTATCACACACTGCACCATCTTGACTCCGTAATAATTCGTTATGATTCAATTATTCAATACTCCCGGCACTAATCTCCAATTATAGTCCTTGACATCAACTTCATAAGAGCTCCTTTGCATAACGCTAATCTTTTCTTAATATCCTAACTAACTTACCCATTTCCAAAGAAAGGATACATGGGTAAAGAAAGGATAACTACTCTCGCTAACATATTGGAAACCCTCACGAAGAAATGAGATAGAGGACTGATTTAAGTCGGCTCAATCAATGGGACATATATTTCCACGACACATATCGAGAAAAATGTGTACTATTCTAGCAAACGTTGTTAGAAGAATGACTGTGAAAATTTTTTGCGTAGAAAATGGCTACCGGATAAGATAAATGGCTTATATATGTTTTCAGCGTTTCTCTTTTTTGTGGATTCTTTAATAAATATAATAAATCACACGGTGCTGCAGAAGTTTGAATGATGAGTGTGGACCAGTGAGGGAGATTGTGTGACTGACGTGTTTAAATATAGCATTTTCCGTTTAAGTTTGGATATCATGGTCATGATGGTGGATTTCCCTGACGTTGATCACAATGATGGATCTAAAAGATCGCGTGAACAAGGAATTTATTTTGAGACTATATTCCCTCTGAGTCACAGCTAGCGATCGTGCTACTCTTTGACAAAGCGTCCAGTTATCGTCAGGCATTTGAGGTATGTTAAGTTTCGCAGCGAAAAAATTATTGAACTTTAATTTATTTACTATCCAATTTTTTAAGCCCTTTGGTTAGCCATTGCGTTCGTAACGGCGCCGATATTAGTGGCCATGTTGTGCATCCATAAACGCTGAGAAAAATATTTGCAGTCAAAATCATTAAAGAAATATTATATTTTACTCGTCAGTGCATATTGTTTTCCGGATTTTTTTTGTAGGATTGTCATTGCACGCAGAATCATTCATCCAAAATTGACGAAATATTACATAAAACCCTTTCATTCAGTAGTACTTGTAACGAGTCAAAAAGTTATTGTTGCGGCATCTACCGGTTATACTTGGAATGCTTCATCAATTTTGATGAACTATTAGGTACATAAATACCATTGGCAGTAATATTCAAAACATCCTTAAACGTGATAACACGTTCTTATGATGACAACATAAAAACTAGGCATCGTGCTTTCATGTAATTGCATGCTTTTCTATGTTTCATAACGCTTCAGCCGTGAAATATCCAAGTGTCGGAATTTCCAATGTCTCGCAAAAAAAAATATTTGGCTACCACCCATCCTATCACATGCAATCGTGACATATAGGATTTCTCTGCGGCGCATTTGGTGTCATTTCTGCCTTTTCCAAGCTTTCAAGTACTTATCACGATGGTGATATGGGAGAAAGCTTTGAGTTCCTCCGTCATCAAATTCCACCACAAAAGTCAACTTGATGGCTCATGTTGATCAGTTTGAGTAGAAATCACAACTCACTGAGTGATATTCATGCCTTATCTGGGTATGGGAGCAAATTCGTTTTCTTCTATCGCCTGGGTTTTCCTAAGACTCAGATAGCCTGATTGATGCCTAAATATGGGCAATTAAATAAACAAATAAATATATATATAATATATATATATATATATATATATATATATATATATATATATACACTTCTTTGGAAAACCCACAAACGTGTAATGTAAATTCACTGATAGTCATAACAAACACAGAAACCAAAACACACAAAAGAGAGACTCACTGGTTCTCGAATTTTCGGTGGTCCAACCACCTTTCTCAAGAGGAATTAGGAACAGAACTGAGGCAGAGGAGGGCCCGAAAGCGGTGGTAGGAAGGAGAAGGGGAAATGGGGGAAAAGAGGGGAAAAGAGGGGAAAAGAGGGGAAAAGAAAGGAAAAGGGGGGAAAAAAGGGGGATACATATACATATATATGTATGCATGTATGTATAGATACGAACATACGAGTACATGCTTAAAAATCTAATGATGATTTGTTATCTCAGGCGTAACACTATGGAATTTGCATGACGTAATGAAATGAAATACTTTACTTTGTAATTCCATACAATTTATTTAAAAAACACGACCCAGGTTTCGACGTTGAACGTCATCATCAGGTTGTGGTCATCATCAGCACCTGCTGATGTCGTTCAGCGTCGAAAACTGGGTCGTGTTTTTTTAATAAATTGTGTGGAATTAGAAAAGTAAAGTATTCCATTGCATCATATCTAATGATGATGGTCGTTGGGGAATTGGAAATTTCAATTGTTTTTCAGATGATCATTAGTTTGCCAATCGTCCAATAAATAAAAAGTATTAATAATAGTTGGTTTGACAGGTATGGGATGAGAATAAATTTTAAGAAAAAGATTTATCATGAGGTTTTTGAGGATGGGGGGTACCAAGTTAAATATGACAATAGGAAGGCAAAAACTATATCAGATGGTGAAATTTACCTAACTCAATAGTGTTTTAGAGCAAGATTGTCAATGCAGTGGACACACCAGAAAATAAAATGCCTTGGGCATTGATACTCTAATAAGGAGTTAATACGTTAATATTTACCAGGACTAACACTCTAATCAACTCTATGCTTGGTTTTATAAATAAGGTGTACGAGGAGTTACGTTGCACAGTGTTCTCTGCGTAAATTCGTCGCCAAATGTCAACCAAAAATCTACAAAAATCAATCCGTCAACACGCATGGCTATACAGGATTTTCGATATATCAACTATTCTTTATGATAATCAATTGTCATCGCGGTGCGACTTCGGAAATTGAATGTTCGCCATTGACCTATTCGTCTCTAGTTCTCTCAATTCTTACTCTTAACAATTTTTTTAATCTCCTCTCCTTTTAATCTCCCTCTTAAATTGACGTCCTGCCATCGACTCTTGGACATGCTTGTCCTTCCGTTCGCTCCGCTTCTCCGAACGAACCTTAAACCGGAACTACTTGAGGCACACTTTACGACACACTTTTCTAAGTCGTTATTGGAATTTTGAGAGTCGAAAGGCAGGCCAAAATCGATATCAAAATAAATCCCTCTCTTCCATATATATATATATATATATATATATATGTATGTATATATATATAAAACTTTTGGATGGAAAAATAGAACACAGAATAAAACAGGTAACACGTAAAAGGACACTCACACTGTAGATTATTTGAGCTTTCGGCCTACTCCGAGGCCTTCTTCAGGTCAGACTAAGAGGTTTTGAGGGGTGAATGCCTGGGGAGGGAAGAAGGGCAGCGGACGGTTTAGATACCCCTGAGAAGGGAATTAAAGATGGCGTTTAAGGGTGGGAAAAACAGTTCTAGAATCCCAACCCGATTCAGCCACCAACATAGAGGTGAGAACTCGCGAATCCGCATACATCCTATATTTCCGATCGTTTAAAATTCCCTCTGAATAACTTTAAAATTCCTTATCTAATAACATTTTTTCACTGAAAATATTTTGAGAGAATCTTTCCATACAGAACGTGAAAATACAAACTTAAAAACAATGCGAAAACACACCGCTAAGTATAAACATACCTTTTTACCGCTTCAATATGAAATTTCAGTGTATGTTTATCGAAACGTACTTTTAGTTTTGTGAGTATCTTACGTACCTAAGAGAGTTATCTATTAAAATCCTATCAGATAATGTAGCAGAGGGGAATTTGAATCACATTTATAGTATGCGAAGAATCAACTTCTTCACATAATATTCATTAGACTGCAGTTACCGTTCGCTTCAACACATTTATATTGATTAAATAAAATTCAACTTTCTAATAATCCAGGTGGCAAGTTACAGTTATGCCAATTAATTGTAAAAAAAATTACAATTAACACAAACAATTAAAGTTTACAGTTGAAAAAGATGCAGTTAAACAAATCAATAATTATAATCATGCCAGGTTATAATTAATTCCAAACGCAAGAAGAAAAAGTAATTAAGTGCAGGTGTCTGCCGAACCTCTTCTTGAATCTCCAGAAATTTACAGGAAAAGGTTTAAAAGCAACTCCAGGTAATTTATCCCAAACAATTATGCCCTTAATTAAGAAGGAGTGCTTACTTACGTCGCTCCTCTGAGTAAGCCATTTTTGTTAATGTGTATGACCTCCCCTTCCTTTGGTAGAACCAGCTTTTGTTAACTCTTTCAGGTCTCCCCATGTCTAACTCGCTGCTTACAAATCTACTCTTTTCCCCAGCCTTCCAATTGTCCCTCTCTTCTTTAATATGTCTCATCGACATTGCCTAACCATGTCATTTTGGCCATCTTCCATTTAGCATCCACCTCAAACGAGGCGAGCGGCTTTCCTTCGTAAACGTTTTAATTTTTTTCTCTGATTGATTTTAATGAAGATTCTATAAACTTCATCTGTACTTTTGTCAATTGGAGGTTCAGTGCAATAGATATGGTATGGAAATCAATATTAATAAAACAAAGGCGATTTTCCAGAAAGAAAAAGGCTAAGCTAAACATTTAAATAGGAGGGGAAAAACTAGAGCAGGTAGAACAGTTTACGTATCTCGGAAGTGTTTTCGACCAATACGGTCAAAGTAGTAGGAACGTAAGGAGAAGAATTGCGCTGGGCAAGGAGGCTTTCACAAGGAGAAGGGAGTTGATAACAGGGACGTTAAGGAGGGAGGTTAAGAAAAGACTCGTAAAAACTTTGGTATGGAGCGTAGCTATGTACGGCGTGGAAACGTGGTCATTGAAGCAGGAGGATAGACTTAGATTGGAGACTTTTGAGATGTGGGTGTGGATAAGAATGAGAAGGTGAAATGGACCGAAATGAAAACAAATGAGGAAGTGTTGGAGATGGTAGTGGAGGAGAGAGAGAAGTGTTGGAGGAAATCCTATGGAGGCAGGAAAAATGGATGAAAGGCGTATTGAGCGGTAGTGGAATGTTGAAGAAGGTAATAGAGGGGAGAATGTTAGGCAAACGAGGAAAGGGCTGGGTCAGGATAGAGATGTTGGACGGGATGAAGGGAGGAAAGAAGTACACAGAGATGAAGAGGGACCTGATGTAGAGTAGGTTGCTGGATTGGGTTTATTTTGGAGTTACAAATGTTTATTTGATAGTTTTGTCCATCCAAAAACCTACCTTAACCAGAAGATTACCTAATAATAATAATAAGTTTTACTATGGCTGGATAATTCTTTTCTATGGTTTATATACTACATTTCTTTAGAATATGCATGATAAATTTTAGCGTTTTTTCTACCTTATTTGGTCCATAACACGAACTATAATTAGGTATGATTTATTTTCCCAATTAATAATTATATTTTAATAATTTAATTATTAGAAGTTAATTTTGTTAAATATTAATTATTTTTCCTATCTCATAATTTATAAAATTGTGTTTTTCCACATTGACTCTTGGACGTTATTTAAGTCAACCTGTAATGTTTTGCAATCAGTTTATTTATATATGATTTCATATATTTTACACAATAATCCGCAGAGAGACGAATTTTCGAGCAAACTACATTGGGCTAGTCATTGATATAAATTAAAAACAACATCGGTAATAGTACACTCCTTTGGTGAAAAACCTGAGTGGGTCTGAAATGAATCCGATTTTTTGTCAATCGTAGCGGATTACATAAGAAAGCCAAAGTTTGCTTTATGCAGTTCAGTGAGAGTTGTTTAACGATATTAAACCTACATCATTAAAAAACCCATTGAATATCTACAGTAGGAGGTGGGATGATATATTTAATGAAAATGTCTAGGAGGGCTTCTTAACAAATTATAATTCCGTTCAACTTACCTCCTAAATAAATTTATGAATTTGTTTTAACGGACATCTGGATAAGAGATACCAAAATAATGCGGTAACCCAAGTTCATAACACGCCAAGGGATCGCATTCCGAACACATATACGGCCAATTAAGTGCTCCCAACACGCTCCGTGGAGCAAGTATCGGCTTATATTATTCTTCATTTTACTATTGATACAGTACTTTAGCAGTGATGGCCAGACATCCACGATTTCCATAAGTAATATGGTGTCTGAATCCTATTAATTATGGGGAAAGTGCTAACATTTTAGGAATTTTGTGCATATGGTAGAAATAGGTCCTACCAATGACTGATTGTAATAATTAGGTCAATTTAAATTGGCTCCCAGGGTCCTTGAGGTGCAAAATTCGTGCTAAAGGTTCGATACACATTTTTAAAGCTTCAGTAAAGCGCATTAAATATTCCATATTTATTCACGAATCCAGTACCGAGTGCAAAACCGTTTTTGTTGACCGTGAAATTATCCTGATACAAAATTTTATTCATGGGCGCTTAAATTTATTCCAACACGCATTTTGACATGTTTTTCGGCTAATTTGCGTGATTCTATCTCGCTAAAATTTGCTAAATCAAAATTTATGTGAATGAATTTAGATCATCTATATAACATATGTGACCTAAACTAGAATAGTTAGAACAGTTTGTCGGTTTGGGGAGTGTTTAGAAGGAGTAGGGAAAAGAAGCAAGTATGTCTGAAGAATAATTATTTGTCTTCAAATAATTAAATATTATTTGAAGAAGTGTTTACAAAGAGCTTGGGTTTGATCGCCGTCATCTTAGGTAAATGTGCAAAGAAAAAACTTGTGATGAGAATAGTATTCTTACATCTACATAAATACCCTGCGAGCCACCAAAAAGGTGTGTGGCAGGGGGTGTTGCACCATGAGGAAAAGGTAAGGGTTGAGGGGGTTGGGGGTTAGGTGAGGAAAGGTGGGGGGAACCTGTAAGAAAAAATGTATACATATATACATATTCACAAATACATACATATACACACACACACACACACACACACATATATATATATATATATATATATATATATATATATATATATATATACATACATACACACATATCCTCGCGCAGTCCCTAACCTGTACGTTAATACTTATTGTAATGAACTAAGTCCTGGGGAATTTCGGCTACAAGCATTCGGGTCCCTTATCGTTCTTGGAAAAAATGACATTTTAAACCTGTCAGTCTTGCAGTCTATCTCTCTAGTCTTATATTCGTGATCCCTTTGGCCGTAATACGTTGGGGTTCGTATTATATCCTTGATGTCATCGGAAAAGGGCCCATATTTAAATGTTTTTAATAAGTTTAATCTATATTGGAAACGCCGCTTTGTAAGAGAAACCCAACCTAAATTGTCTGGCAAAGTGATGCGCTGCTGTGTTGGTCATAACGATGTTTGACAAATCTAGCCCCCCTCCGCTGAACTCGATCTAATTCCGAAATCAAATTTATATTATGAGGATCCCATATACTGGCAGCATACTCTAGGTGGGGCCTGACCAAGGCAAGGAAACATCGTTCTTTCACCTTTTCGTCGCATTTACCTAGCACTTTTTTCACAAATCCCAATTTTTTATTAGCACGACCGCATATTTCTCGTATGTGTTTTCCCCAGGACAGATCGTGAATAATTGTAACACCCAAGTATTTAAAGGAATCTAACCTCGCGATATAAAAAAATGGTCAGAAACATGGAAATTACGACTGGTGGATAAGGGTACTGTGGAGTGTTTCTGTTTGTTGGTGTGTAGAAACATGAGAAAAAAGAAGTTGACGGGAAGGAAGACGAATGAATTTATAGGCATTACAGGCGGAAAGAGAGACGGCTTCTTGGAGAAATTCGGATGAGCAAGAGATTTGGACTGCTAACGGGGTGCTGCAGACGATATTAAAGGGTAGCAGGCTTGAAAAGCAAAGTAGAGTGAAGAAAACAACATGTAAAATAATATTCTGAATGAGGTTGCGTAATTCGTTCAATAGGGCCTTCAGGAAAAAATTTAAAGCAAATTATGTGATATTTTGACTTTACAAATATAATCTATTTTTAGCTTGGTACACTTTTCCCAACGTTTTTGCGACGCTTTTAAGCCGTCCGAAAAAATAGGACTTCTTTACGTCCTCAACATAGGCATTTGCGTTGATGATGACCTCCTCGTTCGACGTGAATCGTTTTCCGTCGAGGAATTTTTTCAAGTATGGAAATAAAAAAAGTCTCTCCTGGGCCAAATACGGTGGAGGTTGTAATGATTCGAACGCTAATTCCATAGTTTTTTCGCAATCGAGACTGCGCATGCGTGCGCTCGCACACTTTCTTGACGGATCGGAATTTTTTTTATTTGTTAAATGAAGATATTTTTTCCTTCATCTATTCTCCCCCAGCCGGTCCATTAAGAAGGCTTGATATTCTCCATTTGTAAGCTAGTCCTTTTTTTTTCAAGTAATCGACGTAGATGATTCCGCGTGCATCCCAAAAAATCGTGGCCATTGTCACATAAGTGAGGTAGGGTGTCTTCACTGCTCGAGAATGACTCAGAATTAGGTTTAAGGAAATTTCATGTCATTCCAGTAAGGTCTTACGGAATTAATCAGTGTGTAGTACCTGTATACATCGAAAACCTACCCTAATTTGGTTGAATCCTGCTAATAATAAATATTTAGCGCAATCAAAGAACTTTTTAAATCTTATTATATATAACTCTTCCTTAAAAGGGACTAAATTAACACGCGTTCAATCTTCGCTTATCCGTCATGTTGAATTCAACATAAATGATATATCTGCGAAATCCAATTACTTTGCCTAGTACTTGGACAAATTCGGAGATCATCTCTTCTTTCAGTGTTCCATCTCTAAAGCCCTCCGTAGACTGTAGGTATATAAAAGAGAATATCCTTAATGGTTGGAGCTTTTCATTTATTTTGCCTACAACTATTTCGTTTTCTCCTTCCTGAGTCGTTTCGTACTCCTTCCAAGCAGTTATCCCTCACGCCCGACCGCATCTGCACCCGCCTTCACATAATGTCCCCATCTTATACTCCGCGGGAGATAACAAAGAGAATTTTATGCTCCCTTACGAGATTACCCCTTTACTCTCTCTACCACCATCTCTCCCAGCCTCATCCGTCGCCCCTTTTAAGGTTATTGCCTGTATAGAAGGAACCCTTCACGGCCAGGGTCGCGCCATTGTTGCGGCGGCGGCGGTGGACTGGGGTAGGAATCCCACATCGCCCTTTCGGCATAGCCGACTGGATTATAATCCCAGCCCTTTGGGGGATGAGTAAGAGCGCCGTTTGGTGGGGGGGTTGTCAGGGGGAATGTGTCCCTTCAGGATATATCCAGGTCAGTGTAGGTCCTTAATGTCTTGTTCTATTGCGTAGCTACCTCCTCAAACGTGTCCCTAATACATTGTACTTGTAAAACTAAGTAATGCGGACACCCTTTAGCATTGATAATCCACTTGGGAAGTGTCATCTAAACTTTGTCGCCGCACTACTTCTAGTTGGTCCAACGAAAATGAGTCATTATTAACCAGAATATAGTTTTTTGACATAAAGTACCCGAAAGTTTGGTATATTTCTTGATAGGAATCCGAAAAGTACACTGCTCTTAAGGAAAGCCTTTAGAGAGCAAATCATCCATATTATGTGGGTTCATTACGGACAAACGGATTCAAAAATTACTTCGTTATTAACTTTTTAAAATTGAGGGGAAGAGTTTTTGGTTAAAAACAATTGGTTTACTGTGATAAAATATGTTTTTATTATAAGATAAGTTTTTGAAGGCAAGGATGATTCTGGATAAATATTAAACAATTTTTCGATGTTCAATGAAAAGTTCGGCATCATAGAGCCTCTACAAGAATTTATAGAGCCACTTAATGTTAATATTACTTCGGAATAAACTTATGAAGCAAGGCGGAATGCCTAAAATGTGAATTTAATTGGAAATTTGATGATAGTTGGGGCCAAAACTTTGTCGTAATCGATAAACAATGAAGGAATGTAAAACCTTACAACTTTGGGTTCCGCAGAATACATATATATTCATGTTCATATCCTGTATACTCATGTCTAACGATAACTATTCTGTGGAACGCAATCTCTTAATATACTATTTCCAATAAAAATAAGTAAAGCCGTATTAAGGGACATTTATTTGGTATTTAAGTGTTTAAATTCTGGAGGACATCTCAGGAGGACATGATGCCTATCAAACAGTTTTTTCGTTTTAATTAAAGGTCCACCATCGGAAAGTGTGGTGCATGCTTTTTTGCGTACTACTCATGTTAAAATTACTTATTTTCATGGTTAGAAATCTAGGTGGATTTCTCGGGTTTTCAGGGTAATTAAAGGGGGTAATTTCACGATTTTTTTCTTGCAATTGAAGCTCGAAGGGTATCCGGATAAAATCATTTAACGATAACTATTCAAATGTATTATGCGTCAATAAAATAATGGCTCCAGATGAAATTTTGTCATCCTATGAGCATTAAATAGATTAGCAGATGTTGAAAGTATTCTAATATAAAAAATAGAAAGCCAGTTGAACAGGTTTCCCAATGTGAACGATTAATGTCTGAGGGACGTAATGTTTTGCAGTTTCACTTTTATGCATAAAATGTATGGTGTTTGATCAAAGTTGATTCAGGATTGTGTAAAATAGTTGAAGTTTGGGCATGCAATTTTTATGCAGGTAGTATCCTAGATATAAATGAAAAAATTGTATTTTGTCTGGAATTTTAAAAGCGTAATGCTTACGTACGTATTCCAGCCATATTTACATTGAAATGAATCTCAAAATGAGCCAATTATAGACAAAAGTAATTTGGAAAAACTATTTGTTTTCAGCGTTTAACCTCCACTACCAACCAAATATGTGCATCTGAAAAATTTCTGTGTATTGCATGCAAAATTCGCTTGTGGAATATCATTAGCTATAGTTAAAGGAACATTTAAGAATATTCAATCTCAGTATCATTTGAGTCATACAAATACTGTCACTTTGGGTTCTTAAATATACAGTTTTCAATGTATTCTCCACTTAAACAAAACCATAATTATGTTGAGCCCATTGACAAATATGGAGACAGATCATCTAGATCGAATTAAACGAAATAAATTGGTCATTATATTAATAATTTATTTGATAATACGTAATACATTTCTCCATTGATTGCAAATGCGGCACCCAACCTGCTAATGTTTTTTTCACAGAAAATATTTTGTGCAAAATTGAAAACATTGGAATTTGTCACATCCCTAGGGCCTCAATTATTTCGAAAGTTTTGATTCTTCAATCACTCAGGAGCATATCGTGGTTTTTGTCAATCGTTTCGGAGTTTATCACTGCCACTGGACGTCCCGAACGATGTTCATCATTTGTGGATATAGGGCCACGTTTGAACTCTTTTACGCAATTGTACACAGTCGTAAAAACAGGAATGGATATACTTTATCCCACTCGGATTTGTAAAGGGTTTTAATCACAGCACGAAACTTATTTTTTCCATTTTTCTACATGAAAAGAAGTATGTTTCTTCAATAGACTATAAAAACGAAACCACGCGTGGGAAATATTTGGAACTTTACCAGCAGTTTGGCGAGAGACGAGGCTTACTTAAAGCAAGCCTTTTCCGATGCTACCAACATCCCTTGATTTTCTACATTGCTATTGAACGATTCACGTAGGAGTAGCGAGACCATACGGCTAACTCTGGTACGAGTACATGTCACGTAATTGCCGTGCTTAATATGTCATGTCATATGCATTAATGATTGCGGATTAGCATTAAAAGTTCCTGGAATTTAAACTGAAAACAAATAATGAATTTGATAGTCAGATAACTTCTTATCCTTATTTTTTTTGTATTTTACGTGATCATTGAAAAATTGAGCGGAATGTTGAAGAAGGTAATAGAGGGGAGAATGTTGGGCAAGCGAGGAAAGGGTAGGAACAGGATAGGGATGTTGGATGGGATGAAGGGAGGAAAGAAGTACACAGAGATGAAGAGGGACCTGATGTAGTTTAGGTTGCTGGATTGAGTTTTGTTTGGAGTTACAAAATGTTTATTTGATGGTTGTGTCCATCCAAAAACCTACCTTAGCCGGTAGATTAGTTAATAATAATTGAAAAATTGATATTAATTCAGAATTTTTCAGTTGGTTTTATTCTAATCAAAACTTAAATTAGAGTTGATATTATTTGAGTACGGCTCGTAGTAGATTTGTAGGTAGATCGCTGGGCTATCGGCTCGAGAACCCGGGTTTGATTCCTTATTACCCCAAGCGTGTGCATGTCATACATAGTTCGGCTAATTAGTAAGTGAATCATACCATCACATATAAAACAAACCTCCGAGTTAATAACTGTATCTTTTTATTCTGTAAATGATGTACGTATTTCTTGAGCTCTTATTAGCGGGAGTATAATAAGATTGAATTTTGAGGAATCCTGCGGCTCCACATTGCTGTGCTCCTGAGCCCCCAACAAAGTGATAAAATATATTCTTTCGCCCAATGTTACAATGATTTATATGTCTGAATAGTTTAGTCCTCCTTTTATTCCATCTAAAATTTCCCTTTCTTCCCTCCACCTTGGTTTAATAGGATTCTCCTCTCCATTACATTTCACAGCACCCCGTTTCATACCAGTGAACTTTTACATCCACTTGTCTTTCCTTCTTCAAAATTCTCCCACCAACCCTCTCTCCCCTCTTCTATCCTCAGACCTTCATCATTCGTCTTTCTCCTGGTTCTTTTAATTTTTTTCCGTTATTCTGCATTAATTAAATTAATGTATTATAATATTTAATTAATTTAATTATAAATAGTTAATTAAAAACTCCAATCAATGCCAACTATCCGCCCTCAACGACTCAGTTTCTAGACCATGTAAAACTATTCTCAATATTAACTTTTTCACTAGGTTTTCCCCTGATTTTTATGTATGGTACCTATTATTACCTTTAGTCGCTTTAAGAACACATCTTTACCTTTATAGTTTTTTAGTGTTTACTATTTCACCCATATTCTTCTGAACTACTCTCAAAGAGATTAACTGTTTTACCTTTTCTACTTCTTTTCCCTTTACTATTACAGTTTACCTTAGACTTACTATTTTTAAAGGAACTCATTGCCTGTTTCTTATAATTAACCTTCCTACCAAGCCTATAACACTGGTTCTATAATGCGCTAAGGAATGATATTACGAGTCCTTTGGTGGCCTGGAAAACTAGTATTTGATCGCTCGCAAGTCTATATGATTTTGAAGAGTTCCCAAACCACTTTCAATTTACTATAAAACTGGACATAAATAAAGAATGCGAGATATACAAGTACTTGTACTTGCGTACCTTTATCACGAGTAATTTTCTCTCACGCGATGTTTTAAGTAGTACTCTCTTTGGAACAGACGCCTTTTTTTCGAGTATCGTATTTATCGATGTGCCTGCCTGATGTCGCTTATAGTTAGGCATGGACTAAACACGTTATGCATACAAGCTCATTGTATTGAAGATTAATCGAATAGAATTTTCAAAAGTGTTAAATCTACGTCAGATGGCCGAAAAACATGGCAAAATGCGCGTTTGGTCACCTGTCAGTGACCACGCTTGGAAAAACCTGCCTAAAAGCTGATTGAAAATAACCGTAATATTTTTTAGAAATTTCCTGTTAATTTTAACGATTGTTCTTTACACTCGTCAGCACAACTAGATACACCATTTTGACTGAAAATGTTAATTTCTTGGAACTGTTTTCGTCACCCTGACAACCTTGCGCCTGCGGTCTTGAATGTTGATCCCATTCTGTTACGGTTGCAAACTCAGAAATAGTTCCTCAAGAAGACGTATGAGTTACCAACATTTCCTTCCAACTAAGAATGCTAGCAAAGTATTTCTAGGAGTGCGATGGGTTGCTTTAACGCCTCGGGAATCTTCTTCCAGCTATCTCTCTCTCCCCTTAAGTTTCGGACCAAGTTTTGCCTCGGGTCCTCGACCCGAGGAATCGTCCGACGAAATCCTCCACAAGATCTTCTCAGCGTGCTTGCTTGCACTTAATGTTCATGGTGGGGAAGTAGGAGATGTGTAGGCCGAAACATTCTCCTCCTCGAAAATCCCTTGGGTTCCGAACTCTTGTTTATATGTTTGTGCGAATCTGACGCGTTAAGCCGCCTCCGCAGCGGCGACTGTGTTTCTACGCGCGCGGGCGGCGCTGGGAAAACAACCGATTGTCGACACATGAGTTCCCAAGGAAATATTTGTATTGCTGTGGTGGACACACATAAATATTTCAGTGAACGTCTGAACTGGTGCTGCAAATTTTTATGAAAGAAGAAATTATGTTCGCGAAAAACTTTTCTTCATGAAAGGAACGACGGCACCCACCGAATTCTTTAATTTGTGTGACCGTATCCCGTCCTCAATCATCTTTTTTCTGTGAGGATGTTTTCATGTTCGATGTCAACCCATAATTGCGAGGTTTGTTCAAAAATTAACGAGAATTTTTTTCATTTCGCGGGCTTGGAGAATCCGATTGTCAAACTTTTTTTTATTATGTCGGTATGCATGTCCCTGAAGTATGATGAAACTTCCAGCTGTTTTCATTGTGGACTTTGTCTGTGACATACAATAAGGTCACACGTATTTTATGAGCTCGCCGATTTTCGTCTTTAAAAGAAATGGATCGAAGAATTTGTATAAATTTTGCGTAAAAGTGAAATAAAGTGTACCAAAGTGTGTGCAATGTTAACAAAGGCCTATGGTGAGTCTGTTATGAGTAAATCAAGAGGTTACGAGTGGTATAAGCGTTTGGTCGTGAAGACCTTGGAAGATGGCGAACGCCCTGAACGCCCCAGCACATCAGCAATTGATGAAAACGTGGAAAAAGTGAAAGAGATGGTCATGAACGATCGCCGAATCACAATTAGAGAGGTCGCTGATGATGTTGGCATATCGATAGGATCATGTCATGACATTTTTTTCCAATTTTTTGGGTATGAAACGCACGGCAGAAAAATTCGTTCCAAAATGGCTTTTGCACCACGATAATTCATCAGATCACAATTCATTGCTTGTTCGTAAATTTTTGGCCAATAACAATACTGTAACGAAACTATACTGTACGAGGGTGGTCCCAAAAGTAGCCGGTCTGACCTAGAGATGGCCGCAGTTTTTTTAAAAACATCACTGTAATGGAAAGTACGTAATCTATAAAGCACATGTTTCAAGTTTGAAAACGCTACGTTGTTTAATATTTGTTTGGCAGCCATCAATAGTGAACGTTTTCAGTGAATTTGTGAGAGAGAAAATTATTCATCGGTTGGTGATACAATACTTTTACTTGAAAGACCTAAACCCAACCATTTTAAAAGCTGAACTGGATTATACTCTCGGTGAGTCTGCTCCTTCGTTTACAATATTAAAATATTGGGTAGCAGAGTTTAATCGAGGTCGTACGAGCTCTCAAGACGAGCATCGCATTGGTCGACCAAATGAGGTGACTACTTCAGAAACGGTGAAGAAAATCCAAAATGAGAGACTGGATGACTGATACTCTTGTTGAGAATTGCTTCGCGACTATTATATTTTTGCCTGCGTTGTAAATGAGGAATAATTGTTCTATATCTTATTGCACTCTTATTTGCATAATATAACTTAATAAAACTAGATTTTTGCATTGGAACCTGGGCCTAGGTTCTGAAAAATACCTAGGATTAACGGTTGATGTGCTGGTACTTGCTCTCGGGTTCAGCATTATAAAAATCTGGAAATTTAAAGTTTAACAAGCCGGTCTCTGTCGTCAAAAAGCAAAGTGGTCTACATGTTTCGAAAGTTTTACGCACTGAATGAGCTTGTGCAAAACAGTTCAAGTATTTTGGATTCAAAGAAGATTTTGCATGGCCCTAAACGACTAATTACTTCTAAGTAAGAACGTCCTATTCCTTAAATCCTCTTAACTTCAACCTGTCTTCATGCTCTCCAGAAAATCTTCTTTCTTCCTTCCTCTACACGACCTACCCAAAGCTCTCCTTTCCGAAACGAGAGGCCTTCCACATCCCAGTACTTTTCAATATTTCCCTTTCCTCCGCCTTTTTTTTCCGATTTCTGCCGATATGATTTACTCTGTACACCTACCCAATTTAAAGTCTCGGCTTTTTATAAAATCCTGATAAATCCTGAAAATATAATAGAAATAATAAAAAGATAGAACAATTTCAAAGTGTAAAAATCATGCGCACTACTCGGGATTCAACCCCAGACCCTCGATGTCCGACCGAGTAATTTAGATAGTTATGCTACCGATGCGTCCTTTAACGCTCCGAAATTGATATTTAACGTTAGGAGATGACTCTGTTAAAAGTTAATTTCACGTATCGGCCGCAATTTCTTTGAATTTTTGAAAAAGATAAATAGGAAGAAGTTAATTCAGAGTGTAAGAGGACGTCTCGGTAGCTTAATTGGTTAAAGCACTCGGCCGGATATCGAGGGATCCGGGTTCGAATCCCGGTCAAGGCGAATGATTTTTACTCTCTGAAATGGTTGCATTATAATGCACACATAGCGGGTGACTCCGTTAAAGTTACTGTAACAGGTTCTTGAAATTGGTCTAAGGTATGAACAGCCTAAGTGTTTGAAATTGGCTTTATTAACATCGTGGACTGTGGCGCGTCGCGCACGACTACGAATGCCTGTGACATTGTATGTACGGTATTTCGTCATAACATCTTGTTCCTTTAAAGCCCCCAAAATTTCAGAGTGTAAGAGGACGTCTCGGTAGCTTAATTGGTTAAAGCACTCGGCCGGATATCGAGGGATCCGGGTTCGAATCCCGGTCAAGGCGAATGATTTTTACTCTCTGAAATGGTTGCATTATAATGCACACATAGCGGGTGACTCCGTTAAAGTTACTGTTACATTTTCTTGGAATATTTACATTTATGGTGATTTCCATGCATGCATTTTTCTCCGATCTCAACCAGGGAAATACTGCACACTCAATGAGGGATTCGGAAGGAGGGTTTCCACGAGATAGCTTCTTCAACCAGATGTAAATCTCAATCAAGGTTTCGGAGACCGCTTGGCTACACAAGAAAGGGCCTGATTGAATGCATAGGAAAAGTTCTGAACTCTAGCGGAGATAACCAAATCCTGGGAACATATCCCCGAGAATCACGGCTATTTGATGTCCGTAACTAGACCTAGTTTGAACTTTCTGCTTCCTTTTCTTTGCTGAAGTTATTTCATTGGTGGAAGTTATCTTTGAAGAGCCCGCAAGAAAAAATGAAGTAGGCACATCTACATGTAAATTAGAACGAAGAAAACTTTTGGCTGGAAATTTCAGTGGCTTGGAATGGCAGTGTGGAAGAGAAAAAATATTGAATCATTTGAATTGCGGTAATTTCAGTTCAGTTCTATATGTCTTTAATTTCCGTAAAGATATAGACATACGGGAGATTATAAAATATTATAAAACGTAACAATATTTACAGTACGGAAACCTCGTTTTAGGATGAACTCCTCTTCGGGGTGGAAATTCACAATAAGGAAAGGAATCTAATGTGAGCGATTGCGGAAATGGTATTTTCAGAAAGAACGGGTCTATTTGTATAAGTGTATTAAAAGCGATATAGGTGTCTCTTTCCATATACAGCGAACTGAAGAAATATTATATAATAAATAATTAGCATACAATGTACTCAGACTGGTATTACTTAAAAACAAGTCTAATTACGAGGCATATTCATGAAGTAACGGCCGTTTGCTTATGTTTAAATATTGGCACTTTAAAACACAGTTTTACTCCTGCAGTGCCATCTACTGATCCATTGAGAAGCTATAGTTCCATTTGTTTTGTTTCCGAAGTCGTTTGCTTGTCCGTGCATGAAAACAACGATGTCCGCGACAATCGTTGATCCCGCCAGCTGTGAAGTGCGCTTTGTCATACGATTCTTGTATGCAAAATGATTGTCGGCTGCTGAAATTCATCGGGAGGTTGCCCTTGTTTATGGACGTACATCTACATCTACATCTTCCCAATACCCCACAAGCCGCCGCAAGGCCGTGTGGCGGGGGGTGTTAGGGCACCACCCGTAAATTAGGGGAAAAGAACCGCAAGCAGAAGCCACAAATTTTTAGCCCACAAACCAAGCATGGTAAACATTCGTGGACGAACCCTTTCGCCCCAACCCTTTCGCACAAATGCAAACCCACAAACTACCAACAAATATACACATGCACAATATTTGAATTTTTAAATTTGTTCCGACTTGTAACTTAAATGTTTTTGATATTTCTCAATGGACCTCGGATTCTTATTATTATGATTTCTGATTTTTCTGGGAAAGAATGAGTATTTGAATCTATCTGTATTGGCATCTATCTCCCTTATTTTATTTTTGTGGGACGTACGATGGAAGGAATTAGTTAGTGATATAAGGGATAATTCTAGGAAAGCGTGGAAGAGGTAGGGATAGGATAAGGCCTTTTAGACATTCTATCTACCTGCCCCAGTAAAAAGTAGGTAGAAGGTTTTAAGAAAATAATAAAGCAGATCAAACAAGAGGGCGTAAGCGAGAAACGTAAGAGATATGAGAATCCACCCACCGCCCACCTTCAAAAAGTATGTAGATTATCAAAGGCGCTTTAGATATTTTGTCATATCTCCAACGACGGCTCGCCGCATCCAATAGCGGAGCGGGACCGTGAGGAACCACCTTACCTCCTGTCGTTTTTCTCCCCTTCGTCTATTCCCATCCCCCCAAACGATCTTCCTCCCCCCTCCCCTAGGGAAAATCTACCATCGGCTATTTCCACCCTGTTGGTTACGGGAAAGAGTGGCTGGAAGGAATGGGAGGAGGGGGGCGTGTCGTCTCGGGAGAGTGGGTTGGCGTGACGAGGGTTCAGAATAAAATAATAATTCTAGTATTAATAACGGGTTCGTATGTCGAGGAAATGTTTTGATTCGGATTCGATATATTCTGGAACGAAGACTTCGAACATCGTACAGATCTCCGAGATTCGTTCGGATTTCAAACCGATTTGGTCGTAAAAGTCAAATCTGTGGAGGATCTGCGTACTTATATATATCAGGCGAATCCGTTTTGTGAAATTCTTCCGACGAATAATTTTGATTAAAACACTATTTAATCGATCCATTCTTGTGCCCATTATCACCCGTTCCTATCGACGTACATGTATATTTTCTGGAGTTCTGGAGATATGAATGAAAAATCGTTGGGGAATGCATAAAATCGGTTACATTTTCGGATGGTCAAGGTTTTGTTAGCCAGTTCGGCATTGGATTGCAAAATTATTTTCTGAGGTCACAATAAGGTCAATGCGATGGGTACGGGATGAGAATAATCGCAAAAAAAGCGATTATTTTGGGGAGGAGAAAGGATGAGATAAGCGTTAAAAATAGGTGGGTAAAAACTAGAGTAGATGTAAGAGTTTGGTTTCCTAAGTACTGTTTTTGGACCAAAATGCTCAAAGCGGTTGCGACAAGCCAGAACAAGAATCTGTCACGAGGAGGGAATCATTGCCAGGGTCGTGACGTAAGGATGCTAAGAAAATGCTCGTTTAACACTGTTTTCGCCGTTACTCGGTGGAATTTCTCCATTTAATAGATAATAGAAACACAACAGTTCCAAAATTTATGTTTATTTATCACCATTAATTTGCCACTGTACCATCCGCTTTAATGAGGCCATTTAGTGGCGAAACCAGGATCAGAAATACGTGAAATATTGATGGTAGAATTGCTGTGTTTCTATTATAATTATATACATATATCGCTGTATATAAGTACTCATTATAACATTGATACGAAGCATAGTTTTTACAGTGCGGAAACATGGTCTTCGAGGCAAGGTGATAGACGTATAATAAAGGGTTTTGAGAGGAGGGTGTGTAGAAGGATGAACAAGGTTTGTCGGACGATGAGGATCACAATCTCGGATTAGTGCAAGATATGGGGATTAATGTTTAATACATAAAAATGTGCAGTTTTGAAATTTTGAAACAATGAATGTGGCGAACAGGACATTAACTACGAAATACAGGGTTCAGTACTAACTACGGCTAAACAAGTTAAATATTTGGGGGTAGTGCTAACACCACGCCTTTCATGGAAAGCAGATATCGGGACAATATGTTGATCTATATACTGATATTTCCAGATATCCTGTATATCAGGAAAAAGGCGGATATGCTTTAAAGAAACTGGGCTTCATTAAACGGGTAGTGGGGAAATGTAATGAGAAAGTTAGAGAGAGGTGTTATTTTGCTCTAGTTAGACCACATTTGGAATATGCCGCAAGTGTTTTGGATTATTGGGAGAAAATCTGGTAAAAAGAATTAGATAAAGTTCAGAGGAAATCCGCCTGATTGGTGAAAAAAATTTATAATAAAAACACAAGTATGATAGGTCTCTTAGGGGACTTAGGTTGGGAGCCACTTGAAATACAAAGGAACAAGGGAGACTTAGAAATATTCAGAACCAGCGAGTTTAGCGATGACACTAAAGGAATTATAATAGCCCCACACTACTTAGGTCGATTAGACGACAATGATAAAATAAGGGAGATAGATTCCAATACAGATAGATTAAAATACTCATTCTTCTCCAGAACAATCAGAAATCATAATAGTAAGAATCCAAAGTCCATTTAGAAATATTAAAAACATTTAAGTTGCAAGTCGGAACAAAATTAAACATTGCAAAGTTGCAAAGGTGCATCATGTGTATGCTAGTAGGTAGTCTGTGTGTTTGCATGTGCGTGGGATGTAAAGGTTCTTGCAATAACATATATTGTTTTGTTTGTCGTCTGTATAAATTTGTGGCGTCCGCATGTGGTTTTTTTTCTTTCTAAATTACGGTTGGTGCCCTAATACCCCCCATTAATCGCCCTTGCGGTGGCTTGCGGGGTATTGAATAGATATAGATGTAAGGAAAACAGATGAAGAAGTATTAAGGATTTTGGGATAGGAGAGAGAACATTGAAAGGCAGGAAAGTAAAAAGTTTGATAGGCAATTGGATTGTTGATGGCTGTAATACACGGGAGAACGTTGATAAAGCGAGGAAGAAGTAGTGAAAAGATTAGTTATGTTAGACGGAATGAAGGGAGGTAGGAAGTTTGCGAAGTTGAAGAGATAATTATGTTGTCACGTTAGGATATTTTGTTAGAAGAGGGAAAAAAAGCATCTTTTTCAGTCTTCGTTCATCCAAAACTTACCTTAAACGGCATAACAGAAAGTGCTGTTAACAAGGGTTTATAAAATTATTACACTATCTTAGGCGTAAGTCGAATTCTTCTGGTTAATATGTTCATACGTCTTGTACGATATGCTGGGGTCCAGTGTGACCCTATTGGTTCGTTTACGTTCCAAATTTTTCCTCAAGTAACCAACTTTCCTATTTAAACTACTCGGTTTCATTAAACATTTCAAAAATCACATTTATCATAATGGGGAAATATCCTGTTCTCTTATGCATCGACAATTTCGAAATTAATTTTTGTGTAATTAAGTCCATCCCAAGTCATCTCTGCGATTGCCGAAATAGTGGGTTTATTCTGTGAGCCCGCAGCCAAATTCCGGAAGTGAAGAAATGGCCGCTAAATATCTCTCGATGCCCCTAGGCAGAATGGGAGATTGGAATTCCTATGACTTTCATTTCACACGTCATGACTTGATTCAATTTTTTAAATATTTTTTATCTTATTTAAAATTTAATTTAGGGTTTGGATTACAGTTGACGAATGTTGCCACAGAATACGAAGGAAAAAGGCTACTAGGATATATTGATTTTTGTTTGTCCTCCAGTTGGTGCTCTACCTTACTCAAAAATGAACTAATATACTAGTTGATAACCCCCCCTTTTGCTTACTATTAATATTCGGAAGAAATTTGTTTTTTTTTTCATTCGACTTTTTTGCAAAACTCAAGAATATCTCTTTTTTTGATATAGCTATAGTGATAAAAAACCATAAACACAGTAATCAACCCGAAGGTCGGTTTAGTAGGTGATGGTAGAGCTCACCCATGTACCAAGCCCGACGGCGAGTGAATAATCGCACACCAGGGTAGGTAGGGGGGGCAGTTCCTTTCCCTGTGCCGGTTATGGTTTCCCAGGAAGACCTGGTACCCGAAAAATCAACTAGCTTGGGTGGAGCTGCAGGTGCCCAAAGTGCCTTGCCCGGGAATCGAACCCGGGACCCTCCGGTCAGTAGTCCAACGCTCTACCCACTAGACCACCGCGACCAGCATACTATAGTGATTCGGAATGGAATTTACACATCGAGGAAAATAAACAATAAGTACAATAAAACTCTAATTAATGAAAGAAAACGTTAAATATACCAATAGTGTAATTTTATTGCATTACCACTCCACTCATTAAAATTGGCGCCAACAACGACACTTTTTTTCCTCTGACAACCCCAGTATTTTGACTGACGTGGTGGAAAAATGAGCGAATGACGATTTTTGTAGAAGAGAAAAAGAAGTTCTATAATTCACGAAAAAATCGTATGAAATGCCGATTGTGTTTGGAAAAAATGTAAAAATATGTGTACTGCAAGACGATGCATGACGAACTGGGCATAAAAAATGAAATCACAAACTACCTAGGCATGCCCAACTGGAAGGTAAAATGAATTACTAAAACGAAGTATTAAAAACAACGGTAACCCAAGATATCAATAAATATCTTGCTTCAGGGTATTTGTTGATTTCTATAAATTCTTTGTTTGCTCAAAGTATTGTAGAATAACTAGTTTTGTGAAAATTTTATGTAATACGTTTACTATATAACATGTCACACATACTTAAACATCAATATTTGCAATCAAATGATGAGAAAGTTGCGGGTATCTAAGGTTTTTGAAACGTATTTTCAACTTTGATCCTGAATACGTGTGCCACCAACATTTCTACGATGCTGTTTTTATGAGAAAACATTGAAGGGAGTTTGAAAAAAATATAATTAAGAGAAAAGACAATCTTCCAGAAGACGATCTTAATAACAGTTCTCAAGATTCTTCTTCTCAAGTAATTTAGACCGAGGTATTAATTAGTGTGTCTGAAGAATTTAAATGCGTGATGAAGTCGATCGTAACGCAATCAATTCTGTTAAGATTGCAAATTTTTCTCCAATTCATCAAGACGCGATTTCATAATCTTCAGTCTGCAGCAGTTATTTTAATAAATCTTTCTTGGAGAACCTAGGAAAAGGAGGACTCGTTTAAAAGTAATTAGTGAAATACGGATATCTGGGAAGAAGATGATTACTCAAAAAGAGATTTCTATTGGTACTGGTCTTTTTTAAATATTTCAATTTCGTAATTGATTTCACTTCCCAGATGGACATATTTCAAGGAGGTTCGTGCTTTTGTTTCTTATAGCTTCAAGCATCTTCTTAGTGCGCGAGTATTCTTAAGGACCCCCGGATTAACGAATATTCCATTAATGGTATTGAAATATCGCTTCCAAATAATGCGACTTTCCCGTAAATGCCATGGATCGTTAGGACCAGGGTCGATGAGTAATGGGGATCGGGAAGGATCGGAGGCTAACGTACAGCCTTCCCACCGCGAAGGTCCGGGTTCAATTCCTGGAGACAACAAATATTTTTCAGTGGTATCCCGATCCCTACTTGAGGTGCTTTGTGAAGAGTAATTTGAGTGAGTACGACGTCCGTCGGATGGGACGTTAGACTGCGGACCCCTTCGCGCCTTTCGACAAGAGTAGGCTAATGCCGACGCCGGGTTTCTCTCCACCCTTCCTTTCCCATCCATCCCAAATGGCGCTATGGCCTCAGCTGTCGGTAGGCTCCCCACCAAATCCAATCAACTCGATGGCTTACTATCGCGAAAGGTGACATAAAAGAACAAAGTTAGCTCTGGTAGTGATAATAATATGAGGGTAACTAACCATGACGATATATGGGTCGCGGTAGACAAAGGGGTAGAGCGTTGGACTACAGACCAAGGGGTCCGGATTTGATTCCCGGGCAAGAGTCTCCGGACACCCTCAGCTCCACCCAACCTATGCGATTTATCGGGAACCAGGTCTTCCTGAGAAACCATAACCGACACAGGGAAAGAAACTGGCTCCCCTAACCTGATGTGTGAATTTCATACGCCGTCGGACTTATTATATGGGTAAACTCGATCATCACCAATCAAAACGACCTTCGGATTAATTACTGTTTATGGATAACGATGTACTGTTGCGATGAAATAACGGTGATAAATACTGACATAATGGTTGCGATAACAACTTTCAGTTAGCGGTGCCGGAATAAAAGTTGTGGTGACATTTTACGGGAAGGGAAATTCAGGTGGCAATATAAAAAAATCTGATTTCTTCCAAATACTCTTCGGAATAATCAAACTGGAAATCTTATAAATCAGCCTCGTTAAAGCAAAATATGTAATTATTGGAACTGGCCAATCTCCTATTGAAAAGGATAAAAATTATGTTTGCAATTTTTGGGGTTAAAATATATCTCACACTCCTGGACACCAATGTTTCTGGTGATTCATTCACCAATGCTTCTGGTGGTTCATCTAACAACCTATTTTTTTGTAGTGCGTGCAATATTTTGCGGGTTACACGCAGTTGAAAATTGAAAAAAAAGTTAGCTGTTTTTATTCAACAATTTTCAAATTTGAAGCATTTCTCTTACATTTTTCTCCACACTTTTATACCTTCCGTGCAATATGGCGTAGGCGTAATCATTTCGGAGCGTTCACGACTTTCCACTTGGCTCATTTAACGGTTAATGTAAACCCCAAAGGTAAATAGTGGAGGGGAATAATTGAAGCGCGGAATATGATTGCGTTCTTAATTACATTTTGATAAACTGCTATCGAGGTCATTGGTTTATCCGATAGCCCATGCCCACGGGTTTGAGCTCGTTCAAATTGCGGTGTGGGCGCATAAATCAAGTAAGAGATTGGCTGCGATATGGCGGGAGAGATCGTGCCTCGGTTTCGCGTTCTTTCCCACTTAATTGCCATTATTCAAAATGTTACGCCGAAGTATGTTTGCGTTCATCTTTTTATTCTTTAACGACTCATTTTCAGCTTGTTAGGAAACCTATCTTATTGCCTATGAATACTGAGCGATACATCTACATAAATACCCTGCGAGCCATCAGAAAAGGTGTGTGACAGGGGGTGTAGCACCATGAGGGAAGGGTAAGGGATGAGGGGGTTGGGGTTATTAACTAGGTGAGCAAAGAGGGGGGAACCTGTAGGGAAAAAATATATATATACATATATGTATACCTAACCCTATATATATATATTTATATAATAACCCTAACCTGTACGTTAATATTTATTGTAACGAACTTACTCCTGAGTAATTTCGACTACAAGCATTCTGGTTTCTAATCGTTCTAGGAAAAAATGACATTCTAAACCTGTCAGTCTTGTAGTCTATCTCTCTAATTTTACATTCGTGATCCCTTCGACCGTAATATGTTGGCGTTCGTATTATATTCTTGATGTCATCGGAAAAGAACCCATCTTTAAATGCTTTTAATAAGTTTAATCTATATTGTAAACGCCACTGTGTAAGAGAATCAAAATATCGATCAAGAGAATCAAAAAAATCGATAATATCCGGGAAGTCTACATATCATTGACGTCTTTAAAAATTGTTCCTGTGTTAGTATAATCACAATAAAAATGCAAAATTCCCTTAAATCCGTCTCAATCCATCTGGTTTCAAGTCAACAAATATAACAAAAGGGGTGTTACCTTTGGGAAAACACTAATTTTTCAAGTATAAATCGTTTTCATTTCTATAATTTTTTATAAATTATCCCATTTTGCTGATTTAATTGCTATTGTAATTATTTTTATAAATAATTAAAATTGGATATTATTCCAGACGGGAACATAAATTTTAGTCTAAATAATACAACTAAAGTGACTGTGCATTGTCATTTGTACATTTCACACCACGAAGCTGAAGTGAGCGAACTGTATAAAAAAGGAAAACGAAAAAAGAATATCATATGTTTTGCTGTGAGAAATGCTAAATTACTAGAGGTTTCTTATAAATTTCTCTAAAATAACAGTATTTATTGGAAATTGCTCAAGCGGGTCTGTATGTTGATCATATTGACCGTATTCCGATCTAAAATCCTTTCCTTGCTGGAGTTTTTTTTATGTAGTAAACTTGGGGAATAGACAACTTGTCATTACCTTGTCGAGCAAGAGAGAAAATCGGGTTGGGCAATGAATTAGCAGAGGAGTAATACAGAATTGACATTTGACCTCGTTTATAAAATATTACTATGTGGAATCAATGGAAGACGACGAGCTTTCCGGAAGACCATCAACGTCGATTGATGACACACAGATCGAGAAATTGAATGATTTCGTGGGTGTAAATCGACGTTTGCCACTCAAAGAACTTACAGAAGTGTGTAGCATACCGAATGGTTCATGATACGGAATACTGATCGAAAGATTCAAAATGAATTTAGTCGCCGCCAAATTTGTGCCTCTCATGTTGACAGCAGATCAGAAACAACATCGAGTTCAAGTCTGTAAGGAATTGCTTGATCAAGCTGAATTAGATGAAACCTTGTTCAAGATCATTGCAGGTGATGAGTCATTGGTTTACGGACATGACATCGAAACAAAAGGACATCGATGAAGATTTCTCGGAACTTTCATCGTTCAGATGTTTCATGTTGACCGACGTTGTGATGCATCGTCCTGAGGGACGATGAGTCCTCATCTGCCCTGAGGGCGATGTACGAGTTGAGTATCATCAAGCAGGTACGCCGGTAAAGCACCAAAATTGAATTATTCACCATGGATTGCTAAAACATCCACCCGCTATAAAACACCCCGTCAAGTTTGCTCGAATGTTAAAGTGAATTTGACAGTTTTTTCCGATGAAAACGGGGTTGTGCGACACGAATACCTACCTAAAGATCGGAGTACTACCTGGAGGTTATTAAATGCCTAAGATTGAGAATCAGAATAAAACGAACCGAACTGGGAGGAGCGGCGAGTGGTTTTTCCACCACGATAATGCCTCGTGACATTGTCGTGGTGGCAACGACACGACGCCGGCTCGTGACTGTTTAGGAAAAACTAAGATCGCTTTGTTTCCCAATCTACTATCTGCATCTGGACCCATGCGACATTTTTTTGTTCCCCAAACAAAAAACCCCGCTCAAATGAAAAAGATTTGACATCATTCCATATATAGGGAAAAATTCGACGGAGGAGTTTATGAGCATTCCTGAAGGAGCGTTCCAGGACTGTTTCAAAATGTGGAAACACCATTGAGATAACGGTGTATACGTCGAGGAGAAGACTACTCTGAAGAAGACCCTAATCAATAATTTGTTTGTAAAGTACCTCTATGTAAGCAAACCCTCGGAACCTTTTAAACATACCTCGTATTTATGCTTAGAAAATGTTAACGGTGGCATAGAAAGATTTAGGGTAGGGAATAATAGCCCAAAACTTAGTTAATTAGGTAAATTATTATTTCAGATGATCCAATAATAGTGAGTCAGCCATAGTGCAATTACTATTAAGTTATTTATAACAAGTGCAGAGGGATAATTTTTTAAGCTTAAATACAACAATAAACCATAAACACAATAATCAGCCGTACGGTCGTTTTGGTGGGTAGAGTTCACCCAGTACTAAGCCCGATACGGCGTGTGAAATTCACACTTCAGGGTAGGGGGGCCAGTTCCTTTCCATGTGCCGGATATGGTTTCCCAGGAAGATCTGGTACCCAAAAAAATCACATTGCTTTGGTGGAACTGTCTGATTTTTCGGGTACATACAGGGTTCGTCCGGAAAATACGTTTATGATGCTCATTATCTTTTTTGACAAAAGGGGAGTCGTCCACTACGAATTTGTACCTGAACGACAAACTGTAAATGCTGCATTTTACGTCCAAGTGCTCGGCAGGCTTCGAAAACGAGTCGCCCGCGTCCGGCCAGCGATCAAAAACATCTGGCGGCTGCATCACGGCAATGCGCCGTCTCACACCGCGCTTGTCGTGTCGGACTTCTTGGCCAAGCACGGCATGGCAACGCTGCCGCACCCGCCTTACAGCCCGGACTTGGAACCACCGGACTTCTTTCTGTTCCCGAAGATAAAGAGGAGTTTGAAAAGAACGCGATACGGGACTTTGGACGCCGTCAAAAAGGCCGTGACGACGTGTCTTCGAGAGGTTCCCGATGATGCCTTCGCGGGAGCGTTCCAGGAATGAGAACGCCGCTGGAACAAGTGTATCGACTCACAAGGGTCCTATTTTGAGGAATATTAGCTTAAGATATGTAAAAGTGTAATAATTTTTTTTTCCTGAGCTCAGTACACTTATTTTTTGAACGAACCCTGTATTCTTCCTGGGAACCATGTTCGCTGTATGGTGCTGCCATTGGCATATTTATTTTGATCTATTTCAAGCTCAACCTCACATTCTCATCCACACTTAGTCCCGATAAAGAAATGGGTCATTTTATAACTTTTACGGACCTCTCTCATTAAATATTATTATGTATGGTTGAAAATAATCGGTAAAATGAACCAAAATGGGAGAATATTATGTTAAATTATAGTATTCCTAATACAGAATTGATATATTTCAGAATGGAAAAAATGTTTGGTACCGCTGAAAAAGTTATTAACAGAAATGTCTTCTTGTGATGTCACGAACTGAGTTTACTCTACTCTTATAGTAATCAAGAGACTTAAGTCTGATGTAATGAAGGGAAAGAGGCGAAGTCAAGATATTGTTGCGCTCGTTAACGAGAATGTCGTTAGAACGAGTCATACTTGTCGCCGGGGGAAATATCTTGGCGGAATTATTACTTCGAGTCGGAGAGGGCATAATAGATCGTCCAGTCACAGGTACTTGTTGACAGGCGCCGAATGACTAGGAAATTGATTGCGACTGAAGTCGGAATAAGTGATTCGGGCGTTCGACTCGTAAATTGTATGCCAAAGGATGTCCTCAGCAAGGAAAAATTCCCAGCATGGCTGACATCCCATATTTCCCATCGCTTTTCAATCAAACGTCGCACATTTTTATTTTTCATTTCAATACAACGGCCACTATACGTACCAATTCATCTCGACACGCTCGGATAACTTTAACGAATGAATTTGAAGTCGAAATTGGGCTTTGCATTACCAATTTAAGGTCGAAATTGCAAATAACTGTCCGATTGACCTGCAAGAGTTTTTGAAGACTTGGGCTAAGTTTTACGGTAGAATGGATGCACTTGGACGTGGGTTTTATACCCTTTCAATTTTTATATTGAAAAAATAATGATCATCACGGGTCATCAATTTTCGAAATGTTTTTGGTGCAGTCCTCCAAGTTAGCTGTACCACTTTCCGTCCGCTCACATCTTCTTCTCCTTTGACGTCTTGTCATTATTTGTTTTATGTTTCTCATTTCCGGAAACCTATTCCCTGCTTCTTCCTGCCGTTCAATTTTCCCTGGAAGACTTTCTCCATTAGATGATTCGGGTCTCTCAAAATGTGCTCGATAAGCTTATCTCCTCTAACCTTCAAGGTTTTAATTAAAATTCTTACTTCCGTCAGGCTTATTAGAATCTCTATCCTTAGCCATGCGATATTTACGTTTGATCCTCTTCAATCTCGATAAGGATTAGGTGATGAAGAGTGAGACGTTCTTAAGGTATTGGTTATTAAATATCAATATATTGAGTTAAAACATTTGAGTAACTTCTGGCTTGATTGATTCGAGTAACTTTCAACTCACCTACGAGTATTGATTTGCTGTCACCATTTCACCGAACGCATGTATTAATTTAATATAACCGTTACGTAAAACTTCCCACGCAAATGTTTCTTTGAAAGATGATCGTAAGAATGTTTGCAGGTTATTACCAACACTGGTTGAAGCGTTACATAATGAAAGAAATACCTCAAATAGAGGACTTTTACCTTATTTTAGGAAATTATAATGGCCCCACACTACTTAGGTAGATCAGACCACGAAAATAAAATAAGGGAGGAAGATTCCAACACAGATAGATTCAAATACTCATTCTTCCCCAGAACAATCAGAAGTCGTAATAGTAAGAAACCAAGGTCGCTTTAGAAATATTAAAAACATTTAAGTTACACGTCGGAACAAAATTAAAAATTCAAAGATTGTGCATGTGTATGTTTGTTGGTAGCTTGTGTGTTTGCATGTGTGTGGGGTGAAAGTGTTCTTGCATGAATGTTTACCATGTTTAGTTTGTGGGCTATACATTTGTGGCTTCTGCAAGCGGTTTTTTTTCTTCTAAATTACGGGTGGTGCCCTAACACCTCCCGCCACAAGCCCTTGCGGCGGCTTGCGGGGTATTGAGCAGATGTAGGTGTATTTTGAGTAATTTATGGGCCACGTCAGATTAAAAGTGTACGTATCGTACCTTGTATACGAAACATAACTTGGTTTGATGAAAAATTAAATAGGTTTTAAAAGAGTTTTCGCGGGAGGAAAACCATTCACGTTAAATTAACCTTAAATACTTTCTTAGGGAGGTAATTCTGTTTTATCCGAACTGAATTTAACTTAAGCAGAATTAAACTTTAAACGTAAACCAGTTGAGTGCATAATGAATATGAAGTAACTTGAGTCACTTTTTTGTAATTTCCATTGATAGAATATCTACGTTAGCTATTTTCATCTTGTTTTCTCGTGCTTTTTAACTATCGTATTTCCATTGCATTAAAACCTTCTCCTTTCCTCTTCTTTTTTTGTCATCCACACCTTCAACTTCTGCCTTTGTAAGATATTCTTGAATACTTTAGATCAGGTACGATGAAGATTAAGTTACCATCCACAGCGTTTAAGAGTTATGAATTTCAGTTCCTCTTTCTCGTTTTGAGAACAGGCTAACCCATGGTGCTTTTGGTCAACACCATGTAATATTGATACTAGGGGGGGGGATGGTTCTAGCCATTTATTTGGTTTCCCCAAGATCAGGAGTGGCTTGTTCGGTTGCAGGGAGACCCTTTTTCGGTGCGAGGCGGGAAGTTCCCAGGCGCCCCCGAAGCTAATCTCCTCAGTCTCCTAATTAATGGAAAAGGTCATCCCCTGGCACAGCGGTGGGAGAGCTAGAGAGGTCGCCCAAGTCCATAAGCCCAAAGGGGAACGTTTTCAAACCAGCTCCGGAGATTAAAACTGAATTGAAAAGCGACTGTGTGTTCTATAATTACTTATGCAGTTGCAACTATCCCTCTGGGATTATAACTCTTGGGGTTGACGAAGTTTTTGTTGGAAAACAGGTTTTCCGATCCGATTATTCCGTAAAACAATTCTCCTCCGATGCCTTCATTGGTTTATCTACATCTACACAATAAACTGCAGGCAGCTGCGAAGGCGTGTGGTGGTGGGTGTTAAGTCAGAAGACATACATGCAGAAATATTAGTGTATAAATTCAATTTAATACATGCAAGCACGTATATAAAAACTGTCTTTCGCAAACATGCGTCGTATATTCATCATACAATCATGTGGGCGTTTGAATAAATCAAAATATTAGTCTTAAGGTGAATATATTCGACTTGGGTTCGATTTTCTTATAATTTCTTATTGTACGAGGGAAGCGGGAGTACTTGAATCGGTCCCGTGGCAAGAAAACTAAGGTTTCCTGTATATACATCTGCATCTGCTCAATACCCCGCAAGCCGCCGCAAGGGCAAACATTCCTGTTTCTTCTCCATTTCACAGTTGGAGGCAAGATTACATCTCCTAGAGTAGCCTCTTCCATCTGCTCCATCCGTGACTTAATTCTTCTTTCCTCTATTGAGAAAGTTATCGGCTGTATCCCAGTTATTACCTGTAGAGCTTCATTACAGACCGTATTATATCTCCCGGATATTGCAATTAGGCAAGATCTTTTGGGTATTTGGATCTTTGGTACCATGACATAAACAATTTTTCACCATCCTAAATGTATGAGGCGTGTTCATAAAGTAAGGCCCGTTTGGTCACAGGAAAAAATATACTCATATGAAACACATTTTATTTGCACTTTTAGTTAGCTACAAACCTACTTCACTTATCTACATAATCGCCGTTCACTTCTAAGCATTTTTCGTACCTCTGCACCAGCTTCTTTAACCCCTCTGCATAGAAACTCGCCGCCTGAGGGTTGAACCAATCGACAACGCCATTCTTGAGTTCCTCTTCGGTTTCGAAACGTTGTCCACCGAACCACTGTTTCAAGTGCAAGAAGAGGAAGTAGTCGCTGGGTGTAAGGTCCGGACTGTACGGTGGGTGGTTTAAAGAGTTCCCAACGACCCAAAAACTGTCGTCCACTGGACATTCTTTGCTCTTTGTGGTGGTCGGTGAGCATTTTCGGTACCCACCTTGCACGCAATGTGTGGTATCCGAGGTTTTCCGTAACAATATTGTAGACAGTAGTGCGTCCAAGTTGAGGAAATTGTTCATTCAAGCCATTAATTGTCAATCGACGATCACATCGCAGTTTTTGTTCCACTTGCGAAACAATTTCATCGGTCAGAATACTGGGCCTACCACTTCGCTCTTCGTCATGGACATTTGTTCGTCCATTTTTAAAATCACAGCACCATTGTCTAACCTTTCCTTCACTCATAACTGTAGGTTTATAAACTAGGCATAATTCCCGATGAATTTCAGCAGCCGACAATCCTTTTGCATACAAGAATCGTATGACAGAACGCACTTCACAGCTGGCGGGATCAACGATTGTCGCGGACCTTGTTGTTTGCATGCACGGACAAGCAAACGCCTTCTGAAACAAAACAAACGCTGCTATAGCTTCTCAATGAATCAATAGATGGCGCTGCAGGAGCAAAACTGCGTTCTGAAGCGCCAATATTTAAATATAAGCAAACGGTACTTACTTTAAGAATACATCTCGTGGGTATCAATTTTCAGAACCACACATTGTCTTTCATTTCTTTTATTTCCACGCATGCATATCTGGCTTTTTTTCTCCCACCACTAATTTCAATTAACTTTTATTTTTCATTTTTTTTAAAGTCTTAAAATTATTCTGCTCTCTTAATATCCCGTTTCCATCCTTATTTGGATTCCTCCCAACAACCTTCTCCCTCCATCCACCACGAATTAATAGCAGTTCGCGCTTTTTTCCTCTTTTTTTAATTTTTTGTTGTATTCATCTACCTACCCATATCTTAATATCTTTAAAAACACGCTTATCATCACCACTCAAAAACCAACTTTACGACGCTGTGTTCCATATCTAAGTTTTAACTTATTTTTTATTTGCGTGAGTTTCTTTGCATTGGCTGATGAAGATTTTGTGGGGATGAAATAGGAGTGAATGTTCCCTGCTTAATCCAGTGCTTCTTACTTAGCGCTATTCTTCCCTATTTTCCTTGGTTTGTATTCTTTTAATTTTTAAACACTCCCCAAAAGAATTATCTCCATCCACTCATGTCAAGTCAGTACTTGAAATCGAGCGTGATCAGGGAATAAATATCATTTTTCCTCGAAGCTAATCAGAAAACGTTTGGAAATTAATACCGTGATACAACAGATGAAAATTTAAGTTAAGTGTAGCAGAGACACGTATCTCAAAATAACCTTCCGTTAGAAATATTATTATTAGGTAATCTACCGGTTAAGGTAGGTTTTTGGATGGACACAATTATCAAATAAACATTTTGTGACTCCCCACCTAGCAAACTAATCTATATTAGGTCCCTCTTCAACTCGGTGTACTTCTTTCCTCCCTTCATCCCGTCCAACATCCCTATCCTGTTCCTACCTTTACCTCGCTTGCCCAACATTCTCCCCTCTATTACCCTCTTCAACGTTCCACTACCGCTCAATACGCCTTTAATCCATTTTTCCTGCCTCCATAGGATTTCTCTCAACAAACCCATCTCCTCACCCACCATTTCTAGTACTCCCTCATTTGTTTTCCTTTCGGTCCATTTCACCTTCTCCATTCTTCTCCACACCCACATTTCAAAAGCCTCCAATCTACGTCTATCCTCCTGCTTCAGCGACCACGTTTCCGCGCCGTACATAGCTACGCTCCATATTGATTTTATTCTATATTCCTCTCGACTAGTGATCTCATTACTGCAATGGCATCACGCGTACCTCTTGATGCCATTGCAGTAATGAGATCACTAGTCGAGAGGAATATAGAATACAATCAGGACGTTTTTGCCTGTTTTGTAGATTTCGAAAAAGCGTTTGATAGAGTGAATTGGGAAAAATTAATGCGTGTATTGCAGAAAATAGGAATGGATTGGAGGGACAGGAGACTGATCCGCAACCTGTACATGTCTCAGACTGCTCAGGTGCGAGTGGGGAACGGAGAGTCCGGATGGGCAGTGTTAGGAAGAGGTGTAAGGCATGGTTGCCCATTGTCACCGGTACTGTTCAACGTATATGTGGAGGAAATGATTAAAGAGGCATGGGAAGAACTGGAGGTAGGAATGAAAGTCGGAGGGGAATTAGAATTATTATAAGTTAGAATTATTATTTATAATTTATATATAAGTTATTAAGAAGTTAGAATTATTATAAATTCAATTTAATAACCCAATAACGAAGTGATATTGTGATTAGAACTCTAAGATACTGTTTCGAGGGCCTGGGATCAATTCTGGGAGACGCCTCTGGGCACCATCAGCTTATCTCAAGCTGTGTAATTTTTCGGATACCAGATCTACATGGCAAACCACAGACGGTAGAAGGAATAAGGAATTACACTCATCCTGTGTTGTAAATTTCAAACGCCATTGGGCTTAGTACTATATTAGCTCTATCCTCGCCAGTCAGACCAACCTTTTGATTGATTATTCTTTCTTTATTATAGCTCTTTATATATCTCGTCATTTTTTTATGGTGAGGATTCCAGTATACTTGGCAATTGTTTTCATTTCATACTTTAGTATTTAGTCAAGTTCTTTCACTGCAATACTTATCATCCCGTAAAATATGTTTGGATTTTGGTTAAAGCCTGAATCGAGTCAAAATTTCCTTAGTGTACTGGAGATTTGTTTATTAGACAAAAACTCCTTCATAAACCCTATAAATGCTTTTTAAGAATCAGCCAAACCTTCTGTTAATCCATTCATTGACTCCCAAAGGAAATTCGATGAAATCCGTTTCCATGGATACCAAAGGATTTCAGAGAGATCTGTGACGTGTTCTCTCAGATTTCTAAAGTTTGTGCTGATTTCCTGGAGGACATCGAAGATCCTTATTTAGAAAAAGAACGTTAAGATTTATAACCCGTTAGAATCTGCTTATTTGATTAATGATTATCGACTGCGCTATTAAGTTCAAAATCATCAGTTTAGTTAGGTTTGATTTCGGTAAGGCATTGTCCACAAATAAGAAAATAATAATTTTACACTAATTCGAGTCACAGTTAATTAAATGAGACTGGTGATTTAAGCGTGGTATTTGGCTGATGTTATCAAAAAACCGTAAACATCCTTTCGTCATAACCCCTCTCTGGTTCTTCTCGGTAGTAGTAGGTGTTGTAGGTAGTAATACTTAATTGGTAAGGGAGGCGACCGAAAAAATATCAAATATATGGTGGTTACTGAAAATTGATTTATTTATTAAAGTACAATTTGACAATCGGGCAGGTTTCAACGTTCTCTTAAACCAAATTTCAGGAAACTGCGGGAGATGCCGCCACAGTAACTGTTAACGGAGTCATCCGCTAACATGGATTTCATTGCAACAATTTCAGAGCGTAAAAATCATTCGCCTTGACCGGGATTCGAACCCGGATCCCTCGATATCCGGCCGAGTGATTTACCCAGTTAAGCTATCGCGTAAGCTTAACTGTCTAAAGCACTCGGCCGGATATCGAGGGATCCGGGTTCGAATCCCGGTCAAGGCGAATTATTTTTACACTCTTAAATTGTTGCAATGAAGTTCTCTCGAACCAATCAAATTAAATTATTATCGAATCGAGGTACAATTATACCAACCGACAAATTCTGCAGTTCAACCAATCAATATTAAAACATTACACTTACAACAAATATAAAAATTTACTTTTACAAAAATTAGGGTGAAACAAATTAATAATTCGAAGGAAACCAGGTGTAAGTCAAATCCCATAAATGCCAGATCAAAGCAATGAGAAAGAAAAACATCTCAAAGAATAAGAAAAAAAGAGGTGTTTGGCCATTCCTGAAGCTCCTGACGTTTACAGGAAGAGATTTAATAGCATCTCCATTTAATCTATTCCAATCACTTATACACTTATTTAGGAAGGAGTGCTTACTTATAGTATGTCGCTCCTTATAGTGAGTGAGTTAAGTTATGTGCATGATCTCCACTTCCTTTGTAACATCCATCTTTTGTCTATAACTTAGACCACTCCCTATGGCTCATTCTCCGCATACAATTTGAACCCAGCCTTCCAAATTTTCACTCTCATCTTTAATCTGCCCCATCGCGCAATTTTATCCCATTGCGCTTTCTTCCTGTTTAAATTCCCTTAAAACCAAGTGAACAGCTTACCTTTGGGCTTTCAATTGTCTTCTCTAATTGATTGTGATGAGGGTCAGATAAGCTCTATAAGGTCCCACACGTCCCGTGTGCTATATTCTTCCAAATTCATTATTTACCATAGCCGACACGTTTTATAGCCAGAGTAAAACGTTTACTGAGTACAAAACATGCAGTAAACGTAATGCTACGTACAAAACTAGGGAAATCTCGTGCTCTTTCGGAGAAAAACACAACTAGAAGTAGAACCATTTATCAGTGCTCTTACCTAGCGGAGAGATGTAGAACTGAGATAATCTGTAAAAATTCCTTTCAAACTCAGAGCGTTGCATTTTTTCTCCTTTTGGGGGGAAATAAACCCCTGAAATTCAAAAAACTGTAAACCACTAAGGAGAAATTTTAGACTTTATTACACGGTTCAGTTGGGACACGAGAATGGTAGACGTTAATTCGATGCTGGAATTTCACAGAAAACCAGGTTTTGAAATTATTTGGATCGAAGTAACCAAGGAAAAGGGCACCGTATTTTTATCTATCAAAATACCATCGACAAGACTTCTTGCCGCAGAAAAACTAATCAAAGATCATTACCAGCCTTTCATACACAGTTATATCGTCCGAACAAACTAAAGTACCTGCTAGGACAGCTAATTTTTCCCTAGACTGAATAAAGTTTTTGTATATCAATATGCTTTTTCATTTTTTATAAATTATTTTGTCATATCGATGAGTATTTTGATGTGGTTGAGCATCATTGAGATTCATATGGAATGAGGATTAAGTGTGTAAATAAATAGCTGCGACATTTTCAGAAATAGAGAGTTTTTAAATATACAATAATATAGCGGAAAGAGAAATAGAAGGAAGAAAATTCCAAATATTTTAGAAGATAATTAGATTAATATTAGGAAAAAAATGAGTTAAAAAATATTAATTCTCTATTTGTACATTAAAACACTAGTTGAAAGCATGTAAAATAATTACGCACAGTGACTCCTCGTGATTGAACTCCATCGGAGCCTTCAGAATACCTGTAGTCAGGAAATACTTGTAAATCTACTTGACTGTGATATATATTACCATTTTGAAGAATTAAAAGTGAATAAATATAATTCTGGTCACATGTACTTCACGTTTATTTCATAGTATTTTAAAGGCCTTTTCAGACCTGATTAGTCCTTGAATCCAGAGCGTAAATATATATGTATATATAAACACATACACAGACATATATGTATACATATGTATATATATATACATACACACACACACACACATATATATATATATATATATATATATTCATTCAAACATAGAAATAGGTATAAGGATAGGGGATAGGAAAACACATAAAAGGTGAACACAGGACATGTGGGGAAGGCGGTTTTTGAGCAGATCACGAAAGTAAAAATATTTCCTTATCCGGGATTTGAACTTGCCGGGCGGATGCTCTACCCACTCTTATGATCATATATTCAAGAAATTTGCATAAAATGTCTGGCTTAAGATAGCGTTGACGCGTTACAATTCTGATTTATCTCCGACACCGCGTCCCCCTGCGCCTCGATCAAGACATTTACCAGAGGTGCAAAAATGTTTCCGGCCGAAAATGTGCTGGATTGTGAACGTATTCTCTGATACCGCAAATGATAAATTTTATTATCAGGAATACAATTCCGTCTGATTGTAGGATGCAGATTGAGTCGGACGGTAAAAATTACATTACAAATAACCCTTCAAACTTAACAAAAAATATACTTAAACTTCTTATTACAAAAATAATTCGATGGCTTTTTTATTTTTTAACCAACGTTATTTCGTTACAATTGTATAATTAAACCTTTATTCTATGTTTGTTCTCCAACATTATGCCATTAATTGGCATATTAAGGATCTCATTGACTTATTTATTCTCCTAATAATCCTATCTCTTCATTTTTCCAATATTCTCGTATTTCATCGTAATATGGTGTTTATTAGTCTGTATATTGTTTAAGAAATTTCATTGAAATAAGTGATTTTAATGATAATGCTGCTCTAGAATATTTTTATATTAGTAATTAAATAAGACTTTTATAGTACATAGCTCTGGATTTTGTCCTTCGCCTTTTATATTGGTAAATGATCACTGCACTTGCCGATACTAAGTGACACATGCACAGAACTCCCCGGACGATCTTGAAGAATTGTATTGTCGTGGAGGCACAATGATTTGTAGTGCGCTTTGCGTGATTTTTCAGTTCAACGGAAATAAACGATAGTTATTTAATCCTCCAACATTGATTCCCTCCACAACCACACACAGACTGAAACCGTGAACCTCATTCGAATTTAAAGCCACCCTTCACACAAGACGTTCTCTCCCAATGATATCGTTATTCGTTCCCCCTAGGATTTTCTGAATTATTAATATTCCCGGGACTCTTTTAATTCATCTGTTTTATTTTCTAATGAAAATCCACTTCATTAAAACAGGCTTGAGTTCTTGGCGGAGAGGCTGGAATGTATTCAAGGTTCTGAATCACTCTGGGGAGTGAAAGTTGTTCCGCGATATCTACATTGGTTTAAAATTAATGGAACGCGCAGTACTTGACTTAGCCGGAAACGTCAGAGATCTCAAAAGATAAACGATGCCATTAGGACCCACTGCGTTATCTCCGGAATTCTCCCGCAACCAACGAAAGTCCACTGAAGCTTACTCGTGGTCCATTAAAACTTATTTGCACTTGTAGCTAATTATATATTACGCTATAATTAAGCGTTGTCATGCTTATTGTTCGACGGAAACAAATTATTTAACGATGAGCTTATGCGGAATAACTTAGAAGGTGTGATTTTGTTCCAATATGATGCCATTGTACGAGGCGTGTTCATAAAGTAAGGCCCGTTTGGTCACAGGAAAAAATATACTCATATGAAACACATTTTATTGGCACTTTTAGTTAGCTACAAACCTACTTCACTTATCGACATAATCGCCGTTCACTTCTAAGCATTTTTCGTACCGCTGCACCAGTTCCTTTAACCCCTCTGCATAGAAACTCGACGCCTGAGGGTTGAACCAATCGACAACGCCATTCTTGAGTTCCTCTTCGGTTTCTAAACGTTGTCCACCGAACCACTGTTTCAAGTGCAAGAAGAGGAAGTAGTCGCTGGGCGTAAGGTCAGAACTGTACGTTGGGTGGTTTAAAGAGTTCCCAACGACCCAAAAACTCTCGTCCACTGGACATTCTTTGCTCTTTGTGGTGGTCGGTGAGCATTTTCGGTACCCACCTTGCACGCAATGTGTGGTATCCGGGGTTTTCCGTATCAATATTGTAGACAGTAGTGCGTCCAAGTTGAGGAAATTCTTCATTCAAGCCATTAATTGTCAATCGACGATCATATCGCAGTTTTTGTTCCACTTGCGAAACAATTTCATCGGTCAGAATACTGGGCCTACCACATCGCTCTTCGTCATGGACATTTGTTCGTCCATTTTTAAAATCACAGCACCATTGTCTAACCTTTCCTTCACTCATAACTGTAGGTTTATAAACTAGGCATAATTCCCGATGAATTTCAGCAGCCGACAATCCGTTTGCATACAAGAATCGTATGACAGAACGCACTTCACAGCTGGCGGGATCAACGATTGTCGCGGACATTGTTGTTTGCATGGACGGACAAGCAAACGACTTCTGAAACAAAACAAATGCTGCTATAGCTTCTCAATGAATCAGTAGATGGCGCTGCAGGAGCAAAACTGTGTTCTGAAGCGCCAATATTTAAATATAAGTAAACGGTACTTACTTTAAGAATACGCCTCGTACATGTACGTAATTTTCTGTTTTTTTATTGATAGGGTTATTTTTTTACAACCTTTCACTGTTATCTATAGATGCTGTTTTGGAATTTGATTCCCCGATTATACAAATTAATTTACTATATATTAATATTTACAGTTTATTATTAATTGAAATTCGTGTATTTTAGCATTAAAATGGTTGTAAACGAAAACTTTTGAGTGTGCTTAAACATTTATGTGTGTTAAGGAATATTTATGCTCTGGAGAATTTTATAAAATTGCTATGTAATTCATTAACGTCTTTTTTATCAAGTACCTTCAGGCAGCGCTCATTTTATAAGATTCTTGATCGTGTATATTATCCATTGCTACTGATACTTCTATTAGGCAGATGTAACCCTGATGTATCTCGGCAGACTACGATGTACGTTAAGTCCTAGGCTTGAAAAAATTGTTTACTGATATTCGGAGAGTAACATCGAATAAGGTGACTTTAAATTAATTCAAGGTATTCTACAAATTTTAAATGTACCTTTAGGATAATCTCAAACAGCACTTTAATTCTTGTTAACTCCTGCCTTACTTCATGATACATAAAAATTTCTATCTTCTTCCTGTGTACCCCCCTTACCCAACGTTCTCCATTCCTACACGGCCTTTAACATACCATTAAATCTCAATATTAGCTCCATCTCTGCTTAGACTCTCTCTGCTATTCTCGTATTTTCCCTAGAAATTTCTGCTCTTCATCCAGTATTTTTTAAAACCTCGGCTTTTGTCTTCATCTCTACCCAGGTTATATCCTTCGTTCTCCGCCACACCCACCTCTCAAAAGCTTCCAATCTACGCTCGTTCTGTCGTCTCGAAGGCCAGCTCTTAATAAGGCATAACGTCCATATTTCAAGTATTTCCTAATCTTTTCTTCACATATAATATATACTCAGTACAAACTTTATCAAATCTATTCTTTTAGAAAAGGGAAGAATTACTCCGACGCATGTATTTTCTTAATTTCCACATTAAAAGGCTTCTTTTCCTCTAAAGTACTCCCCACGTACAAGAATATTTATTAGTTTTTATGAATATTTACTTATGTATATTGAATAAGTGAGCGGTTATCTAAATCAGTCCCCATTTAGTTCTTTTTTACAGCATTCTGCCTTGGTTCTTAGCATTCTATGACTTGGTTCACTATTTTAACATGATATGATTATGTTGAAATGCCACCCTATTATGTTAAAAAATGTAGAAAACTTTATCCAATATACAATATTATCCTTGCTTCATATTATCTATGATTATATACACCTGATCTAGTTTAATCCCTCCTACTATTACTGAAATATTTAATTATTATTTAATTATTATTATTTATTATTAAGTTACTTGTAGCCGAAATTCCCCAGGAGTTAGTTCATTAACATAAGTACATTAACGTACAGTCTAGGGACTGCGCGAGGATATTTATATATGTATATATATACATATATGTGTTTATATATATATATATATATATATATATATATATATATATATATATATATAACACAGTTTATATATATATATATTTATATATAAACACAGTAATCAACCCGAAGTTCGGTTTAGTAGGTGATGGTAGAGCTCACCCGTGTACCAAGCCCGACGGCGTGTGAATATCCACACATCAGGGTAGGTAGGGGGCCAGTTCCTTTCCCTGTGCCGGTTATGGTTTCCCAGGAAGATCTGGTACCCGAAAAATCAACTAGCTTGGGTGGAGCTGCAGGTGCCCAAAGTGCCTTGCCCGGGAATCGAACCCGGGACCCTCCGGTCAGCAGTCCAACGCTCTACCCGCTAGACCACCGCGACCCGCATACTATATATATATATATATATATATATATATATATATATATATATATATATATATATATATATATATATTTCTTACAGGTTCCCCCCACCTTTCCTTACCGAATTGAACCCCCAACCCCCTCATCCCTTACCCTTCCCTCATGGTGCTATACCCCCTGCCACACACCTTTTTTGGTGGCTCGCAGGGTATTTATGTAGATGTAAATGTTCAACTTAACATTCCTTCTATGGTGATAGGTTTGGTGCGGTGGTTATGTATACTAGCTCTCTACTTCGTGGACCAGGGCTCAAATTCCGCAGTTCGTGGGATTTTTCACGGGTATCCTTCTTGGGGTGTTATTGTGGAGAGCACTTTAAGTGAATGCGCCGTCCGCCAGATGGGGTAAAAAACTGTGGACCTCTTGGTCACTATCATTAAGAGTAGGCTAATGCTTGCACTGGGTTTCTCTCTCCACTATTTCTCCATACTCTGAACATCCCTTATCGGCCATATCATTAATCTATCCCTAATGACGGAAATGATGTTGTCTATCTGTCACTTTCCATAATAACTACTCCTTAGCTTTCCTACCTCTAGATAATCTCATGACATTTGTTTTATTGTGGTCAATGCTAGTGACTTACCTCTTACGCTGTTCCTTTGAAGCAATCAGTAATACAAGTAACTGCAATCTCTGGGTTATCTGACTCACTATTGCTTGATTATCTGCTAATAAAACTGACTCAACGATTTCGTCACCCACTTTTATCCACAAATCAAATGAAAAACTGAAAAACAAAATTCTAAAGAATAGATGAATACTTTATTAAAATGATCTAATGGACGGATAAAACATAAACAGTGTCGCAATGAAATTAAACTGTCTCAAATGAACTGTCTTTGTAATTCCACACACTTTATTTAAAACACGACCTAGGGTTTCGACGTTCAACGTCATCATCAGGTGATAAACAACGTCTATTAATGAGAGTTATAAGCTATCGAAATAGCAGACCACAGAGTAATATTGGCCTTCATAAGCATGATTCTGACAGCAAATACGGAAAAATAAATAGACAACTGGCGCAATTAATTGGGTAATTACTAGCGTTGGAAATTCTTTTGGTTAATTGATTAAAAAACTATATGGGGCACGATGATGAAAAGAAAAACTACATTGATTTGAAACGCACAGAGCCATAAAAAAATTTAAAAGAGCGTAATAAAAAAGTCTGTGACGAAGCCAATGACGAATGTGCAAGTAAAGTAAATTTGGATGTTGGATTGATATGCCTATTGCAGCGTAAAGCAATTACGTTAGTTAGGGAAAGTGCCCCAGAGTTTCATCTCAATTTTTGAACTTAACACGCAGAGAGATAAGATAAAATTGAATTTTAGCGGACCTCTTCTTAACGCTGTCTATCCGAACCCTCCGTTCCCCACTCACACCTGTGCCATCTGAGACAGGTACAGGTTGCGGATCAGTCTCAGTTGTTTATTGCAGTGCTGATACAAAATGTTTCTGCAACCTTTTTCTCTGCATAAATGTACATTTCATCTTTGTCGGAGTAACCTTTGTTACACTATAACGATTTCAGTGTTGAAGTACACACTCCACGCGGGTCATGTGGTGGAGCAATCAGAAAAGAGAACGCCTGTACACTGTTTATTTGCAGTTATGGCCTTCGTGAAGGACAGTTTAATTTAAGCAACTATTTGGACCAGCTAGGTTCTGAACTACTGACTGATCCAGAAGCCATAAAATTACATGCCGAAGACGGGATTTGACTTCCCTACCTGATCTTCAGAGTTCGGAACTACCCCAAATTACTCATTTCATCTTTTTTTAGTCTATTTTTACAATACTACTGTTGACCTAACATATCTTCTCTTGGAATCAGTGATAATGATCTTTCCGATTTCCTTATTGCTCGTCGCATACTCATCTTTCCGAAATGTTTCACGTGCATACTTTAATACGTTGCAGATTCCTGGTTTTTGCTGGTGAAAGATGATTTTGTTGCATTAACGTCAATCTATTTAATTTTTGTACAAACATTTAACTTTTTATTACATTTATGTACATTTATTTAAACACGTAAATCGTTCGTCTTTACCTTTTCCAGTTTCTACGTAAAAGAGTGTATTTCTCCGTAAATGTAAATGTAATTTTTAACTATACATCTCTGGAAAATTATCTTACTTACGTTATTCTTAAAGCCGATTCTTTGAGTAAGCCTATATCGTATAAATACGATGAATATAATGACTAAATTATCGTAGGACTTTTCCACTTGATAGGATTTATTTTTCGTCCGGGTTTCGATCCAGGATATGATGATGATGTATAAAATCGAAACCTTGTCGTAAAATAAATTCCATCAAGTGGAAAAGTGCTACGATTAATTAGTCATTATGTTCGACTTCCACCTTGTTACGACTGAAGCAACTCCATTTGTACAATGAATATCATTTACTTATCTAAACTCATACAGTTCTTATGATATCTCTTCCTATCTCTATTCTTCACTACACAATTTTACACGACGGGTGATTCGCAATCATTTTTTGGCGTAACAGGCGCTCGTTCTTCCTTTGAACGATTCTTAACATTAATATAAAATATACGAATTCCTAAATTTTTTAAAAATCTAAAAGCAAAATTTTTAAATGTTACACGAGTGTGTTACACAAGTGTGCTTGTCTCTATATAGTTGCGTGTATGTTTTCATAGTGACTGTTGAGTGGAATATTTATACATAAATTGCTGTTGCCTCAGCACCCCCCTCAAACATTACACACCCTTGTGGTGGTTTATAGTATATTGGGAAAATTTAAGTAACTCATCACTTCTGCATCTTTCTCATTCGTTGTCAACAAATCAGATTCTTCCGTTGGATCGAGTCCGAAATTAAAGCCATGCCTCTTCGTGTTTAGGACCCTTTCAATCTCTTTATTACTTTCGGAGGAGTTTATTTTTGACCGGCTAGAAACTCTTCCCCCGTATTTCGCTCGAGAAAAATCTTAAAAAAATAAACTAGAGTGTTCTTGGATTTAGAAACGGCTATGTTTAATTTTAACAGACGCAATAGTTTCCGTTTTTATCCCTGATCGCCATCCATTTAGAGTCTCAAAAATATTGATGGCGTAATCTAATTTGAATGGAGTTAGCTGATGAGAGCTTTTGTTCGTGAAGTACGCTCATAACTTTAGGCATGAGAAAAAAATCATCGCAAAAAAATTAGCGTTTTTTTTTTCATAATTAATGTCATGCGCAGTTGATATCTGTGAAAAATTGTTGGTAATCGCTTTTCTTTTTTGTTAAATGTTTCGATCACCTTGGAAATGAAAGAATTGGTCATCCAATTATTGACTTGTATTTTTACCTGATGATGTTATGCTATAACGAAACCTGGGTTGTAAAAATTAAAAAGTTTATGTGGAAAAGTAAAGTGGTTTGATTATTAAAAGTCAACTGGTCATCCGTTTCATAGCGCAAAATGGTTCAATAGACCATAGTAGAAATAATAATTTCATTGAGATTCTTTGAAAGATTTAAAAAAAATCCTCGTCCAATTTGATGTTTACATAAAACCTTGGGATCTGTTTTTGCATGAAACCTCCAGTCGCACTCAAGACTTCTTATTTCACTCTCATTTTAGCGTCCGAGATCGGCTTTTGTGCGCACCATATCTTTCAGATCTGGAGTCTGTTATCGGTGGTTTTGTTTTATTTATTGTCCGAGATGTTTCCTTCCCTTCCTCTTGATCATTTATTATATAAACGGAAAACGAAAAAAATCGTCTACCAAGGCGATTGTATCTCCTCCTCTCTCCACCACCACGTTTTCATTCCTTCGACGGTAGGAACACATCCGAATTTGAATTCGTTCCCCGAATAATTCAGAACGGCTCTGACTCTCTCCACCAGGGAGAACTGATTTCCCTACATGCATCGGACTTGTTTTTACGCAAGACGCTTTCAGGGGGTATTCTGCGGGTAATGGTGGAGAGGGAGGAACTCTTTATCCCCATGGGGGATAGAGGGGGGGGAGGAGGAAGCGAGGATAAATTAATAAAACTTTCCACCCGCCCAGGCGTTATTTCGTTCTCATATCTTTCCCACTCTAGGGATACCGTTTCCTTCGCATCCTTTTCCTCTACACCATCCCCTGCCCATTTTGCCTCATCCACCCCCCATTCCCGATTTCTTTCCTCTCCTTCCATTTCCCCTCCTTTCTGTTTTTAAGCTCCACGCGTTCGTTCCCACCCGTTTCTTGGCACGTGCTATCCCCCCCTCTTTTTGCTCCCACGCGGGAGCGGAAGTGACTCCAGGGTTGGGGATCCTTTTTAATTTTTTTCTTTCCCTCTTCCCGTGTTTCCCTACTCCCTTTTTCACCCAACCCTTCTTCTTCCAGCCTATCCCTCCTGTTCCTCCTCCCCCCTCACCCAATGCTTCGACGAACCTTCCTTCCCTATCCCGTCCAATTCCCGCCCTCTTTTTTTCCGAATCCGCCGCTTGGCGAGGGTTTTGTCAGCTCGCAGAGCTGCATTGCGTGTCTTCATGACCCCTCTCCAAACTCCTTCCCCCCACTCTCCCCGAACCATTTCTCCATCCCTCCGCCAGCTTCCTTCTCACTCATCGCACTCAAAACTCTGATCTGACTATTTATAGTAATCATTGTTTCGCATTCCCATCACTGAGCGGGAGAATGGTTGGAATAAGTCCTTCCGTGCACATTTTAATGTTTCTCGGTAACAACACCACATTCGTACTCAGTTCTTCCATATCCGTTGCAAAATTCCTCATCTTCGTTAAAACACTAACGACGTAGGTTCAAGTTTTAATCTTTCGTGTCTATGTGCAATGACGGATTAAATTACCTTAGCTTAATAAATAATTAATGTAATTGTACACACACACACACACACACACACATATATATATATATATATATATATATATATATATATATGTGTGTGTGTGTGTGTGTGTGTGTGTATACAAGGGGTGTTCAAAAATTAACGGGAATGTTTTCATTTCGCGGGCTTGGAAAGTCCGATTGTCAATTTTTTTTTATTATGTTGGTATAGTACATGCCCCTCAACTGCGATAAAACTTTCAGCTCTTTTCATTGTAAGCTTTGTCTGTGACAGCCACTAAGGTTAGACGTGTTTTATGAGCTCGGCGATTTTCGTTTGTTAAATGAAATGGATCAAAGAATTTGTATCAAAATTTGCGTAAAAAATGAAATTAAGTGTGTGAAATGTTAACAAAGACCTATGGCTTCGTGTGACTTTTTCCTATTTCTAAAAATTAAGAGAAACTTGAAGGGCTGTCGTTTTAACAGCCGTAGATGATATTAAAAGCGCATTGCTAAAAGAACTAAAGGCTATCACAAAGATTGAGTTTGAGAAGTCTTTCGGGGATCGGAAGAAGCGCTGGCACAAGTGCATTATCTCCAAAGGGGACTACTTTGAAGGTGACAACATCAGTGTATCAGTGAATCAATAAATACTATTGTCCGAAAAGTTAAAATTCCCGTTAATTTTGGAACAAACCTCGTATGTGTACAATGTACAGTAACGTATGTGTACAATGTATATAAGGAATGTGAGATATGAGCAAATATTAGAAAAGAAGTAAGACAAGTATGTCCAATTTCGTCTTATCTATTGAACTTATATATCGACGAGGCTATAGAGACAATTAAGTAAAAAGCATATGGTACAAAGATAACTGGAAGAAAGATACACTTCATTAGGTTTGCAACTGATATTGTGACCCTGGCATGAATGAATAGAATGCTCAAAATCCTGTCCAAAGCTTCAAAAAATGGAAAATGAAAATTAATGTCAAAAAAATCAAAGCTTAAGTAGTTTTTAGAAACAGAACAGAACCCTCTGTAAGTTTAATGTTAGGGGATAAAATGATCAGCCAAAAAGAAGAGTTCTCTTAACTTTGGAGTGCAATTATAAGAGACAACAGATGCAACTCTGCAGTGAAAAGATGAAGGCATAAGAATCCGTTGCGAAACGAACACATGAAATTTAAAATCAGAAAATCATTTGCAAAAACGTTAATTTGGAGTACAATCTCATATGAATGCGAAGCTTGGGCATGGAGAAAGAGAGAAGGAGCTCGGTCGGAAGCAATGGAAATGTGGATTTGGGGAAGGATAACAAGAACAAGATGGCCGGAAAAGAAAAGCAACATAGGATTATTGAGAAAAATTAAAGGGAAAAGGAATCTAATAAAAGAGATCGGAGAAAAAGGAAATTAAATTTGTTGGACATGTTCTCAGACATAACATATTTCTGTAAAAATATAATGGAGGGAAAAATAATTGGAAATAAATGAAGAAGAAAGCGAAGAAGGATTTTTATAGATGATACAGGGTGCGGCAAAATAACCTCCTTTTTTATGAAGCAAAACCCCTTAAAAAATGAAATTATGTTGCCGTACCCTGTACAAAAAGTATTATAGGAGTGAATACGTACAATGAACAGCAAAGAACGGAAACGGAGACGGACCAATGGCTGAAACATCAAGGCTCCGCCTTTAAAAGAAGCAGATGATGACCTATCACCCTTGCAGACCACATTGCATTGAAATTTTCTTCGATCTTACATTCTACATGTTTTCATTCCTATTATTTTTTTATCCCTGCCTTACTTGCCTGGAGTTCTCTCTACTAATTAAATTTTCAGCTGCTTAAATGAACAGCATAACGTCCTAAACTGAAAGTAACCTTTCTTCAATTCAACATACTTCCTTCCTACCTTCATTTCGTTCAATATATCCATTCTATTCCTGCCCCTACCTCACTCGCTTAACATTACATCACCGATGAAAGTGCTCCGCATCCATCTTATGTCTCCTTAGTATTTCTCTCAGCAATAGTGTCTCCTCCCCCGAAAAACGTTTTGCTTCTTCAATTATTTTCCTTTGCGTCCATTTCAACCGTTACCATCACTCTCCACATCCAGAGCTCAAAAACCTCCAATCTACCCAATTATCGTGTTTTAAAGACCATATAATCCATGCTCCAAACCAGTTTTCACTAATTTTTCCTCAAACTTTTTACTTTATGTCCATTGTTATCGATTCCCTCATTCGTGTGAATGCTTTTTTACCTAAGGATATTCTTTTTACGTCCTCATTATATATGGTTTCTAGACCAAAACTCTTCCAATATAGCTAAACTGTTGCACTTGCTCTATGTTTTGGCCTCTTATTTTAGAGTCATTTCACCATTATTTTCTCTTGAAAACCTCATAATCTATGTTTTATTTACCTTAATATTCATACCCTATGTATCATACTGATTTGCTATTGTGATCAGCAATGCTTATAATCCCTCTGGCTAGTTTGAATTTCTGTCTGGTTCCATCTAGAACACACTTAATAAGAATAAAAAACAGGGAAAGAATAGAGAAAAAGGTAAAGAATTTTATTTGCTCGGAAAAAAATTCTTTGTAGATGTTACCAAACTTATTTGCTTTACGACCAGTTTAGTCATCTATTTGGCATCTTTAGGTACAATTATGTGTTACATAGATCACAAAAGGTAGATGTCGTACCTCAATTAAGTTTCATGAATCGACTGACCTTTTTTTTGTGGCTCTTCCGATGATGATTTCACCAGATCAAACCCTTTTATCATTTAAATGGGATAAAACAGCTCAATAATCAAATACAGTGCTCTTGTAGAAGAATGGAATATGACAACATTCAAGACAAAGTAGGCAAACAAATCAAGAAGGATTCCCTATTAAAAGCTAGTCCAATTAGATATTCTGAATTTAACATATAATATTGAGCATACTTCCAAATATGAAGTGCTTATAACATCATTTTTGGAGCACCAATATTGTAGTAAATATATTTAAAGTGTGAGTAAAGTTTATTAAAGTTATTTAAATTTAAGAAAGCGCGAATTTTATTCTTCCTTTTACCCCTTAGGAAAATTGAGAATAAAAACAGTCCTTTACATATTTTCGTCTTAAGTTTAACCTAATGAACGTTTTTCGAATACTACAAGCTTGTAATATTGATGAGATTAACATAACAGTTTCAGCCTTAACTAAGTGGGATTTCTACATGATTAGGGTTGAGAAAAACTGTAATTCTACATAATAAAGTGTAATATATTAAACCTTTTAATGAGGAATAGTAAGGTTTTTTTTCTCTAACCTCATCTTGATGAGATCAGATATTGAAGCATGATATATATTAAATCGCATTAGGTATGTGGCTTTAATACTAAGACAATTAATTTTAAATAACACGTTTTCAGCAGGTCATGGTGCAGCGTTATGTGATAAACATAGTAGCGTCGCCCTAGAATGAATTCTTGGAGGAAAAATATGAAGTTTAATAATTAAAATATGATGACTTTATTATAATTCAAATATGGCCGTCAGAAATTCAATTTGGAATTTTCAGAAATTGCTTCATATTTTATTTCAAAACGCCCAGTTACTTTTTGGACAGTCGTCTTAGGGTATGTTTCTATACGATGTTACCAAAAAGAATGCTTGTAAAGAAAAATGGAAACAATAAACCTAATCACACTAATTTAGCTATAAATTAATTTAAGTTAACGTTCAGCTCTATAAAAATTAACCTTTATTATTCCGTATAATTATTCTTATCTAGTTAATCACTTCAGAGCACAGGTTTATCCTCAATTAAACACTTAAGAAGGCATAAAAAAATTACGTGTACATTTTGGTTGCTATAGGTTATTAAGTCAATTTCCGTGAGTTTGTGTACGCTTTGGAATCATCAAAGCTCTTGTGGTGCTTAAAACATATTCTCTCTTGGAGCGAGTGGGTTGAAAATATAGAACTAATATCATTTTTACACTCAATTTCTCTTGATGCGCTTTCTCTGTTTCTGACGTTATGACCCTCACCCAAAGGGAGTGAGTTCAGATTCTCGCTTCAGGAGATTCAGAAGCGCATCGGCGAATCGGTTTACCGTTCCGTTTCTGCCCCCGCGCCTTCTCTTTGAAGTGTTCGGTTCGTGCATCAACGGGTCTTTGTTGGCTGGAGCATCTGATGCGATTGGCACCGAGGGTAAACGTACCTTATGCTCATGTTCTCCTCTCCGTAGCCACATAACGACATCTTTGTCGGCGCGAGAATCGCTGCGGTGCAAACAAAACGTCTCTTTGCGTTCTTTTGGGGGAAACGCGCACAAAGCTCATAGCTTCAGGTGGTATAGCGTCCATTAAACGGTTCGCTACCGCTCTCATTTCTGTCACTTGCGCGGTATCTCTCTGCTCCAATCGTATTAACAAAGTGGTGAGATCCATGGTTTCATATGAATGAAGACGTGTTTTTACAACTGATCATTCTCCTTCTAGCATTTCGTCACTGGAAACCCATGTTTCTTTTTCAGAACGAGGACATAGAGCACTTTTATGTATTCATACCTCTATTGGTGTAGGCTTGCATAAATATGCTGATTTTGCATGTAGTTTTGTTTACTTTTACGGGTTTGGTTACCTAACACGCCCTTGTGGCGGCCTGCGGAGTATTCTGTAGACGTTGATCATTTTGTTGCGAGCAATGAGTGACAGCTGCGTGGTTTATTTCTTGATTTCCTTTTTATCTTATTTTTTTCCTATGAATTTCATGATTTCCTTTGAACCAATTTTCCGTAAAGGGAGTGTGTCAACCAATGCTTAACTGTTTGTAGATCACAAATTTAACTCGAAGATGGTACGCGCCCTTTCTATTCGCTAAACTCTAGCAGTGTTTTGTAGTCAATCCGTTCATTCTGTTGAGGCGCTCGCGTAAGGGTCTCGCGAATTTCCTTCAACGATAGAAGTACTTCATTCCTCCACTAGAGGAAGATTTGGCGTCATGTCCCGTGTGCATTGTATTTGATCTTGGGCTACTCATGTTGCAGTTTTTCGATTGTGATATCTTGTTGGGTTTAGGGAAAATCAGAATGTATACCTTCAGCAATTCTTAGGTACGAGCAACATCTTATTAATAACTGAGACCCAGTCACATTATAAAGTATATTTCAATGTGTAAAAAAATTTAAAATATTGAGTGGGGTGTAAGACAAAAGTATTACGTTTATTTAGGATATATCTGAGTTTCAAAAAATATTAATTTCAACAGAATTTACCGCCAACGGTTTCCTTGGTGATATTTATTTCGTAAAAGAGATAATTCAAGATCTAAAATTTTTCAAAAAAAAAGCTCGTATCCATTCAAAACTCTTTTGTAATAAAATAACTTTTGATAGTGGATTTATGACACATTTACTATCAGCTATTAATCATAGACGATTCATATTGTTTTGACAACCGCAGATGTTAATTTTCCTTTTGATACACTGCCGAATGTGACTGATATCTTTATTATTATATCTTAGATACACTTTATCTTGTTTTGGAAAGGATAATTTTTGTTTCTTACGTCCTTTTGAACCCCTAAGAAACTTTTACTGTTTAAAATATTTTTTCGTAAATCCGTATAGGGTTTTTTTACACCACTGCTAAAGGAAAAAGAAGTAGGGGATTATTAATAATTTGTGTGGTGAATTTAGTGGAGAGGATAATCTTTCGCCACTAATCACAGACCCATTCAAAATTTCAAGACGGTCACATTCACACTGGGATTTTTCGAGTTGATTAACGAGGAAATAAATAATATTTCCAGATACCGAATTCGGTAACTTAAAATTGCACACCCCGTCACGCTCATAGTGGTCTACGGGGTGATATTCCCAGCTCTAAGGACCGTCTCTGGATTACCTTAAGGCCGTACGTGTTTACTGGGAAGAGACCGAATGGATTTTCGAGGAAATTAATTCAGACGACTGGGACTGAATACGGGAGAATAATACACGTACTTACACACGCACTCTCTCTCATGCACTCTGGTATTGTAGAAAAGTAATACGAACACTGGGGCTAATGGATTAGACAAAACACTATATGGCCTAGTGGAGTTGTCAAAAACAAAAATGTGGAGAATTAAGCCTTTCAGTCAAAATAAGGAAACAAGTAGAAACAAAAGAGGAAGGCAAAATAACACGAACAAAGGGAAACGTAATGATTTGGAAAGCGGATACGCGTATTTCTTAATATCACACCAGTATTTTACCGGTCATACTATTTCCCTCCTTTTTTTCTTTTTACAGTGGTGTAAAAAAACTCTTTAAGGTTGAAGAAAAAATTATTTAACATTTTCAGTCATTCTTGTTTTAAATTGAAATAGATGCCCTTAATCTTAATATTTTGGAAGGAAATTTGAATAAGCCATCATAACGTAAATTACGAGATATCGCATGGGCGTTTATGAAATGTTTTCAAATGAAATTTTTATAATGTTGTCCATCAATTCAGAGGAACGTAATTAATTCGTATATCTTACACTTAAGTGCAGTGGAATTTTATCTTGCAAAAATAATTCATTCAGGATGCGTATCACTGTCCCGTGAGTCATTTCGGATCTATAGTTTGGGACAGCTGGTGAGAGGGTAAATCTATGTGAAAACCATGTCCACATTTATTTTGAATTCCACAGAGGTTACACCCTACTACTCGGTTCCACCGCAAAGTCGTTCTTCACAGCCCGTCAAAAGTTTCATTGGTTTGGTTGGTTTTGTTGGGGAGGCGACCGACAGCTAAGGTCATTCGCGCTATTAGGGATGGATGGGAAAGGAAGAGTGGAGAGAAACCCGGCGTCGAATACTCTTAGTCAACAGGTGCCAAGGGGTCAGCAGTTGAACGTCCCATCCGACGGACGTGATACTCACTCAAATTGCTCTCCACAAAGCACCTCAAGTAGGGATCGGGATACCACTGAAAAACATTTGTTATCTCCAGGATTTAACCAAGGCCTTTGCGGTGGGAAGCCTGTACGTTAGTCATTGCACCATCCCGATCCCCGCCCGTTATGGCTAAATTGCATAGTGAGTTACCAAATTCAGGTAATATTTCTCCTTAAAGATCTCTCTCCTGTGTTAATAACTGTACGCCCAAATTGCTTTTCATTTCTGACCTTTGTAATTTTGTGATTTAAAAACGATATCTGGATTATGAGGGTGGTATGTTGAACCCAATGCGAGATTTTCCATTGAAAACTTTGCCAGTGAGGAAAAATTTATCGTAAAATATTATTAAATTTTTTCCCACGTCACGTTAACAGTGAAAAGGCGTTTCAAACGCAAAGGAAAATAAACACGATGATATGTCATAAACATATCCAAGCGGAAACTTCTTTTGAGCATATTTATTAATTTTAAAAATTTATGAATTAAAATTTAAATATTAATTAAAAAATTTAAATGGGGGAGATGAAAAATATAAGAGACATCTACATGATACTCCGCTAACCGCCGCAAGGATGTTTGGCGGGGGATGTTTGGTCACCACCTGTAAAATTCAAAATCCCCCACATGGCGTATTCGTTCATGCAAAAATCCTTTCAACTTATAAGCATGCAAATACATATATCATCAACTAACAAAAAATTTCCCCTTAGAATGTAGTAAAAAATTTAAAAATTAACGTGCTAGGTAGAATTTGAAAAGTAAGAAGGAGGAATTCCACAACAAAATGGACATGCAACATCCATTGGTCTCCATCGCCCCAAGTTCACCGGCAGGGAATGTGACCCAACACTTCAGTTAGGGGGAGGGTCCACCTACAGAGAGAGACGGGGGATGGAAGGGGAAACTTAAAAACAGACAAAGTAGAGCAAGCATTACTATAAAGAGCACTACATTATTTGATGTCATTCTGATGCGGTCATGCGGGAAGGGTTTTGACAACAAAATACACGAGGTTAGTGAGCGTACTTGCAATTGAGTAGAAGTATTTATTCCCTAAACGCTTAGGGTGGCAAATGGAATTTTTGCAATCTGCGAGTGTAACCCTACAGTTGCTATCCCGTATTGTCCATGGGAAGAAAGAGTCCTTGAGTCTGCTAGTTGTTGCATCTATTCCTTGAATTTTATATATATGATCCAAGCGACCACTGTATGTTGGAGTGCGAATAATTTTCGAGACCTCGGTGCTGAAATATGCGGATCTGAATTTATTTAGTTAGTTCAACCTAGCATAAGGTTGAACATTAAATATTAAGGTTGAATATTTAAAGGTAGTAGTAAGATAGGTGCTGAGAATCTCCTTACCCAACGAGTAGGAAAGTGACTTCGTCCGATGCTCTCATATTCACAATAACAGACAATACATTTCCAAAAAACGCGGTCTCTTTGTTTGTGTCTGAATTAATATTCTTTTTTTTAACGTATCCCTGGGGCCCACATCTCGAGGTGACATTGAAGTTACGAGTTTTGCTAAAAAGAGAATGGCCTCAAGCAATAATGACAAAGCCTGCCTAAAAATGACATTAAGTACATCATAAATCCCGTGACTTGTTAATACAGTAAACATTTTTTTAGCGATTTTCATATTCTTTCACATTTGGAAATTTCCATTTCCATGAAGAAAAATGCCAAGATTTCTGTTGTGAGGTCAATATAAATATATTCAAATGGGTTTCCGTCAATTGTGTGACAGATATTGTGGGCTTTATTTGGTTTTAATATTTATTAGGGCTTAATATTAGGTTAAGTCATCATCATATTCATTTTATTTAAGATATTGTTTATCTCTTTAAAGCATTGGCTAACTCTACACCACTTTGTCCTTTATAAGAATATCTCCCTTGGATGCAGCAGTAAAACCTTCTGGCCAACATCCCTGCTAACCTGGTCTATGCTTATCTATGGAAGTCTTTTTCTTGACCGTAGTTTCATAAGCTGCAATATTATTCTTAGAAGTAGTTTTACAGCAGCAGGAATTCGATTATTCCAGAAACTTTACCCATTCGTGTTTCTAAATCCCTGAATAAAGCAACATAACAGTGTAAAAACCTATACTTAGCCTAACACACACAATAATAATACCTAAAAATACTATCAACAGACGAAAATTATGCTATCTCCATCACATTCGGACTAATAAAACTATATTAGATCTTAGAGTTTTTCAAATCGGGCACCAGATTGAGTTCTTTCTTACACTCATATCTTGTCTATTATCCAAAATCAATCGCGATCAACGTGGCGGCCCCGAAGGCAAAACACCTCCAACGCAAGGTTGAAAGTGTTGGAGGTGCTTTCTCCCCTTCAGTTCGCTAAAGAGGCCCACTTTTTGGCCAAAACACGCGTGTTCGACGCATATCCTCGTCTGCGCTCTACTTGTTTTCAGATTCTCCCAGAAGTTGGGCCCTTTGAGTGTGTGTTTCTTGAGTGCTTGTATGTGTGATTGGTCTGTGATCGTCTTTCGTGGACAGTCGCAGAGTGTGTGCTTGAGAATATCCTGGAATATTTAACGGGATTTTCTCTACAGCCTCGTGAAGGATTCCAGTCAGGATAGTGTGTGTGTGTGGTCCCTGGCATGGATTAACTTCCCGTAAACCACCACAGAGGGTATTCTGGTCGTGAGGTTGTGGTTGGTCCCTGTTGTGGTTCCCGTTAAACCAGCACAACATATTGGTCTGATGAGGGTTGCGACTGATTATTACGGACATTGGAGTTTTCCCCCCAGCAAATATAGTTCCCCAACGAATATAGTTCCTCTAAGCTTCACGCAAACGGAAAACGAAAGTCAGAAATCAATCCAAATTCATGAGGTTCCCGTATACTGGAAGCGTATTCCAAATGAGATCTAACAAGCGAAAGGTTACATTTCTCTTTAACTTTTTCGTCACATCTAACCAATACTCTTAAAATAAATCTTAATTTTTGTTAGTTATTCCACATCTTCGTCTTATACGTTTCGCCCCGGAGAGGTCGTGAGTGAGGATAGCGCTCAAGTATTTAATCGTCCCCACATTTCCCAGTTGATGGGGACGTAAATCTGAAGGAACTAGAGGAAGGAATGTTAAGGTTTTCTGGTAATAAGATACCTTGAAAGACTTCTACCAATCAAGCTGTTTGGTAACACTTTGTGCATTCAGGTTTTTAAATCTTGTTTCTTTTTTATAACAAGCTTCTTGCACTATTGATTTAAAACTACTGTTGCTTCCCAACGTCTAAATATATAACTCACAACGCCGTCTCCATTATTCCATGACCGCCGAGAACAATGCTGTAGGGATCCTTATTGCCCGCTATAAATTTTCTGACTATCCATTTGCCAAGCTTCTCGGGTTCAATCTCGTATGGATTCGTTGCCCTTTTTCAAACTGTCGCACCCACGAAAGCACAATTTTACATCCGTATCATCATCACCGCATGCCACACACAGCTGACGATGGATTTACAAAGCAGTTTAACCACGCAATTGGAAAAAAACTGAGGATTAAACCCACTAAATGGACGTGGGTACAATGACGCCATGTGAATTATCTAAAAGGTTTCTCTCCCCCGCGGCACCTTTATGATCACTGTGCACGATCATCTATGTACTGTGTTTATGTATTAGAGTATTAGCGTATTTTTAACTCAAAAAAATGATTTTCTGGGATCCCTGTCCCGGGAAAAAATATAACGGACGAACTCAGAGCCTCAACATGTCTATAAAATTAGAGGGATTAAGTAAAAAACAGGAACCTAAAAGGTTCCATTTTTTCCCACGAAAGATTAAGGATCTGACTGAAATGACATTAGTCCGTCTACAGTTGGAGGGAAAGGCGTTTTGGGTCAAGGGTAGTATGATGTGTAATCACCCCCTGCCACGTACCATGGTTTGTGGCTTGCAGGGTACAAAAAATACTAAGAGATAAAAAAATATGTAAGTTCGTATTATACTTTGATTATATTCTTTCGAGAACTAGCATTTTACGTAGAATAGTTTGAATGGTTTGTAACTAACATTTTAGCATTAGTCATTGCCAATCATGGAACCGACTTCTGCCACGCATCCTAACTATCACCCGTAGGTTACCATGCAGATGTAGATGCATTGTGCGTAATGCTTAACAGGTACCATCTCTGAATGTCACAAGGCGAAGAATCACCGAGAGCAGTTCTGGGAGGAGGCGCGTTTCAAAGCGTGGATTTGGCCTTTCAAGGGCTCTCCTTTTATGTTTCGTGCCATTCATGTGAGCTTGCAATGCGAATGATGTGATCGAGAACCCTTCTGTGGATTCCAGAGATGGAGGGGATATAATAACATGGTAAGTTGAGAGATAAGTTCAAAGGAGGGCCGAAGGCAGAAGGAAGACAAGCGAAAGAACGGAGGAGGGGGAGGGGCAAGGGCGGGCTTAGGGGAGGATGGTGAATGGGGGAGAGAGAGAGAGAGGAAAAGGCGAGATAAAAGCAAGACTCCCCCACCACGTGGTGTTGATGTAGGTCAAGGTTTCCGGAAAGCAAGTCGGACGTCATTGGAGATTCGCCGGATTGGCGAGAGATGGCGGGTTGGTAGCGGCGTTCAGGGAGGAACACGGATTGGAGTATGGGAGAGAGGAGAGGAAAAGGATGGGAGAGGAAGAAAAGAAGGTGTGGAGAGAGAATGGAAGTTCTTAGGAATGTCCCGTTTAATGCGTCAAAGAGTTTCGCATACGTTTGCGATTACGTCACGGACTACTTGAATCCTACGTCATTATTTATCCCAGTTATCCATATATATACAAATTTAAAATTTCTGCGAACTCTTACTAACGCCCCTTGGTTCGTCCAAAACTCAGACATTCACAAGGACCTCAAAATACCAAACCTACCAACCTATTTAAGAGACCTAGCCCTGTCATTTCAGCAAGCAATAGGAAATACTGGTAACCCTCTAATAGAACCTTTATGGGACTACTCTGATAATCCCCATTTTAAATACACACGTGCCAAAACAAGTCTAAATGAATCCTTATAATCACCAAATAGTATACTCGTTAGCTTAATTTCGCCCTTAAGCCACCTATATCACACAACCGTTTATCAGCATAGCTGGGTATCGGTATAAAATGCGCCAAACGGCGCAGTACTTAAGCATCAGTCAGTCAGTCAGTTCATCTTAAGACGGGGCCTCTTTTATATATTTCTGTTTCGAAAATAATTTATGAATCTCTGGTATGTCTAAATCTATACGGAAACAAAAACTTAAAACCGAACCCACGTCATTAGATTCTTACGATGAAAGAGAACAATATGCATTGCCATAATTAGATAACCTAACAGATAACGACAATAGCGCAATTCCATACGAAAAAATTAATAAAATAGGTCCATATGACAAGTAAAAAGACCAAATAATGTACTATACCGTTAAACCAACTAAAATAATAGGAAAAGGCAAATTTAGCGGACTGGACTACCCAAAAGTAAACAGACACAGAGCATAAACCCAAAGTGGTGACCTCTATTATAAAAAGCCATATAATAAAGCGGCAAGGCATGCGACGACATACGTTCTCTAGTTGAGAAGTATATCATTGAAAACCTTGCTCTGTGGTTTATTACGGCCTAATTTGCTTATTTTACTGCCATGATAATTAATCGATTAAACTAAATGAAAATATATTCTGGAAATAAGAATTTATTGCTAATCCATAAGTATCGAATTTCAGTGTTTGAAGGATGAAGGCTCTCTAACTGGTCAGAATGACATTACGTCTTCGCATCGTTCTTTCTTCGCTGATTATAAACAAAATAAAATTACATAGCACCCCACAAGCCAACTCTTGGGTGCCTGGCAGGGGGATGATCACACAACAAACTACTTCTGATCCAGAATATTTTTACCTCGTAGTAGCGCGGTCGTACCATGTTATTCTGATCCCTTATCGATCGTGGGAAAAAATGACATCTTGGATCGATCTGTTCTACACTTAATCTCTCTAATTTTATTGATACATTCTCTCCTACCATTGTGCAATAAAGCTAATGATATATTTTCAACGTCATCACTAAAAAGATATTTTTCCAATTCATCCAAGCGATTTCTCTAATCAATCCTCAATTTAACCTTTGCTCAATGAGTGAGTCTCAGCCTAGATCTTCCTTTTATACTCACTCAGCTTCTATTGTTACATTTATAAACGTATTTTTGCATATATGTTTGTATATGTATATTTTGTAATGGATTATTCATTATGTATAATATGTTACATAACAAATTTATTAAAAAAATGGAGAGCATAGATCTTATTTTAACAACTGTGTGGGCGTTTACAGTTTAGTTTTCTTTGTGGTACATTCGGCCCACGATCCTTTTATAACTCAGTCATTTAGTCCTTCATAAATAACACAGTTTCAGGCGTAAAATGGTGAAAATCCTTTATGTTGACGGAAGACACTTTGCATTTCCCCATAGGAGTACTTGTATTACGATCTAGATTTTGTTACAGCATAACTCTTCAGGATGAAGGATCTTCACCTGAAATTATTACGCTATAACAAATTTTAGATAATAATGAAAATACTCTGTTTGGAAAATCAATTTGTCGTCTTTCATCACATTAGTTCTTCCTCCATTTTGATCTAACGTAGTCCGTAGTAATCTTAGTCTCCATCCTCCTTCTTCTCTTACTGACCTTGAATCCGAGCCAATTTAATATAGTATATTAAACATTTTATTTTCTAAGCGACGGCATATTGTTTCACTTTGGATATGTGTTCATTGACCCGTTTCGTGCCATAGTTTTGATCTCCACACCTCAAGATTCAATACATTTGCACATTCCGTGCGTTAATATATCCGCGACTTTGCATTCCTCACAGTCATTGTTCTTTTGTTTCCTTTTCGCGAGATGTGTTTTAAGGTCACCGGGCTCTGTTAAAACTTGCGTTATTTAGCTCGTGAATTGTAGTTCCACTCTTTGTCTGGTATTTAAATTGAAGAATATTGTAAAGGTCTTCCTTTTTTCTTATCAATCCGCTCCTACCAAGGTCTTGTTCGTGATATCTCTTAGTGTCTTCTTGAGTGTGCTGATACTCGGTTGTTCTTAACTTCTGATTGCGCTTCTTAAGTAGGTGGTCACACTTTTCAACTGTTATCTGGGTACTCGTTCCAGAACAATGTACTTTAAGGGATGCTCCAAAGAGATTACGTAACGAGTTGCACAGGTTATGGTATCATAGCAGAATGATATCGGAATTAAGCAGTCCCGCTGGATTTTGTGTGGTTTCATTTGTATTTTACTGTGCGGAGCTCTTCCCCCAAATTATGCCCCATATGTGATATATATATATATATATATATATATATATATATATATATATATATATATATATATATATATATATATATATATATATAAGGAAAAGGGATAGAAACACTCATGAAGAACGAACACAGGAGAGGTGGGGAAGGCGAATCAAGCAGATCACGAGGGTAAAAGTATTTCCTCGACCGGGGATTGAACACCGGATCTCTCCACTTGCCGGGCATATGCTTTAACTACAGCTATCGAGCAAATCTAATTTGCACTGAGATCTGCGATGTTTTAAAGCGCCCAAGTGCTCCGATTACTTGGCCAAGAGATGGCGTTAGGGAGCTGTTACACACACCAAAGGAGAAATAGACAACACGCAAACAAAAGGAAAGGACAGTAGAGGTTTGCAATCGTACAACATCTTAAAGGATAGGAACAGTGCGTTTCATGGCACGCACAGCCAGAAGAAGAGACGAGCCACATTGGCCGGAAATAGATATAAGGAAAAGGGATAGGAGCACATAAATAGAACGAACACAGGAGATGTGGGGAAGGCGGAATTAAGCAGATCACAAGCGCAAAAATATTTCCTTGACTGGAACTTCAATGCACTGTATATAGGACAGTATATCGCGTCATATTTGAATTTGTTTGCCGTCGGAATTTGCTTCCCGTAGATTTTGACTGAGTGGTTTCTTTTTAGGGAGTTTACAAAGACCACGTGCTCCCTCTTTAAGATTGACTCATTGAATCATTTAATATTGCGAATTTAATATTTTTAAATTAATATATTAAAGCAAATAAAGTTTATATTCCACCTCTTAAACGAATGAACGGAAGAAATTGATGGTTAAATGATTATCTTTTAACTTGTCTTTTTTGTCGCATTAAAACTCTTTAAGATTAGAGAGATCAAACAACTGCTGCATGCCCATCCCGCAAATAAATGACATCGTTATCTTTTTCTTTTCAGGTGGGTGTTAATTCAGATAATGCTTCTTGAGGGGAACACCTGATGAACAAAAGACGGTAGGACATACATAGTAAGGCAGAAAGCGGAGGCTTGCTTTCTCCTGTTGTCCCTAAAATATTATTTACATATTAGCTAATTAATTACATATTCACTTTGTATTTATTACCAGGGTGAGAAAATATTGGTGCATACACTGTCCGAAAAGTCGGAGTAATAAAGACGTCATCTCACGAATTTATATCGAAATATAGACAGTAGGAAATATTAGGTAGACATACGTACAACGAAATAAATGTTCCTCATAATAAAATATGAATACATGCGATTTCTCTAAATTACGTGCTCAAATATTGAATTTTCCCATCTAAATAACACCCTATCACCTCATAACCTGCGGTTATGTAGATATTTTATTTAATTCACTTATGCAGACCATGAATTGCCAATTCCTTACAAAATATTCGGTAGTTTTTGTGGATTATTTTTTTATGGAACGATAATACTTCAATATACAAGCATATACTATTTTTCTTAGCGTTTTCCTTGGTTTAAAATTTGTATTTGAGAGAGTTTTTATGATGAACTTAGTTTTGTTTCATTTCTTGTTATTGTCCTGCATTCAGGGTATTTTTGGATGAAAAATATATTATTATGATGATAAAGCTAAACGAAGTACTTTTGGAACACTATTTTAAATTAGGAAGGGAAAGTGGCTCTGTAAATTATTTCAATTCATTTTTTACTCTACTTTAGCTTTTATCTTAAAATTGAATTAACCTTTTGTTTGAATTATTTTCGTGGCACGCAGACGATAGGGTAATTAATAGTTAACAGTAAAAAGTTTGACCTCAATCAACAATTTTTTTAAAATTCCCTCAAATCCGCAGATCAATATAGCACGTGCTGTCGCTTGTAGTTTAAAAATATTCCGCTGGAGTCTCTGAGGGTGAATAGTCTTTGGAGGTCCCGTGTTGCGAGCGCCAGTGTTCAATCTGGGATTCACGTTGAGCTTAGCCCGGGAATTTTGTAGTGTTTAAATCCCACGGGCGATGGAAACGAAACCTTATTTCCCAATACTTTTTCCGCGTAAAACTGAAAATTCAAGTTCGATTCAGTAGGGATTTACATTGCGAGGGTAATTTGAAAAGTCCTCGGAATGGAATAAAGATAAACAAACGACTTATCTCAATGAAACTTACCAAACAAAAAAGTCTCTTGCCAAATATTCTGCTTCTCTATTATTCATTGAATGGCCATTCTCTGTCAATAGTTCCTTCGTCCAATTTTCCTTGTGTCATTGACCGTCCCACAATGATTTCAAACTCCCTATATCATAACTAATGCCTTTTCTTCAATCTGCAGTTTGAGTCTGCGAAGTTTTCTCAATTTTTTTAAATTGCCTAAATCCATAAAATGTCCTGAATAAATTGGGACATATTTTATAAAGCTTTGAAGAGGTTAATTTTGTCAAGAGGGTCGAAATTGTGTGATATCCTAGGGTATTGCCTTTTTATGCCGGAGATCTTGGATTGAATCCCAGGAATTGCAGGATTTTTTAGTGTTATCTCCCTACTCATAGTGCTATGTGAAGAACACCTTAAGTGCAGTACATCTTCAATCGGATTGGATCTCATGTCGCGTGAACCCATGGCGTATTTCGTTATTAAAAATAGGTTAGGATCCCAAGGCTTTCTCTCCATCCAACCTCTATTACTTCGATGACTCTAGCAAATTACAAACTGTCATTGATACCTCGAAGAAATTACACAAATATCCCTAACGATGAATATGAATGCTGTTGGTCGCCTTCTTTAAGAACTACTGCTATTATTTTTGAGAAAATATGCAGAAGAATTTTTTTTTATCGCTAAAAAATTTTGAGTAATTTAGAACCACCAAAATCTTAGTTAATCTGGTTTTTCTGGGTTGAGTGGTAAATGCAATAAAATAAAACTATTCCCACAGCCGCACTACACCTCTACGAGTTAGTAGTTGAGATTTTTATATTCAACTAGGACGACGAATATAGACGAAACTTTTTTATTTCAGTAGTGAAGAGTTTTCGAGAGGATGTTATTTTTGAGGAATTTCGTTTTTTTTTAAATATTGCCATGTGCATTGAAAGTTGAAGTGAAATGATTCATCATAAAATTCTTTCACGTTGGGGAGGTTTTTATGCCCAGCAAAGTAATGGGCAGAGGTTTATTACTGTACCTGAAAAGAAGCAGCGGAGAGTGACAAGAGTTCCATCTGTTCATAAACAAAACGAACCTTTATTGGGGAAAAAATATTATAATATTCACACAAGTCTATAAAAACCACATTAAAACATCGTTAAACTTGGCGATATTTCCACAAACTATTTCATCTTACCGTGGAGAGAGCGCTTCTGCTGAAAAATTTTCTTCATTAAAACCATCCCTTCGGCTTTTTGGGTCGCATGCATTCGAATTCATTTCAGTGGTGTTAGTACGGAAGTTGGTGGTATGCTGTGACCACCCTATCTACACTCACAAAAACTGTACACATTTAATGAGTACTTTGCCAATTACCGGGAAATATGATCCTCATAGGGTATTTAGTTGTCTTTCCCCCCGGGGGGGGCATGAAAAATTTGCAAATCGGACATATTTTTCGGATCTCGGAATTTGCGAATCGGACATAGAAATATGACCGATTCGCAATTTTGTTGTGCAACTTTGCGGGCCCGGTTTCCGGAATCGGCACACCATTATCGTCTTAAAATGGTCAAAACGGGGTCTTGGCATCCCCATCCAAGTTTAAGAGGCAAAAAAATATGTTCGATTCGCAAATTTTAGATTTATTTGAGTTCGATTCGCAAATTTTAGAACTTAGATGTTCTGTAAAACTTATATCTCTTGCACTACCGGGCAGGGAAAATAAAGAGGCAAATTGCGTACTCTTGGTAACGACCATATAAAAGCATTTAAATGGTAAGAAACTGTACTGAAACTGTAAACTATAACTCCCTCTACGTATTTTTGAACATTTCATTGATAATAAGGGCTGTAAATAGTATTGTAGAATTTTCCTTATAACAAAGCGTGTCTAAATCGCAATTAAGAGTCATGAATGTGATGAGGTCATAAGTAACGGGATAAATCATACGGGCTGTCGTATTTACCGGGAGGCACGTAGGAGACTGAAGGCGAGGGAGACTTCAAAATCATTTAAAATCTATGCAAAAACCCTGAGATCGTAATTCGAGTAATAGTTAATGTAAGCTGATATAACGTTGTAGGTAAAATATTAATGGACACAGACTGAACGCCCCAAAATTACTCAGTTTCGCCTAACAAAACTGTTTGACATCACATGCTACAAAAACCATTCTTAAGTTCCACATACATTCTGCCTTCCTTCCTATTCTTTTCCTACCTGTTTCCTGTTTGCATAACATTCTCCCCTCATAGTTCTCAACACCCAACCTCCAATAAAAATACTCCGCATCCATCGTTCGTGCCTAATTTCTCTCCCAAAAATCCCCTCTCCTCACCCAAAATTTCTGCATGGGTTTTTACATGTGCACAAGCATTTATGTGCATACGGTAATTTCGGACGAGAAGGCTTTGGTGTACGTGGTTCTTGTGGCACACGCGGTCGAAAGCACGGGTGACGTCGAGGAAAACGGCGTGCGTCGTACGGCGAAGATTGAAGTCGTATGAAATGCGTTCGCTGAGGCTAAGGAACTGTTGAGACGCGGACACACACGAAGGAAAGCCCAGATGTTCGGGACGGAGAATACTGCAGAGAAGGATGGAAACAGTGAAATGGAAAATTAGTGTGTAAATAACCTCAGTAGTAATATAACCTATGTCCCAAAAATAGTACGACTGAGGTACATTCACTCAAACGTCTACGAAGTAGCACCCTTTTGCGTCCACAACACTGCCAGCTGGTTTTTCTTGCCCCGTTTACCTTCTGGAAGGCGACTGCCGGAATACTGCTAAGTTCCCTCGTCACGGTCTGTTTTAACTATTACACCAAACCGTGGAGACGTCCTTCCAGCACGAATCTCAGGCGCAGGAAAGAGGAACCAGTCTGGTGTGACATTTTCTAAAAACTTTGGATCCTCACTCACATGGGACGAGAACCTCTTGGCAGATCCGCGTGAGAGTTCTTTTTGTTCATCCGGGAGCAACTCGCAGCACCAACTTTGCACGCACCTTTCTCATGCCCATGTTTTCCGCCATAGGTGATATCGCATCTCTTTTGCAGATGCTAAGTCATTAGAAATCATGTGAACACTTAATCTGCGATCCCTGTTCAACAAAGTCTTCACTCTTGTTAGATTTTCTTTACTTTTTTAGGTCGAAGGCCGTCCTGAACATTCGGCGTATTCAACATCTTTTCTGCCTTCCCGAAACATTTTGTGCCACTCAAATATACCCGATCTACTCCTAGCGTTATCACCATAAGCTGCCTTTGGCATGTGATGAGTCTCTTTACCAGTGTTCCCAGTTTCATTCCAAATTCGATGGGGTAGCGCTATTCCAGTAAGCGGTTCATGACGGAACGTAACCAGGTCACGGTATAGAGGTTTCGCAAACGGACGATCCTCGATCCACAAGGGCTGGGAGCCAACTGCCACCGCCCTACAGTCATTCCTGAGACTACCCTCTCTCGAACCTATCCAGAGAAACAGCAGAACCGACCTACGGTTCGTCCATTTATTCGAAAAAAAAGAAGCCTTACTACTCTGAGGACAGACCAAGTATGTAATAATATGATAGAATAAATCTTTAATTGTTCGCTTTTAAATAAACATATTCTGATTTTAATGCTCGACTTTGCTGTGATTGCAGGTTGTGCGAGGTAAGGAAGAGTTCTGGAATCTGCAAATGATAGTGTCTCTCTCTGATATTTCATCTCACTTACTCCCTTTTGTTAGCAATATTTAGCAAAGCTAGCAGTTTTCTCTTGTAGTATTCCATACATGCATACAAACATTTCATACATCATTTCCTTCTTCATTTCTTTCTTATTTCTGCCTGCCTCCATTCTGTGTGTTCTCTCGTTCTTCCACCTCCTCGTTCCTCTCCTGGTTCTCCTCCTCTCTTCTATCCCATTTATCAGAGTTTCCTTTCCGTTTTTCCTCCTCTCTCATTTTGTCTGTCTTTTTCAGATTTGCTCAAGAAAACTCCTCCCGTTGCTTGGAATTTTTAAAAACTTCAGCATTTGTCTTTCTCTCTCTTCAAAATATTTTCTCCAATCTTCTTTCCACCCACATTTCAAAATCATTGATTATCCGCCACGCTCAAAGAAAATGTTTTATGCACATGGAACATTAAAATCTGCATTTAATATTTCACTATTTTCTTCTTTGCTAAATGGTTTCATGCATATAATAAAGTGTTGTTTTTCTTGTTAAAAACTTCTTTCGTATGTTAAATCCTCCTCAAATATCCACCCCTATATCAATTTAATTTTAAAATAATTTTCTTGTTTTCTGATTCACTTCACTTGCTTTAGTTTACTCTCCTACTTTGATTTTTAATCTGCTGGAAATCCCGCCACTGTAAATTTTAAAGGGGCTATGCGCTAGTGTACATTTTAATTAAAAAAATTCAAAGAGGATCAACTTCAAGATGCCTTAATCGGTTGGCTGCGATCTTAGGCGGGATAATATTATGCTGAAGGAATGTGAAAACTACAGCAGAGATATGAGTAATGTTTAAATCTCTTTGGTGAATATTTAGTAATTAGTAGAGATATTTCGTTTGAAAATATTACATTTACTTTGTACAGGATTCGTCCGGAAAATAGGTGTACTGAGCTCAGGAAAAAAATGCATTGCACTTTTACGTATCTTAAGCTAATATTCCTCAAAATAGGACCCTTGTGAGTCGATACACTTGTTCCAGCGGCGTTCCCATTCCTGGAACGCTCCCGCGAAGGCATCATCGGGAACCTCTCGAAGACACGTCGTCACGGCCTCTTTGACGGCGTCCAAAGTCCCGTATCGCGTTCCTTTCAAACTCCTCTTTATCTTCGGGAACAGAAAGAAGTCCGGTGGTTCCAAGTCCGGGCTGTAGGGTGGGTGCGGCAGCGTTGCCACGCCGTGCTTGGCCAAGAAGTCCGACACGACAAGCGCGGTGTGAGACGGCGCATTGCCGTGATGCAGCCGCCAGATGTTTTTGATCGCTGGCCGGACGCGGGCGACTCGTTTTCGAAGCCTGCCGAGCACTTGGACGTAAAATGCAGCATTTACAGTTTATCGTTCAGGTACAAATTCGTAGTGGAGGACTCCCCTTTTGTTAAAAAAAGACAATGAGACAATGACACTTATTTTCCGGACGAACCCTGTATATCCCAGTGTTTTTTAATAAAATAAGGAAGATTACTTTCTGCAAAGCCCACGTAACTCGGATTCAATTCGATAAGTTGACCATTTGTCCACCTAGGGTTTTAGACATTTACGATTCATATAGCTGTGCTATTAGATGACTTTTTGTTCTAATGATTATCATCCTTGGTGCTGTTATTTATAATTTTTTATGATGCCGTGATTTAAATTTCATAGCGTTCACGGATTTATGACAAATTAAAAAAAAATACATATATATTCAGATTGTAAATAATTTTTCAACCCGAAAAGTACCATCCTGCACGTATTATATAAAAAAGTATTAATCGTATTTCTAGTTATATCTTCATCCCACATGAATCTTCGGATAAAAAAAAGTATTCCAAGGCTCCAGATCCGATTTGGTCAATGGGGGACGTGCAAAGCAGTCAAGCCGCGGAGCAGATACCTCGCCCTGATACCCTTATTTATTCGAGCGGCGAGAACACTCGAAATCGCTCTCTCATAACTATTCCGCTGGGGAAAAAATTACTCCCGGTCCGACAAAAGGGTCGCGCTAGAGGTGAAGCCGCTGGATGAATTACGACTCTCGACGTGGGATAAAAATGTTCACTTTTTTATTTATTTATTGGAGGTCATACTTCAACGGTTGGGTCTCCCTCAGCGGTCATCTGACCCAATATTAGTCCCTCCTGTTTTCTCGTGGGTCCCATTTTACAACACCCACCAAAAGGTCCAGGGGAAAGGTCGCAAGTCAAAAAACATTGTATCGCCGACTATTTGTGATCTCCAGCACCTGGTTATGTATGGAATTTAGAGGGGTTTTCTTTCAAGTTGGCCAAAAAAAGGAAATGAGATGGAAAATCGTGTTTATTCTGTCAGTTGAGCCTCTTTATGTCCTACAGGAATGATTTTAAATGCTTTACTACTTCAATGAAAAGATTTAAGGCTCTCAATATCATTTCTTTAAAAATTTTTTCATCATGTTGAGGAACGTTAATATATTGGACGAATCTCGTTGGTTTTCCAAATGAACAGACCGCTTCGGTCGTGTTTTGAGCTAATCAAAACTGAAAATGCACCCTGTAGCGATACTTTCACGAATCATTACTTACATCCCGATGCCGTTCACCATTTTTGGCGCTTTAATTGAAATTTTTCTACATTTGCGTTGTAAAGAAGTCTGAACTATTCTTTAGATACGTGTTATAATTTTATATTAATCTGTGTGATTGACGGGTCAATGGCATAGGAGGGACCCTTGTAAACCCAGACTGAGTGAGTGTGTGACATTCATAAAGGCCTAACACACCCGAATGACTGTGTATTCACATAAGTCGTTTCTGTTTCACCACATCCTTTTATAATTTCCATTTATTTTTATGATTGACGGGTCACTGGCATAGGAGGAACCATTGTATACCCTGAGTGTGTGTGTGAATGTGATTCACGAGAGTTAAAGTTATTTCTTTACACACCCTAGTGCCCGTGTGGTTGTAAATTTGTTTTATTATTTATTTTGGCTTTTGTGTGCTTTTTTCCCTTTTCTATCTTATCACTTAGTGCGAATCAAGTTTACGATCTCGGCATTTTTTGTTTACATTGATTCACGACCGTAGCTACATTCCTGGTAAAAAAAATTATTCTTTAGAATTTCGTAAAATATAGAGGAAATACAGTAGAGTTGATCATGATAATCCCTAGGGGTCTCTAGTTTGATCTTTCACATTGATTAAATTTCTGCATTATATTATAAGTAATTTATGGTCAAGCAAAAAACGTCTAAAAATATTTGAGGTGAATTCAGGTGAAAGCTCGATAAATAACGCACGTTAATTGATCTGATATCTTTATCGTGAATGTATAAATGATTTTTAAAGCAGCTTTTTAAATCAATATGCAGGTAATGGGTTCAAGTATACTCACGATGAAAGCCATCCTTAGTTTCCTGAAGACTGTAGATCTTCTCAATGTTAATAAGGAATGTAACTCTGATGTCGCTCTATCTATTTGGGAAATGAGGAAGTTGGGACATTTTTGGAATTCTCTCGGAGATAATTGCTTTTCTTTGGAATAATTTTTACTCTCACTACCTTCCGTTTGGAGCGGGGAAATACCCTAGACGAAAGCGGACCGTGAAGTGGATAGGAAGGCGAGCGGTCAAGTGGACAGGAATTACACCGCCTCTTTCGGAATCACGTTATCTGACATCTAAAATGAGACCTAAACGCAACCTGCACGTGTCACAAGTGATAGTAGGGAAGTGGAATAAATATTTAAACTTTCCTCTTATCGAATTAATTTGATGCTCAGTACCTGTATTTTCGCTCCGTGGATTTGTCTATCAATAATTCCTTGAAATGAGAACTGACTGACTGACTTCCTTCCCAACTTCTGATACCTTAGCAAATTCAGTGACAACTGATTAATAACATATCAGTAGTATCTCCACGGACAATACGGTATAACAATTGTAGGGTTACACTCGTAGATAACAAAAATACCACTTGTCACCCTCGGCGTCTAGGTAACAATTAGTTAAACTCAATGGCATGCACTTTCACTAACCTTCTTTGTGTTGTTGTCAAAACCCTTCCCGCCTGACCGCATTGGAATGCCATTATGTTATGTATTCCTCATTACAGTATTGTTTGCTCTGCTTTTGGTACCCTAAATTTCCCCTTCCATCCCTTGTCCCTCTCCGTGGGGGAGCCCTCCTCCTACCTGCAGCGTTGGGCCAGATTTAGAGGTTTTATGTAGGAGAGAGTTTTATGTAGCACGTTCTTTTCGTGGTGGTATTTCGCCTAGCTACTTACTAAAAATCTAGCTTGCACGTTCTTGGATAAATTTCATGCTGCATCCAAAGGTACAATTATTTATTATAATTAAGCATATGCACTTGGATGCTTGTGGAGTGAAGGGAGGTAGATGTGTATTTGCATGCGTGTAAAATGATAGGATTTTTGTATGAATGTAAGCACTACTGAGGATTTGGGTTTGCATGTATGTGTTAGTTTTGAATTCGGATTTTCTTTATTCCTTGTTTTGGGTGGTGACCTAACACCCCCCGCCACACGCCCTTGCGGTGGCTTGCGGGTTATAATGTAGATGTAGTGGTAGTATTTTTAGGGGAGGTTACCGACATCTAAGCTCATTTGGCCCATTAGGGATGGATGGGAAATGATGAAGGATGGAGAGAAATCCGGCACCGGCATTAGCCTACTCTTGTCGAAAGGCGCAACAGGGTCGGCAGTTTAACGTCCCATCTGACGGACATCGTTCTCACTCAAAGTGTTCTCCACAAAGCACCTCAAATAGGGTTTAGGGTACCCCTAAAAAAACATTTGGTCTCCAGGATTCGAACCCGGGCACTCATGATATGTATGCCTATATGTTAAACCGCACCGTCCCGATCGCTGATTATCAAATTTTAGTGGATAGGAATGCGAGCGGTCAAGTGGACAGGAATTACACCACCTCTTTCGGAATCACGTGGCCTATGGTTTGCAAATGGTTTTTCGGTATATTTCTATTTAGAAATTCGATGGTCCCGAATGTCTTTTTTTAAGAGCTACTTACATGAGCTAACATTTATTCTCGTGTATAAATGAACTAAGATTTCTGCATAAGCCTACATCTACATAATACCCCGCAAGCAAGGGCGTGTTCATTTTTCTCCTCACCCGTGGCTTCATAAGGCCGCACTGAATCATGGTACATATGTAGAAATACAAAAAACACATTAATTAATAATATTAGTGATCTGCTCTTGTCAAATTCAAATCGGAAATCGAACAGTTTGTTCGTGGGAAGTTTATTACATTGGTGCGGGGGTGGGAGCCGAATTTCCTACAATTTTCATGTATTCCGGGAGAATTGTGACGCCAACAATATTGTGTGACACGAACAGGGATTTTATCCACGTGGATTGTTTTATCTCGCGGTGATTACCGAGAGGCACCGTTTTTGAAACACGCGTTCTTCGCTGCCATCTCGTATTTCCTGTCGACACTGAATTGCTTACGGAGATCCCGACCGCCCGCCCCGCCCTGCTACCTAACGAGCGGAATCCCAACTAATTCGGGAGAGCGTTTTTTTTGGGGGGGACTAATTTCTTTCCATCCCACCCACGGTCACATTGATTTATGAATACCTGAGTAAGAGGACGGCAGGTGCGCTGTCCAGAGAAGAGAGGAACCGTCTCACCCTTTCCGGCCCTTGTTGTGTATAACAGGCATCGCTAATTGTGTGGTTTAGGCCCTTCTTCCAAAACCCTTGTTCCATGAACCTTCACGGGGTTTGACCTCTTTAAAAAAAATCCCTTGCCGAGTAGCGTAAGCATTCCCTCCGACACATGTTGAAACTCAATTTATAACTGGGCCCTTGACTATTTAAAAAAATTCATTATTCCACGGAATCTCGTTAATGAGTTAAGTTAATGAAGTAGTTATAACGAAAATCCGAGTCGACCCAGAAGAACGCGTGTTTAGCTTTCACGCGCATGATCCCTTTGTGTTTTTTTATGAGTAGTTAGGTACCCAGAAATTGACGCCGTTTCACCTACGACCAAGTTTAGAACCGATGAGTTTTGTACTCCTCCCAAGTGCAGCATAGGGACATATTATCGGAAAAGAAAACACTTTGTTGCTTCACATATATATTCTTAGACACGACCTAGCTATCGACATACAAAGCAATTATTAGGTGTACTATGTAAGTCGAAACCTAGCTAGAGAATAATTATATATATATGTATATGTATGTATGTATGTATATATATATATATATATATATATATATATATATATATATATATATATATATATATATAACTTTTGGACGGCACAATAGAACACAGAATAAAACAGATAACACGTAAAAGGACTCAGTCTGACCTGAAGAAGGCCTCGGAGTAGGCCGAAAGCTTAAATCATCTACAGTGTGACTGTCCTTTTACGTGTTATCTGTTTTATTCTGTGCTCTATTGTGCCGTCCAAAAGTTATATTGCTCTCGTGAGTACTTCCGCATCATCGATATATATGTATATATAATATATAGAACTAGTGAGTCCCTCTTTTGTGTGTTTTGGTTTCTATGTTTGCTGTGACTATATATATATATATATATATATATATATATATATATATATATATAGAAGATTTCTTCGAAGTAGCACGGAAGAGTTGAAGGAAAAACTTAGACAGCAGCGCACAACATGAGGACACATAAAAGGAACGCTCACACGTATAATCTTGATAATTTCGACGGACTCAAACTCCGTCTTCTTCGAAAGATTAGTTAGGACTGAGGTATATACCCGCACATACCCATACCCACATACCTCAGTCCTAAATAATCTTCTGAAGAAGACGGACTTCGAGTCCGTCAAAATTATCAAGATATTACGTGTGAGTGTACTTTTATGTGTTCGCATGTTCTGTGTGGCTGTCTAAGTTATATATATATATATATATATATATATATATATTTCAATTTTGAATATGTGTTTGGCCAATGTGGCTCGTCTCTTCTTCTGGCTATGCGTGCCATGAAACGCACCGTTCCTATCCTTTATAAGATCGTATGAATGCTTTTCTACTATCCTTTCCCCTTCTTGTGTCCCGTCCATTTCTCCTTTGGTGGGTGAAACAGCTCCATAACGCCATCTCTCGGGCAATATGTATCGGAGCACTTTGGCGCTTTATAAGATCGCAGATCTCAAGGTAAATCAGGTTTCCCTATTAGCTCAACTGGTAGAGCATCCGCCCGGAAAGTGGAAGGTCCGTGGTTCAAATCCCGGATAGGGAAATATTTTTACTTTCGTGATCTGCTCAAAAACCGCCTTCCCCACATGTCCTGTCTTCGCCTATTATGTGTTTTCCTATCCCCTTTCCTTATACCTATTTCTGTTTGAATGAATATTTGTGCGCCGTATGGCGGGATTTTCAAGTTTGATATATATATATATATATATATATATATATATATATATATATATATATATATATATATATATATAACATAATATATATATATAAATATATATATATATATATAAACAATATATATATATATATATATATATATATATATATATATATATAAATTATATATATATATATATATATATATATATATATATATATATATATATATTCAAACTTGAAAATCCCGCAAAAATAAAATATATATATGAGAGAGAACAAAGTGTTTTTTCTTCCGATATGAATCCCTTCCACTAAGTGACACCTCAAACCATTCTATACTGACATATTATGCTGTACTTGTTCAAAGTGAAGCATACTTACTTGCTGCTATAAAAGTTATTGATTTCGCTTACATTACCCCCAACATTTGATGACAGAAGGGGGCAAATTCCACCAGGATGAAAAATTTGCTATTCCAAGTGACATTTGAATTCAATACAGTGTGAATGTTCTTATGTTTTAATAACATCCGTCAAAACAGCCTTTCTCGCTTTCACAAGATGAAGTGTGGCAATCTGGAATAAATCATCATCATTTTCCCAATAAAGCTTTCTCGATTGGTTATCGTCTAACCAACCTATTATATGATTCAACCAGTACCCATTTTGAGTTTTAATATTAACTATGAATGTTGTTTTACAAAAAAATAAGCATATTAGATCAGCGTAAAATCGCAAATTCTGTATCTAAATCCTTTCGCTCCGGTGAGTTATTTTTCTTGTCGTGGAACTTTTCGATCCTCACGTTCCCCATGAAAAAATTGCTGCCAAATTTTCGCGCATTTTGGCGTTTCGATGATTGGTGATGATTGACTCGGAGAAATTGGACAACGATGGAGTCATTCCATTGAGTTTATTGCTAAAAACGGGGAAATATAATAATAATATCCACACGTGTTATAATAGGATTCCTTAGACAACGAGAGATTACCATAGGTGTAAACAAGTGAACGAGAGATCAGGGTTCGTTGGAAGAGACGGATAAAGAAGGGACCTCAGATTAAAAATTTTGATTTTGTAGAGCCAGATATTTCAGTTAGCCTCACTACTTCCATCCTCGACCCGTTAATCTTTTAGTAACTGTGGGATTGAAAATTGAAGGGACGCCACTCTAGAGACTGGAGGGAATAAATGACTCTATTTGGGTAGTAGGTCTGTACATCGACGATGGATTTATGCTAAAGTTAACATTAACCATTTTCAGAGTCTTCACCTCAAAATATACCCCAAATTTTAAATATAAGTATATCTCCTTTTGTAGTTAGGTAGTATAGTATAGGAGCAAAAAAATTACTTCCTCGTAGGAATAAGTTGGAAATTGAACAACTGAATTGAATTCCAGGGTTTGTCCTGCGTGGAGTTTGGTGTTACATTTTGGAATGTGGAACTTCATTTTAATTTTTAGCATGCCAAAGAAAATGTAGTCAGCACTTCCGTTAATTTCATATGTATTCCAATATATCATCAATAATATATATATATATATATATATATATATATATATATATATATATATATATATATATATATATATGATTTCTTCGAAGTAACACGGAAGTGTTGAATAAAAAACTTAGACAGTAACACACAGCACGAGAACACATAAAAAGAACACTCACGATAATATCTTGATAATTTCGACGGACTTGAGCTCCGTCTTCTTCGGAAGATAAGATATGACTAAGGAAAAGGGTACGCGGTGCAGAGAGAGTATGGGACGAGGGAGAGGGGAAAAATCAGGCAGTGGGGGAGGGGTGAAGGAGGGTATATGGAGGGGGAGAAAGCGGAGGGGGGAACAGGTGGTGGGAGAGGGGTGAAGGAGGAGGTTATGGAGGGGGAAAGGGAGGCCAGAGGGGAGCGGAGATGGAATAAGGAGGATGCGGAAATAGTAACAAGCGACACAGAAAACTAACAATTCATCCACAGATCCCACAACAGCCATGACTAAGGCATCAACTCACCAAGTCATCATAAGGGCTTGACAAGTCAAAACACAGGACAAGGATGACAAAATGTATGTGGATGAATAAATTGTCCCACCACCTCGCAAGAAACATATCCACCTCCATCCATCTCAGCCCCACCCCCCCATTAAGTGAACGACATTGAGACCCGGATGTTGATAGGCTTTACACAGCCATATAAATGCCAATTCCATTGTTTTTAATTTGGTTAATTAAAATTAATTTTTGGTCAAGCCTCTTTCCAAATCCCCTCCCACCCCCAGAATCACACCCACTCCGTGCTTGCGAGCAAGATGCAAAACTTGTCCTATTTTCACCACTCCACCCCTCTCCATCCCACCTTTTAACTCTCTCCCGCCCTTCCCCTACTCCTCATGCACATCTCAGAATGTAATCTATCTTCTGACTTGCAAACTCTGCCCGGCATTTTATATAGGCCAGTGCTCTACACCCCTGAACCTCAGGGTGAACAATCATTGCGCCTCATGTAATCCCTCCTCCCCGTCCGCGGGTCTTCCCATCCCAAAACATGCCTCCCACCACAACACCCCCTTCAACCACTGTTACAATGTTTCCGTGCTAGCATCCCTGCCCCCATCCGATAACCCTATAAAATTAAAAACAATGGAATTGGCATTTATATGGCTGTGTAAAGCCTATCAACATCCGGGTCTCAATGTCGTTCACTAAATGGGGGCTGAGATGGATGGAGGTGGATTTGTTTCTTGCGAGGTGGTGGGACAATTTATTCATCCGCATACATTTTGTCATACTTGTCCTGTGTTTTGACTTGTCAAGCCCTTATGATGACTTGGTGAGTTGATGCCTTGGTCATGGGTGTTGTGGGATCTGTGGATGAATTGTTAGTTTTCTGTGTCGCTTGTTACTATTTCCGCATCCTCCTTATGCCATCTCCGCTCCCCTCTGGCCTCCCTTTCCCCCTCCATAACCTCCTCCTTCACCCCTCTCCCACCACCTGTTCCCCGCTCCGCTTTCTCCCCCTCCATATACCCCTCTTTCACACCTCCCCCACTGCCTGATTTTCCCCTCTCCCTCGTCCCATACTCTCTCTGCACCGCTTACCCTTTTCCTTAGTCATATCTTATCTTCCGAAGAAGACGGAGCTCAAGTCCGTCGAAATTATCAAGATATTATCGTGTCCTTTTTATGTGTTCTCGTGCTGTGTGTTACTGTCTAAGTTATATATATATATATATATATATATATCCCTCCCATGGATTATCACCTTGTCGTGGTGGAAGGGCTTGTGTGTTCCGATGACCCCTAGAGCTGTGCTGGCGGGAGTAAATATAATTGCTCCTGGCAGGGTCACTCATGCCAGATAGATCGAAGGTTAGGAGCATGACGAAAGGTAGTCCACGCAGCGTCTGTTTCTCAGTGAGGCGGCTGAAAAGGCGTCTGACCACATTGGGGCGGCCATTAAGTGATAGTGTCACGTTAAAAACACAATTGAGGAAGGCAAAGGATAACCACCTCAATTAACATTCCCAAGAAGGTAATGATGGTCACTATAGAGAATATGAGTCCTGGCAACTGCGAGACTCGGCCCAAGCGGCCATGTGTCGTGCCCGGCAGCGGGGGAGGCCAGGCTTCCTCAGTCGTCATCCCACGAAACCCTTGAAGGGAAGAAATAACAGCAGCAGGACAGAAGACGCAGAAGAAGACGAAAGTAGTTAGAATAGGAACATGGAACGTCAGGACAATGTTGAGGACAGGAAAATTAGAAAAAATTAAGCGAAAGATGGAAAGAGATAATATAGATGTTTTAGGTCTCTGCGAGGTGAGATGGAAGGATGGGGATGACTGGAGTGACAATTATAGAGTGATATAAAGCGGCGGGAATGAGAGCCAACGAGGGGTTGCCGAAATTTTAAATAAAGGGGTAGGAAGAAGCGTAGTCAACATAGAGCAAGCGACAGATAGAATTTTACTCGTAGAGATTAAAGCAGAGCCGACGAACATGGTCATTACTCAGGTATACATGCAAACCAGCAACCACAAGGAGGAAGAAGTCGATAGGATGTACATTGAGTTAGAGGATATCATCGCGTGTGTTCGTACAGGGAAACATTTGATAGTGATGTGGCATTGGAATGCGACGGTAGGCGAAGGAAGAGATGGGAGTGAGGTGGGGGACTATGAGTTAGGCACGAGGAATGAACGCGGGGAGAAAGCGATTGAATTCTGCAAGGGACAGGGGTTATTCATCACTAACACATAGTATAGACATCATAAAAGGCGTAGGTATACTAGGAAAATGCCAGGTGACTCAGGAAGGCATCAGTTAGATTATACTATAGTTAGGCACAGGTTTAGGAACAGTGTGATTAATTCGCACAGTTTCCCAGGAGTGGATGCGAACTCTGACCACAATTTAGTTGTTGTGAAATGTAGTGTCCGTTTCAAGAAGATAAGAAAAGGGTGGCAGGTTAGAAAATGGAACGTAGAAGAATTAAATGGATTAACAAGAAAGGAGTATCAGCAGGCTGTAGACAAAATAATGGAATACGGTAAAGAGCTGAGTAATATCGAAGAAAAATGGGAATGTATCAAGAAAGGGATATTGGAAGCCGCTAAAGACACCATAGGAACCGTAAACGGGAAAAGGAGAAGAAAACCATGGGTAACGGATGAGATGATTGCAAAGATGGATAAAAGAAGAAGATGGAAGATTGTAAACACAGAGTTAGGCAAAATGAAGTAAAAGGAGTTAAACAATAAATTGAGAAGGGCCACAACTAAAGCAAAAGAAGAATGGTGGAAAACGCAATGCAAGGATATGGAAAGTTTACAGAAGAAGGGTGCAATTAATGCTCTATACAGCAAGGTTAAGTTATTATCGGGAAGTAAGAAGGCATGATCTGTGCTAACAGTGAAAGATAAGTGGGGTAAGATAATAGTTGAACCAGGAAAAATCCAAGAGAGATGGAAGGAATACATAGAAACACTGTATGGTAAAGAACTTAGGCCGACAAGGTTGGCCATAGAAAAGGAACATGACGTAGAAGAAGATAGCTTAGGTCCAGGCATACTCGACGATGAAATATAAAGGCCATTAAAGGAAATGAAAGCAAATAAGTCCGTGCGGGTGGAAAACATCCCTGTAGAACTGTTGAAATGTTTAGGAAAATGTGAGAAGAAGACTCTATATGGACTGATTCGTAGTATCAATGAGAAATGAGTCTGGCCAGAAGATTTTGTGAGATCGGTGTTAGTTCCTATTCCACAAAAGGCAAAAGCTGCATCATGTAAGGATTACAGAACAATAAGTTTGATATCCCACGCAGCTAAAGTTATTCTCAGGGTCATCAACAAAAGGATAGAGAGTAAGGCAAATGATTACCTAGGGGATGATCAGTTTGGGTTTAGGAAGGGAAGAGGTACGCGTGATGCCATTGCAGTAATGAGTTCACTAATTGAGAGGAATTTTGAATGCAATCAGGACGTTTTTGCCTGTTTTGCAGATTTAAAAAAAGCGTTTGATAGAGTGAATAGGGAAAAATTAATGCGTGTATTGCAGAGAAAAAGAATGGATTGGACGGACAGGAGACTGAACCGCAACCATGTCTCAGACTGCTCAGGTGCGAGTGGGGAACGGAGAGTCCTGATGGGCAGTGTTAGGAAGAGGGGTAAGGCAGGGGTGCCCATTGTCTCCGGTGCTATTCAACGTATATGTGGAGGAAATGATTAAAGAGGCATGGGAAGAACTGGAGTTAGGAATGAAAGTCGGAGGGGAATTCGTAAAATCGGTTAGGTTTGCTGATGACCAAGCATTAGTTGCTCAGTCAGCCAAGGAGTTGCAAGCATTGCTGAGTGAATTGGAGGTTCAGTGCAATAGATTTGGGATGAGAGTCAATATTAAAAAAACAAAGGTCATGCGATTTTTCTAGAAGAAATAGGCTGAGCTAAACATTAAAATACGAGGGGGAAAAATAGAACAGGTTGAACAGTTTACATATATCGGAAGTGTTTTGGACCAATACGGTCCAAGTGGCAGGGACATAAGGTGAAGAATTGCGGTAGGCAAGGAGGCTTTCTCAAGGAGGAGGGAGTTGAAGCCTGGGACCTTGAGTAGGGAGGTTACGGTAGGATCGTAAAAACTCTGGTATAGTGTGTCGCTATTTACGGCGCGGAAACGTAGTCTCTGAAGAAGGTGAATAGACGTTGATAGAAGAATTTTGAAATGTGGGTGTGGAGAAGAATAGAGAAGGTGAAATGGACCGAAAGAAAAACAAATGAGGAAGCACTGGAGATTTTGGGAGAGTGGTTTGTTGAGAGAAATCCCATGGAGGCAGGAAAAATTGATTAAAGGCGTATATAGCGGTAGTAGAATGTTGAAGAAGGTAATAGTGGGAAGAATGTTTTGCAAACGAGGAAATGGCAGGAACATGATAGGAATGTTGGAAGTGATTAATGGAGGAAAGAACTACACAGAGATGAAGAACGACCTGATGTAGATTAGATTGCTGGATTGGGTTTTGTTTGGCGTTACAAAATGTTTATTTCATAGTTGTTTCCATCCAAAAACCTACCTTAACCGGTAAATTACCTAATTATTATTATTATAGGGCTTAAGGCACGGAAACGTGGTCACTAAAATAGGTTGTTAGACGTAGATTTGAGGATTTTGAAATTTGGATGTGGAGAAGAATGGAAAAGGTGAAATGGACCGAAAGGAAAACAAACGAGAAAGTACTAGGGATGGTGGGTGAGGAGAGGGGTTTGTTTGGAAATATTCTATGGAGGCAGAAAAAATGGATGATAGGCGTATTGAGCGGCAGTGTAATGTTGAAGAGGGTAATAGAGGGGAGACTGTTGGGCATGCGGGGACAGGGCAGGAACAGGATAGGGATGTTGGAACGGGATGAAGGGAGGAAAGAAGTACACAGAGATGAATAGAGAGCTGATTCTGGTCTGGAGAGTCTGGAGAGCTGGTCGTAAAGCTTTATGACCACCATGTTATAAAACACACACATACGTAATATAAATGGCACTCTGTAATCTTCTACGTATGGTACGTTTTGAATTGATACAAATATTAAATAAATATTATGTTTCTCTTATGAAAACACATGGTCTCTCCAAATATATTTACATCTCTTTGTACTTTCTACGTCCCTATATATGTTTTTTCCCCTTTTCCTTATTGATTTCAATGCCTATGAAAACAAAGAATGTGTTCACCATGTGGCGGGATTTAGTGGAAATAGATATAAAGAAAGGGGATAGGTATACACATAAACAAAGAACACAGGAAGGGATGGGGAAGGCGGTTTTGAGCATCTCTCGATTTAAAAAATGTATCCTTAACCGGGATATACTTTTACATTTGTAATCTGCTCAAATCCGCCCTCACCACCTCTCCGGTGGTCATCCTTTATGTGTGTTTCTTTCTCTTTTCCTTATGTCTAATTCTATTAGTGAATGAATATTTGCTCGCCGATTGGCGGGATTTCGTGTTTGAATTTTTGTACAGGGTCGTATCCAAAAGTGGTAGTACTGATTTTTTTACAAGAATTTTATTGGCTATATACTTACTCCGACTTAATAATCTTCAAAGTATGCTCCATGAGCTGCTACACGCTTAGTATAACGTTGCTCTTATTCCCCGTACGCCCCCTGGAAATTTTCTTTGGGGATGCCGTTGATTACCCTTGTCGAAGCCTCTTGAACGGCCTTTATCGAGTCAAAACCTCGTGCCTTGAGCTGTCCTTTCATCAGGAGGAAGAGGAAGACGTTCGGTGGTGCCAGATCGGGAGAATAGGGCGGGTGCGGCAACGTGGCACCGCTGTATTTGGTCAGGAGCTGTCTGACGACGAGCGCGCCACGGCGCGGCATGTTGTCATGATGAAGCACCCAGCAGTTTACGATGGCCGGTCGGACTCATTTCATGCGCTCTCGGATGCGGGTGAGCACCTGCATATAAAAGATCGCAGTCACAGTCTCCCCTGGTTGGACAAACTCTTTGTTAACCACTCCCTGACGGTCGAAAAACACAATCAACATCGTTTTGATTTTTGATTTTCCCCTACACTTTTTAAACAACTTGTTCCACTGTGGAACGGCTTAAGGTAGTGTCCCCATAAGCATGCTTGATCATATCGATGGTCTCAGTTTCCATATTCCCGAGTTTCGCACAAAACTTCATGGAATAACGTTGCTCTAAATTCAAATACATTTTGTTTTTCGACGCGGACAAAAAACTTGCTTCACTAAAAACGGTGTCCTCACTCAAGGACAGCCCGCAGGCAACTGAAGTTGTTGTCGGTCAGTTTCTAAGAGCCCCCTACACCTTACCCTGCCAAGAAGATCCCCCTCCGCCGGTTCGTTCGCTCCAGATAAAATTAGTCTTACCAATTTTGGGTTTGATCCTGTATATATACAAACATACACGCACGCATGATATGTGGGTTGCGGTAGTCCAGGGGGTACAGCGTTGGACTCCGGGTTCGATTCTCGGGAAAGGCACCCTGGGAACCTGCAGCTCAACCCAAACCATGTGATTTTTCGGCTACCAGATCTTCCTGGGGAACCATAACCGGCACAGGGATAGGAACTGGCACCCCTACCCTGATGTGTGAATATTCACGCGCCGTCGGGCTTGGTACATGGGTGAGCTCTACCATCACCTACTAAACCGACCTTCGGGTTGATTACTGTGTTTATGGTTATATATATATATATATATATATATATATATATATATATATATATATATATATATATATATATATATATATATATATAATATATATATAAGAAATATTCCTCCGAATTATATTCAGTTACAGTTGTGCGGGTAAATTGGTCTCGCAAAGCCAGGCATAGTCCATATATATATATATATATATATATATATATATATATATATATATGTCTGTGTTATTTTCGCAAATAGAAATAGATATATAAGGGAAAGGGTAGGAAAACACAAAAGACCAACACAGGAAAGATGGGGAAGGCGGTTTAGAGCAGATAAAAAATGTAAAAATATTTCCTTATCCGGGATAAGGAAATCCTTTCCTGTATTGGTCTTTTATGTGTTTTTCTATCCCCTTTCCTTATATGTCTATTTCTATGCGCGAAAATAATATTTGTTCGCCGTATGGCGGGATTTTCAAATTTGAATATATAAATATATATATATATATATATACACTCTTGAAGATGACGCACTCCGGCGACGCACAAACACACAAACACTAGGTTAATAAATATTAAACATACAGAAACATAAAAGGACACTTACAGTAGATATTTACGTTTCGACGGCACGGCCGTCGTCATCAGATCTGATGACGACGGCCGTGCCGTCGAAACGTAAATATCTACTGTAAGTGTCCTTTTATGTTTCTGTATGTTTAATATTTATTAACCTAGTGTTTGTATATATGTATATATATATATATGGATACATAAAAATATGTTTGTATATAGTATATGCATGTACATATGCATATATAAATATTTGTAAATAGTGTGTTTCTATATATATATATATATATATATATATATATTTACATTATTAGGTAATCTACCGGTTAAGGTGGGTTTTTGGTAGGGCACAACTACCAAATGAATATTTTGTGACTCCTAACTAAACACAATCCATCAGGTCCCTCTTCATCTCTTTGTACTTCCTTCCATCCTTTATCCCCTCCAATATTTCAGCTCTATTCCTGCCCTCTCCTCGTTTAAAATTCTCCCCTCTATTATAGTCTTCAACATTTCACTGCCCATCAATACGCCCTTAGTCTATTTAGACTGCCTCCTTATGATTTTACCCAACATTCCCCTCTCCTTCCTCACCATACCTAGTACTTCCTCATTTGTTTTCCTTTCGGTCCATTTCACCCTCTCCATTCTTCTCCACCTCGAAATTTCAAAAGCCTCCAATTTACGTGTATCATCCTGCTTCAGTGACCAAGTTTCCGTGCCGTACGCTCTATATCAAGGTTTTTACGAGTCTTTTCTTGACCTCCCTACTCAATGTCCCTGTCATCAACTCCCTCCTCCTTGAGAAAGCCTCCTAACCTAGCGCAATTTTTCCCCTTACGTCCGTGCTACTTTGACCGTGTTGGTCCAAGACACTTCCGACATACGTAAACTGTTCTACCTGCTCTATTTTTTCCCCGCCTATTTTAATATTTAGCTTAGCCTTTTTCTTTCTGGAAAATCGCATAACCTTTGTTTTATTAATATTGATTCTCATCCCATATTTATCGCACTGAACCTCCAATTCACTCAGCAATGCTTTTAACCCCTTGGCTGACTGAGACTCTAATGCTTGGGCATCAGCAAACCTAACCGATTTTACGAATTCCCCTCCGACTTTCATTCCTACCTCCAGTTCTTCCCATGCCTCTTTAATCATTTCCTCCACATATACGTTGAACAGCACCGGTGACAATGGGCAACCCTGCCTTACCCCTCTTCCTAACACTGCCCATCCGGACTCTCCGTTCCCCACTCGCACCTTTGCAGTCTGAGACATGTACATGTTGCGGGTCAGTCTCCTTTCCCTCCAATCTATTCCTATTACCTGCAATATAATCATTAATTTTTCCCAATGAATTCGTTATATCAAACGCCTTTTTGAAATCTACGAAACAGAAAAATACGTCCTTATTATATTCTATAATCGTCTCTATATTTGAGCTCATTATTGTAATGGCATCACATGCGTACCTTTTCCCTTCTTGAACCCCTAACTGATCATCCCCTTAGTAATCATTTGCTCTACTCTCTATCCTTTTGTTCATGAGCATGATAAGAACTTCATCCCCAGTTTTCATTCAAACAGGTGGTTTAACGAGTACACATGTTTTCAGGAAAAAAGTACAAATCGCGGGATGATTGGTAAAAAAAAGTCAAATACATTCTTTCCCATTTGGTAGTTTGCTATGAATTTTAGTTTTTTCTGTTTGAAATGTACTCATTATCTGCTGTAGTACTGTTGGTAAATGTCTAACCAGCAACATATTTATAGGATGCCTATAGTAACTACCAGGGTAAATATTATACAAGTGTCGTCGAAATTTTCTTTGACTGCCCGAACGGGCAAGTATAAACCGCCCCGGTTAGTGAAGACTCATCTCTATTGGTCATTGTACATAACAAACGCATATCATTGAAAAAGGAACATGGCTGAAGTGTAAGTATGGTGTGCGAGAAGGAGAAACTTAAAACTAGGAATAAAATGTGAAATCTTAGCCCAACAAGAAAGGAAAGCCGTTAGCTATAGCATAAGTGGAGAAGTCAATGTTTTTGGGCAGTATTTTTATGCTAAAATTAGCATAATGGGAAAATAGCCTTACCTTATGTTTGGACATAAGGTTAGAATTGTGTTGGGAAGAAGAAGAGAACTGTTGAAAGGCGCACTGAGTAATCTTGTGCGAAAAAATACTGCTAAAAACTTTTATATTGGGTGTGGTGCGGAATGGAATTTAAACTTAATCTATGAGGCAGGAGCAAGAGCAAAGATTGGAGGTTTTCAAAATGCGATGGTGGCAAAAAATGGAAAAAAATAAGTTGCACGGGTAGGAAGGCAAACAGTGAAGACTTTCACGGAATGGAAGGAAGAAGTAGATTGGAAAAGGTCAGAAAAATCGAATGGAAGAAATATCTAAAGATGACGAGGGGGACAACTTGATATACAGATGAGTATAGGAAGGAAGAGAGTTGGTGTTATGGGGCGAATGTAGGCAGGCATAAGTTAGGAAAAACAAAGAAAGAAAGAATGTAGGGCAAAAGAAGAAGTTCTCACAATACTTTGATGGACTTTGGATGCTGTCTCGTTCCAAACCTACCAATAAATAAAATAGGTAGAATGCATTGAATGGATAATCAGCATCCATACCATTCTCTAGTCCGCCATAATATTCTCATGAAAGTTATAGTTCGTAGTGTTGTTATTAGAAAAATGATTGTGTACTATGTTTTTTAAGACAACTATTGTAAAGTTGACAGTATTTCGGTTGGGGAAAGTATAATCTACATCATTATTGCTAAGAAATCTATTGTCCGTAAGGATACTTTTAGGAAAATTATACAGGGTGCGGCAACATAACTTCCTTTTTTCAAACACAAAAGATTTTCACCATTTTCCATTTTTTTATTATTGAAATTAGAATAAGTAGCATTAATTTTAGAATGGACTTTAGGTATTATATTGTATTTATTATTCTATCGTGCCATAAGAAAGCTCCAGAACATCGCTAAGATGTTATGTCTGGGGTTCATATTTTTCCTAATATATTCTGATATATAGTAAGCCTCGCAAGTTTTGTGCTGTGATTTTGGCCTTAGTCCTCCGGTGAATCTCTATACTGCTCTATGCTCAGAGTGCACCGGGGTGCTTTTACTGACGTTCATATCTGTACTTGTTGTAAAAAGACGCTCCTTGCCTGCTTTCCTTTCTTGTTAGGGTAAGATTTCATACTTTATTCCTAGTTTTAACTTTCTTCTTCTCGCAAACCAAACTTTCGCTTCAACCATGTTTCTTTATTTCAGTGCCATGCGTTTCGTTTGTACGATGACCAGTAAAGGTGAGATTTCACTCACCGGGACTCGTACTTATCCGTTCGAGCAGTCAATGAACATTTCGCGGACCGAATGGTTCAGCGAACAAAGAAGAATTACAAGATTTTGCGTGAGAATACCCCATGACACAACATGGGAAGAAGTAGGTTTTAAAGATGAAAATGAGAGCAGAGCCCTGGTGAAGGGAGAGGGAAATGTTTCGACATGGTTGGGGGATGATTTGCGTCAACGCAGCCGTGCGAGTGTACTCGTATGGGTCGAGTCACGTGGAGAAAGTGCTAGCACGTGTTATACAATCCCCGCCATGGTAATTGCGCTCGTCCCTCGTGCAGGATCTTCCACGCGTTTTCATCCGTTTGCGGGGAAAGGGTTAGGTGGATCAAGGGGGAAAAATAGAGAGTAAGAGGGCTCTGATGTAGAGCAGTTTGCTAGATTGTGTTTTGTTTGAAGTCGCAAAATATTTTATTGGTAGTTGAGTCCATCCAAAAACCTACCTTAACCGGTATTTTACCTTGTAATAATAGTTCACGGCTTACTTGCGGGGGCGTGCTGGGAAGCTGACCGACACTCATCCGTGGCGAACGCCCGTGGAAGATTCGCCGAGAGGATGGGAGAGATTTGAATTCTGTTGAAATGGGGCGTATTGAATTATCTCAGATACTGAATTTTCTGGGGGGGGGAGCGGGCGGGGGTAGTAGGAGGGGGGGAGCATTTCGCTGCCTCTCACTGACGACTGCCTAGCAACGGATCCATAAATAGGGACGCTCGTGGGTGGCTCGGGCAACGTTGCCAGATTAACCTTGGCGAGAAGAATATAAGGAAATCGAATGAAGATGGCAATCTGAAAATCCGAAAATACGACGATAAAAGATTCCGGTTACTTTCACTCCCGTTTTTGTGCGGGGGCGGGAAAAATGGCCGTGAAATCAAGTGGGGGTGGATCTCGGGGAGAGGAACGATAATTGAATTAACAATCGATCGCGAACCATACAACCCGTCTTAATAATATTTCGAGGAATTAAAAATCTATTCTTAGCACCTTGAGCACGCCCCTCAGCCCGGATGTAAAAAAAATCGATATTTTCCACGGTGTTGCTATTCGGTGCCATTCATCGACGAAGGGTTATTTCGGAATGACGTCGTTATATATATTATTTATTGTTAGGGAATCTACCGGTTGAGGTAGGTTTTTGTGTACATGTTTTAGGTATATGTGTGTGTGTGTATGCGGGTCGTGGTGGTCTAGTGGGTAGAGCGTTGGACTACTGACCGGAGGGTCCCGGGGTATATATATATATATATATATATATATATATAGATGATTTCTTCGAAGTAACACGGGAGTGTTGAATAAAAAACTTAGACAGTAACACACAGCACGAGAACACATAAAAAGAACACTCACAATAATATCTTGATAATTTCGACGGACTTGAGCTCCGTCTTCTTCGGAAGATAAGATATGACTGACATATATATATATATATATATATATATATAAGATATGACTGACAGTCGTATCTTATCTTCCGAAGAAGACGGAGCTCAAGTCCGTCGAAATTATCAAGATATTATTGTGAGTGTTCTTTTTATGTGTTCTCGTGCTGTGTGTTACTGTCTAAGTTTATATATATATATATATATATATATATATATATATATATATATATATACGTTTGGACGGCACAATAGAACACAGAATAAAACAGATAACACGTAAAAGTCTGAGTGAGTCTGACCTGAAGAAGGCCTCGGAGTAGGCCGAAAGCTTAAATCATCTACAGTGTGAGTGTCCTTTTACGTGTTATCTGTTTTATTCTGTGTTCTATTGTGCCGTCCAAAATTATATTGCTCTCGTGAGTACTTCCGCATCATCGATATATATATATATATATATATATATATATGCGTATGTATATGTATGCGTATATGTATGTATATGTATAAATATATATATTTAAAAGGGATAAAAATGTTCAGTTTTTCAATGGAGGTCGTGCGGGTTATTATTTTATATTTTGAGATTTGAAGTTCAAGTATTCCGTCGCCAGCGTCGTTAAAGTGAAGGCACTTGAAATTATATTTAGAATAAGGAGGATAAAAATATACAAAAAGCACTTACATTTTAAAAATAAGTCGTACTTCTCTTGCTCGATATTAAGGTAGTGTAAGGACGTTAAAGCTGAGTAATTTACCTGATGACCGGTGGATGTGAATTGAGTATCACCTTTGACCAAAAAAAATGAATACTATTTTCGACGGATATGACAGCGCTTAAAGAGAGAGAGAGATAGTATGAGACGGTAAAAGAGTTATCCTGTTCAATTTTTGTGTGACATATTGCGACGCCATATTGCAAAGCATTTTCAAATAAAATCATTTTTTGTAGCAGAAATTACCCCCTCTGGTATACTAGAATCACGCTGAATCTGACGTTTGAGGTATAACTTTGCGTAAAGACGTTAACGGAAGGGTGAGAAAATACTTGACCATCAAAATTTTATCTCAGCCAACGTAAGTTAATAAAAAGTGACTTGATTGAACTTATTCTAAAAATGGTTGAAAAACAAATTGAAGAAAAGTTCTGCATGCTTCTGCCGACCTAAATAGCTCTGCGGTGAATGGAGATAGAAAAAAGAATTTGTAAAATGGGGTTTCAATTTTTTTAAATTAGTCAAATATTCGTCTGTTATATTTTTTAAGGAATTTGGTAAAAAATGTCATTGCTTTTTTTGTTATGATGCATGTTGGCAATGAATTTTTTCTGGAAACTGTTCAAAATTGTTTAATTTTTGGGAACGAATTCCGTTCGTTATGGGGGTTTAAAAACGATTAACAAAACGTATATTTATCAAAAGATCAACGTAAAAGTAAAGGATTGTACACTTTGCTTAGAAATTATATGGGATGGGAGGATCAGTTTGTACTAATTAAAATTGGTGCGTGGCAGTGCTTACTAGAGAATATGTCAAATCTTTTATTATAATAACAAGTATTTATCCTAATTTACTCTTTTAGTTGTGGTTTTTAGAGAAGGTGACCGACAAATGAGGACATTTAGTCATTTAGGATGGACAGGAAAGGATGAAGGATGGAGAGAAACCCGACGTCAGCATTAGCCTACTTTTAACGAAAGGCATTAGGGGTTAACAGCTTAACGTCCTATATGACGGACGGCGAACTCACTCAAAAAGCTCTCCACAAAGCACCTCAAGTAGGGATCGGGATACCACTGAAAATATATATGCCGTATCAAAGATTCTCTTGGTGGGAAGCCGGGACTGATTCACCCTTAAGGATTAAGGTGACGAAACACTGAACGAACAATAAACGCTGTGTTGAGCACTTGCTGTCGAATTTGATAACGCATAAAATGTTTGAATAATGTTTTATATATTATATATGAAATATGCGTGTGGAGAAGAATGGAGAAGGTGAAGTGGGCCGAAAGGAAAACAAATAAGGAAGTACTGGAGATGGTTGGTGAGGAGAGGGGTTAGTTGGGAGTAATCGTATGGAGGCAGGAAAAATGGATGAAAGGCGTATTAAGCGGTAGGGGGATGTTGAAGAAGGTAATAGAGGGGAGAATATTAGGCAAACGAGGAAAGGGCAGGAACAGAATAGGGATGTTGGACGGGATGAAGGAAGGAAAAAGAAGTACGCAGAGATGAAGAGGGACCTGATGTAGAGTAGGTTGCTGGGTTGGGTTTTGTTAGGAGTTGCAAAATATTTATGTGGTAGTTGTGTCTATCCGAAAACCTACCTTAACCGTTAGATTACCTGATAATAATATTATTATTATATATATCCAACTTTTTTCGTTTTCTTTTTTCACCATGTCATTATTACTAGTATTATGCTGGTTTAGGGTAAACTTTTGATATCACTAAGTGCTTCACACTATGGTACTCCGAACTCATGATTATTACCCCACCAAATATCCTTCTACTCCGTATTGCTGCAACGATATATTTAGGTATGTATCCTTTCAACATGATCTCATATCGTCCAACATGCCTGGTTTCTTCTTCTCTCTACCTTACATTCCCAACATTGTATTTATTATCCATTTTATTTCATCCACAGTAAAATTACTCCTATGAATTGTTACTGACAGTATTCTCGTTTATTTCATGCCGAGAACATCGTGGACCTCCTTCAACTTCAACCAACCGCGTTGGTTTCAGAATATAATTATGATTATTTTTGGAACAGACAATATGTATAATGTACCTTTTGAGAAGCAGAAAAACGAATAAGGTCACAGCTAAAAATGTCTCCACCACATCAATACACTGTAAAGCAATGTAAAATGAAGTGAATAAAAAATTAATATAAATACCAACTGCGTATGACCATTTGAACAAAAGTTTCCTCTTCGTTAGTGACCGATTTTGGAGCCGCGAGTGATTTATTATCCCCGTAGTTGGTTAGTTTTACCAATGAAATATAGGTTTTGTAGTGTAACTTCCAACTTTTGCATAGAGCTTATAGTTGCCTTAGCCCCAACATAATTTCTGTCCTGAAATATTTTCTTCCCCAATTATTCTTCCCCTTCCTCCAGCCTACATGCCCTTCAAAAAGTCCATTTTCATCCTTCCTCTTCCCGTTAGCCCAACGTTATCTCAAATATCATTAATATTTCAGCGCCTCACTAACTTTCCGAAGCATATATTACTCAGAAATGTTTCTCCCTTTCCGTTTTCCCTCAACGACTTCCTCTCTCGTTCTCTCCTAAGTCGCGTGCAAAACCTTCTTCGTTTGAGTTCATCTCTATGCAAATCATTTTCTTCTCTGAACTCACGTTACAAAATTTTGCTGCATAGAAAATCAGGTGTGATATTATTTCCATTTCTACGTAGTATTTTAATATTTATGTAGTATTTCAATGTATTTGTTTAACTACACAAGTAGGAAAAGAGCACCTGCAGATTAATGGAATCCTCCTTCGGAAATGTTCTGCACACCATAAACGATTAGTCAGGAATATTTTCTGAAATATTTCGTCCTGAATCAACTAACACGTCAAAGCGGGATGGCGAATATACCCTTGTACGTTTCATCATGCCATTTGAAAACCCGCTCCGTATATTTTTCAGGTAGAGTAAAAATTCCCATTGAAAAGGTCAGAGCATCTTGATGGATATTTTCTTGGTGAATAATTAATACTGGGTTGAGTAGGGATGTTAAGACAAGACTCGTAGAAACTCTGATATGGAGTGTAGCTATGTACGGAGCGGAAACGTGGTCCCTGAAGCAGGAGGATAGACGTAGATTGTGGACTTTTGAAATGTGGGTGTGGAGAAGAATGGAGAAGGTGAAATGGACCGAAAGGAAAACAAATGAGGAAGTACTAGAGATGGTTGGTGAGGACAGGGGTTTGTTGAGAGAAATCCTATGGAGGCAGGAAAAATGGATGAAAGGCGTATTGAGCGGTAGTGGAATGTTGAAGAAGGTAATAGAGGGGAGAATGTTGGGTAAACGAGGAAAGGGCAGAAACAGGATAGGGATGTTGACAGGATGAAGGGAGGAAAGAAGTACGCAGAGATGAAGATGGACCTGATGTAGATTAGGTTGCTGGATTGGGTTTTGTTTGGCGTTACAAAATGTTTATATGATAGTTGTGTCCATCCAAAAACCTACCTTAACCGGTAGATTGCCTTAAAAAAATAATAATACTCTGTGGTTGTTGGGAGTACTGAAATCTCAGATATGGTAGTCAAGGAGAGGGGATTGAAAGAAGTAATGTGAAAATGGAAAAAAAGCCATGTATTAAATATTTACCTGTACAGAAATATACATGTCAATATTTTTCATGTACATATCAATAAATGTCAATAAAACACATGTCAATTAATGTCAATAGGTATGGCATGTACGGGTAATTTAATGTCATTGATAGATAAAACAGTTTCTGGCGTAACTTGGTGGAAAATCTTCATATTGACGTTTTAGAAATTAAACCACTTTGCTTTTTCGCATAAACATTTTATTATCATGATCCAGGTTTCGTTTTAGTATAACATCATTAGGTAAAATTGCAAGCCAAGCATAATGTATATACCTATCTCTGGGCGGAGGGGAAGAGGAGGTAGGAAAGAAAGGATTGATTGAGCAAGGAAGAGGGGGGGGTAAAAGTCTATGGTTTGAGGCGGAGAAGGAGGTTTGGTAATATTGAAAAATTAAAATTATTTATTTTTAAAACGTCAGTGATAGAAGAGAAATTGTTTGTTCATCGTGGTGCAGACATGAAAATAACATGAATTTCTACCTGAATGAAGGCAGTGATACTCTATAAAGAAATGCAGGAAGAAATAATGTTCTAGTACAATCAAAAGAAGTCCTCGTAATACATAAAAGATGACGAGTGGAGATGACGAGTGGACAGATTGACGTTAGTGGTCTTCCAAAATCTACCTTTAATTGATAACTCGAATGAATAAGACTCCTTTGAGGAGCTTTCAAAAAAAAAATAATACAGCCTCATTCCTCAGTGACGTAGGGTTGGCTCATAATTATATTTATTTCCCTGAATGTAAATTAAAGACTGTGACCAACATTTTTTGTACAGAATATATTTCTGTAAATTATAATGATTTGAATAGACCTACGACCATTGGATTAGAATTAAAGTTTGAGGTAAAGAATTAAATTTGAAAGTTCTTGTTAATTTTATTTCTCGTTCCGTTCGTGACATTACAAAAAAATCCTTTTCAATTCCAATTACTAGGCTTTTTTTTTGAGATTTTGACTGCGGTTGCCATGACTGCCGTTTTGTTCCGTCAGCATATTTCTCCGTAATTTTATTTAATATGTTTATAAAATCGCATTTGGTTATGAAAACAGACTTTTAAATTCCTTCGCTCCAGGATTGTCTCGAAAATATAAACTGTACTTATTTCTATATACACTTCGTTCACGTGTGTTACTTTTAATACACGATACGTGTACATTATTGCAAATCATTTAAAAAATGAATATGTTTTCTCTCTTCTTGTTATTCTCTTATTTCATGCCGGAATTATAGAGTCATTATTCAGTGAAAAGATTATTTCACTCTCCAAAGGCTACGAGGTTTTATCAAACGTACCATTCCTATCTATTAAGTACATATTTCACTTCGTATGAATTTCAGTTAAATATTAATACATATTGTTCAATATTCTTTAATTCGTCTTTTTTGTAGGGTCGTTGGATAGCACGTTTTTGAAATGAACATCCTGCCTTCGGAAGATATTTCCTCGTTTTAAACGTGCTAAAGCATTTACTACATATCTGCGTAGATATTAATCATTCGATTGGTAACCAATGTCATAGGGTAAAACATTGGAAGTTATGGTTTTTCATTAAGGAGGTTAGTTCGTCATTATGAAAGCTGTTCATGTACTTTCATACTCGAGTCATAAAGATGGACTGTTAAAATATATTCCTACATTCCGCTGCAAAGATATTAATTTTCAAATGCTTTGTCCATTGCATTTACCATGAGTGAGTAATTAATTTCTGGCATTCGTGAATGAATCCAATCTTAGTTTCAGCAATTTTATCATGTGGAATTCTATCCGATGGAAACGTTCAATTTAAATCTTATAATATATAAAAGGTATTTAAATGGTTCATTTCATTCCGTTTCGCAGTATTATTTATGTCAATGAATTATTAAGTAACATAAATTTATTGAAAAAGTATCTTTCGCAACACCTAAATAAGCAAGAAACCTTTTAACACAGATTGTTAATCGTTGTGAATATAATGATCTCATAGCGATAAATATGCGCATACTATATGTTGCTTGGATAACTATCGCTTAGTGACCACCTCATGGTACAGATATACTTTTTCAGTTTAGCGGCTCAGTGTGCCAAATATATTAGGCTTTTCAAGTCATTTTTTATTGCTTTCATTAGTTGTTATATGTCACATGCTGACATAGTATTTAATTTATTTTTGTTCTTATCTGAATTAAATAACCATCAGTTATATAGAGGTAAAGGATTTGCTTTTGTGCGCATCTGTGCTTGGAGTTTTTATTTTTCTTATCGTTTGGATTATTTGAAAACCCAGCGCTGAGGATCGAGTTTCTACTTGTCGTTTAGTGAGTAATGACCGTTCAGGCGATAAAAAGATCACTTCCTTGCGTATGAAAAGAGGAAAAGACTTCAGAAATGTTACGAAAATAGAGAGAGAGGATTAAAAGAGCTTTTATGACGTGTTCTTATTTACCTTGCGTTTTAAAGCTAAACTGATGCCTCCATTTATGGCAGCAAATTACGAATGCACGCTTTCTCAATAGGTATAGGTGACCGATGACAAGGAAGCGACAATCACTCCATAAACAAGTGCCTCCCTCAGGCGAGAATATTTCCGCAAACTCCTCCACGTGAATTCATTAATATATGAATTCCTATGAGGTTCGATCGGGACGTCAAACGTACGACATAGTCCCACCACTGGAATGGAGATTATTCCGGCACAAAGACTCTTGCTTCGATTGACTACGTGCCTATCATGTCAAACGCTTTACTGCCTTTTGTGACCGATTTTGTTTTCGCATGAACTGAAAGTAAAACCCGTTGTCAATCCCGCTTTTCGCAAGTGAAACACACGAAGTGTACCGCTTTCTGATTGGTCGGGTCCTCGAACGCACATCAATTTCCAACACGTAAGCATAGGAATCATGGTATTTCAGGGCTTTGGATACGACTATAATCTCCAGCGTTCACTTGGAAACCCGCTGAATGCAGAATAGATGTCATTAGTGTCGATCATCGCCATTGCGTGACTGACCTCTTCTTCAACTTTCACATTGAAGGTACTGCTAAGTATTCCCCATTTTCATAAAAGGGAAAGAAGAGTGGTGTTCAAAACTTTGCAATTTTAATCTAAGGATATACATCTACATGTACATCTTCCTGCAAGCCACCATCATGAGTGTCTGCCACGGAGTGGTTCCACGCCAGACATACTACAAAATTATTAAGTGTTTTAAATGATTTTTAGTTATAAAAATGTCTGAAATATTTCAAGTTATCAACCTAATATTAAATGTAGCTCAATTTAAATTCAGATACTTCTGAAAGCATTCCAGAAAAGATAATAGTAACAGGATAGTAATAAGAAGTAACGGTTTGGTGAAGCAATAATGGTTTTCTTGGCAACTTACATTAAAATAAAACAATATTCCCACCTACCACGTTCTTTTTAGCATTATATGAGATTTGATTGTGATATGACGAAGGCAATCACATTTTCAATAAATTGGAGGGCAAAGGTAAGCATTAAAATTGAAACGTATAAATTAGAAAGGAATGATTTTCTTAGAAGAAGATGGGATAAGTAGGAAGGGCATTGAAAGAAGAATTGAATCTGAAAATGAATCTTTTGCACATAGGTGAGAATTAATGAAGATAGCGTTGAGCAAAGGTATAGAGAACATATTTTTGAAGACAAATAATGAGCATACATCAATATGGTTAAGTAGCGTGGTCGTTGAGACATGAAAAGTGTGTATAGGAATCGCAGTCTTTAAAAATTATTTCTATCCCTTATTATTCGAGGAGAATATTTAATCTTGAATCATTGCCCTACATTTTTCTCTCTAGCTTTCAATTTATGATCTCTTTCACCGCGTCACGATGGGGCTAATAATGCAGTATCGTCAACATTACTGAATAAATCAGTTTCCAATCCACGCAAGAGATTTATTCTGTAATTTTACCGTGAGTGGTTCCCAATCTAGATGTTCTAATAAATTTAGGCACGTCATTAAGTTTATCAGAATAAAGATTACAAATCTAACCCCTTTATGTTGTGTGCAATCTAATTTGGCACGCAATCCAACTTCGTAAGTGTTCCACCTGTTAGTAGCATATTTCAAACGAGGTATAACCAGTGAAAGATGGCATCGGTCTCTAAAACCTTCTTGTCACATGTGCCCATGTTGTTCTAAAAAACCCTTAACCCAGGACAATGAGGTAAGGTGCACAGACTTCTATGGAAAAGAGGGCGTCCATAGATCCTTAAATGATCAGCTCTCAGAACACGTCCATAGAACGAACTCCCCGAGTCCTCAGAACGTCCATTATAACGACCGTCAGAATATTTTATATACTCCGTCGAAGGACCTTACTAGACGAGACCCTGCGTATAACAGCCTATGATAAGTATCAAACATGAGCTAGATAACTGGTTACATCTCCCTTTTTCGTGAAATATCGTTATAAATTTACAGAAAGCGCCATATATTAACATAAAAATTCCTGGGTTGGAAGCTACTGATATGTCACAGTAATAATTTCAATTCAAATACTAGACTCACTATTCTAATAAGGTCGTAATTTTTGCATAAGGTATTCTGAAAATAGTAGTTTTAGGTAATAATTTCATTTAACTATTATGCTGCTGCAGCTGGGAATCACTGAGTAAAGTAGATTAGATTATAGATAAAATCTCTAGCATAAATTTCGAAGTGGATCTCAGTAGCGATGATGTTAAACATGGCTTATTAATCTCATCGCAGGTCGTTCGAGAAGGGACTAAGAAAATAAGATTGGAGAGGTCAAATATGTAACAGACACATCTAAAATTTCGTTTTTTTTTACGCGAACACCAATCTATGGAGCATAATAACTAGTTAAAAATTTAAAAATCCCAATAAGTTGTTATTATTTTTTCTAACCTATAATTTATTGATATTTTCGTTACAGCTAATTGTTTCACACTAAGATATAATTGCGCAAACAGTTTCACTGAGTTGTTTAGGATTATTTTGAAATATTTCACGTATTTATTAGGTATTAAATAAATCACGTATTTATTTACTAACCTTAAGGAAAATCTTTGAAATTTGAAATTTTGTGGCTGATATTAAATCACCCCCTACCAAACACCGGCTATGCAAAAGATTTGTGGATTGGTAGGAGGAAATGTTTGCTTCAAGTAAATGTGCATGAGAGGCTTTTAGATAACTACTAATGAAATGTGATTAAATTTGACTTGGATGCTATAATGAAAGTTCAGCGTAACGTTCTTAGGTACGATCACGAAAAAGATATACTCGTTTGTGGAAAATTGATTACCTAACATAAAAATGTTGGGAATGCCTTTCCCATCGCTCAGTTCCTGATATAAAAAAAAACAACAGAAAAAAATCAAGCGTGACCATTTAAATTTTGCCGGAAAGTAAAAAAATCGCACAGGTTGCGAAACATTTTCAATTATTCTTAAGTAATGAAGTAACATTTTAAATTCTCGTTTCCTGCCCTACCTAGCACATTAAAATCATATTATGCGTCGGACGAAAAATATTAACTCCCACGAAAGTGTTTCATTTGGGCTTGATTCACTTGACGTTCTCTTTTTGTGATTACTAGTTTCATTTTCCACACTCCGGCATTTAAAAAAATTAGTAATGAAATTAATATAACAGAAAAATAATCAGTTACTAATACTATGCAAATATTTGAGCAAAAAAATGCTTCAAAGGGTTATTAAATAGAATCTAGTGTTTTATTGCTCTATGAAAATTATTTCTTCGTCAAATTTACAAATATCCAAATAAATACACTTAATTTCAACTTGTACGAGGAAAAAATGTAAAAACACTAGGATAGTGAGTAAATGTGCACACAAATCCTGTAAACATTGATTAACACTCATTATAATTAATTTATAAATCGTAATCGTATCATCCAACTATTCTGTAAAGATGACAAACAAAAGGGTGATAAAAGAGAAAGTATTATAAAGAGTACAATAATTTTTCCGTTTTTAGAAAAACTAGTTTCACTTGTGAAAACAGAACAACCTGTTTACATGACAGACTCTATAATAATATATCAAACATACAAATTTCATTATCTTCGTGTAATTGTTATACTTATGTCATGTAAGACCTTGCCTTGAAAATAGGTTTTGAATGCTAGATATAGTTTTTCGAAAAACGCTAGGAGGTGCCAGTTTTTTGCTTGTATATATATATATATATATATATATATATATATATATATATATATATATATATATATATATAATATAGGTGAAAAAACTCCCTAACGCCATCTCTCGGGTAACAAATACCAGAGCACTTTGGATAAGATATGACTCATATGAGTCATAAAGTATCTTATCTTCCCAAGAAGACGGAGTTCGAGTGCGTCGAAATTATCAAGATATTATTGTGAGTGTTCTTTTTATGTGTTCTCGTGCTGTGTGTTACTGTCTAAGTTTTTTTATTCAACACTTCCGTGTTACTCCGAAGAAATCATATATATATATATATATATATATATATATATATACACACACAGGATTCGTCCGGAAAATAAATTTATGATGCTCATTGTCTTTTTTGACAAAAGAGGAGTCGTCCACTACGAATTTGTACCTGAACAACAAACTGTAAATGCTGCATTTTACGTCCAAGTGCTCGACACGCTTCGAAAACGAGTCGCCCGAGTCCGGCCAGCGATCAAAAACACCTGGCGGCTGCATCACGACAATGCGCCGTCTCACACCGCGCTTGTCGTGTCAGACTTCTTGGCCAAGCACGGCGTGGCAATGCTGCCGCACCCGCCCTACAGCCCGGACTTGGCACGACCGGACTTCTTTCTGTTCCCGAAGATAAAGAGGAGTTTGAAAGGAACGCGATACGGGACTTGGGACGCCATCAAAGAGGCCGTGACGACGTGTCTTCGATAGGTTCCCGATGATGCCTTCGCGGGAGCGTTCCAGGAATGGGAACGCCGCTGGAACCAGTGTATCGATTCACAAAGGTCCTATTTTGAGGAATATTAGCTTAAGATATGTAAAAGTGTAATAAATTTTTTTTCCTGAGCTCAGTGCACTTATTTTCTGGACGAACCCTGTGCATATATATATATATATATATATATATATATATATATATATATATATATATATATATATATATATATATATAATACGTTTCGAATAGGTTTTGAATGCACGTAGGCTGGACAGCGATAAATTTCTTCGGCTCTCCTAATAAAACACACAATAGCATCCAACACTAAAATAAATCCTTTTTCAATTCCTTATACTTTCTTCTTCCATTTATTCCGTCCTACGTGCGTTTCTCTATTTCCTTCTTCTTTCTTAATTGTTGTTACTTCATTTAATATCTTCAACATTCAATACTCTAGTCAAATGCGCTTCAGCCACCTTTCCTTTCCCCAAAAATTCCTCTCTCCTCCCCAGCAATTCAAAGTACTTCTTCGCTTGTTTTTGTGTCCTTTTTACTTTTTCCCATCCTTCACCACGTTCATATTTCAGAAGCTTTCATGTTACGCCAATGAATTAATTTCGATGCCGAAGTTTCCACTTCACGCAAAAAAATGATATATTTTTACCACATTGCTGTTTCATGGTGAAGTCGGTTAGCGTAATCTATCTCCAATTGATTCTAAAACTGTGTATTTATTGGTTGAATAAATTTAATCAAAGGAATCCAACAACCTATTGCGAGGGGTTTTATTCTAAGACCACTCCTCCACAGTTTTTTTCACTCAGATAGGAGACCATACAAGGTGAGAAGGCGAGTAAAGTGTAATCTGTCAATCTAGGAATGAAGCTGTCGTTTCGAAGCATGGTCTTGTGTGATCTAGTGCTTCTGTTCTCGGTACGAGGGCTGTTCTAAGTGACAAACTGCATTCGCCAAAGTCGACAGTTTATCAGTAGTAGCAATTGATGACAAACTTGATATATGGGTCCAAGAATTTTACCAAGGCCCCAATTTTCTGAATTTCTGCATTATCATTCGATAATTTTTTCAAATACGGTTATTTTAGAAATTATGGTGGGTGAGGAGAAGGGTTTGTTGAAAGAAATCCTATGGAGGCAGGAAAAATGGATGAAAGGCGTGTTGATCTGCAGTGGGATGTTGAAGAAGGTAATAGAGGGGAGAATGTTGGGCAAACGAGGAAATGGCTGGGACAGGATAGGGATGTTGGATGGGATGAAGAGAGGAAAGAAGTACACAGAGATGAAGAGGGATCTGATGTAGAGTAGGTTGCTGGATTGGGTTTTTTTTGGATTACAAAATATTTATTTGATAGTTGTGTCCATCCAAAAACCAATCTTAACCAGTGGATTACCTAATAATAACAGTTAAACACAATTTAATGGTTGGAAACAACTTTAACGTTAGAGACCCTTTGCATTATTTGATTGATACCTTTTTTAAAGGTTTATCCTATTTAAAATTAAATTTAATGATTCGGGAATACTTAGCTTTACAATTGTGAATACTTTTGTGTTTGTGTTTTCATCATGAATAAATTATTGTGTACGCCGGGCTTGGCGGGAAAATGATTTTTTTCAGATACATTTTCAATTTTCCAAAACAGGAGTCTTCAAACTTGTTGCGATTCCTCTAACTGGGGAATGTTTTTTGGAAACATTTTAGGTAAGCAAAGAAAGAATATTCAGAGTGGGGAAGACTTTAAATATTAACCCTGCCTCATTGAGAGAAACGTTTTGTTTAACTTGCTTGTGAAAGAAATCATTCATCGCCTGAACATCGCTCTGTAGGGTGGATCGGATAGAGTTTATTATAATAGAGTAATTTGAAGGTAATAGTGAATAGGAACCGTTATAAAACCTATTTTCATCGGGAAGAATATTAATAATGATTGAAAAATCAGAAGAAAAACCATTTTATGGTGCTTTCAAAATTTGATTGATTTCATGTTTCGCGAATATTGTTTTTCAGCGTTAATGGAGAAATTTAGACCGGTTGTTATTCGAAAGAGTTTTCTCTATTTCACTTAGGGCCCAAAATCTCTCTCTTCCCTTTCCATACATCCGGCCCTCCGCGTCCGAATCCTCCTCAATCCCCTTCAACCTCAATTAACCGGGTCCGAATGCTCCCATCTGCATCAAATTCCTCGGTAGCCCGTATCTTTTTGATGGACGAAGAGTTGACCACTCCAACTACGCATAACCGCTCGCTGGTAATTCATTTTACAAGCGACGCAAACACGCCAAATTTTGAAGCAGGTGATGTGTAGGTGTGTGCACCTGATTGATCGAATTCATCTGATCGATATTAAAAAAAGTAATGCTCAGTTTTGAATATTTCAGAGTTTTGATATTTCAATATTTCATATCCGTTCGTTGATATTTTCTTTTCCGTTCCCATCTTTCCTTCCTCCCCCACGGCCTCTTGAGCCACGCCTCGCCTTTACGTAGCCCCTTTTCAGAAATCAAACACAGAAAAAAATGCGCTTTTCGTGCGTCATTATTCCTAATGGTATACGAGTAACGATAAAAAATGAAATAAAGCGTAACAAAGTTTGTGAAATGTTGAAAAAGGCCAATGGTGAGCCAGCTATTAGTAACTCAAGAGTTTACGAGTGGTATAAGCGTTTCCAAGAAGGCGGTGAAAACCTTGAAAATGACGAACACTTTGGACGCCCCAGCACAGAAACAATCGATGAAAACGTGGAAAAAGTGAAATTAAATTATGAACGATCTCCGAATCACAATTATAGAGATTTCTGATGATGTTGGCATATCGATTGGATCATTTCATGACATTTTTTTTTCAATTTTTTGGGTATGAAACGCTTGAAGCAGCAAAATTCGTTTCAAAATGGCTTTTGCACCACGATAATGCACCAGCTCACACTTCATTGCTTGTTCGTGAATTTTTGGTCAATAACAATACTGTAACGATACCCCAGCCTCCACATTCGCCAGATTCGTGTGACTTTTTCCTATTTCCAAAAATTAAAAGAACCTTGAAGGGCCGTCGTTTTACCGCCGTAGATGACATTAAAAGCGCCTCGCTGAAAGAACTAAAGGCTATCTCAAAGATCGAGTTTGAGAAGTGTTTCGGGGATTGGAAGAAGCGCTGGAACAAGCGCATAATCTCCATTGTGTACTACTTGGAAGGTGACAACATTAATGTTTAAGAATAAATAAATATTATTGTCCGACAGATTAAAATTCCCGTTAATTTTTTAACACACTTCGTATACTTTTCCCTCTCTCACTTTTCCCATTACTTTCCTTCTTTCTCCCTTCTACACAGGTTTAAACATATGCGCAGTCCCAAATTTGCCGTCCGACTCCCTTTTCTCGCCCGTCCCAACTCACCCACTCCCTCCCCCGATCCATAGCTTAATTCCTTTGCGTCCAATACATATCCTCTCATGCGGTGGACGACAAAACCGCGCACCTATGCAGATCACCGGTAGTACGCAGTCTCCCTCCCGACCGGCGCGGCGTGGCGGTTATTCGCGTTCAGAGCGCTGGACGTTTTTGTGGTTGAAGTTGATTCCTACGGGCCCTGCGCCGCCATGAATGAAATGTACATCAGTCGCGTGATGAAAATATTTGGCAACTCTTTTCCATGAGCTTAATATTTTTAAAAAAAATTTGTTATTTCCTTTATTTAATCCGTCCCAACGGACCTCGGAAACGTAACGCCATAATAATGTCAAGGTGAATTCACTTAAAAATTCACCTGCCTCTAAAATGGCTCTCTGACGTAGTCGATTTTGAAGGCTTAATGTAGCGAACCGATCCTTACCTTCTTTTTACATTTTCGCTCGCGGCCGAATTCTGCATCATCCGGTGGTGAAATGGAAGTGGAGTTAATCTAATGCAAAATTTGAGTGGGCTGATAATAACTTTCTCCAAAATTGAATCAATAGGGGGGTGTGTTCTTATTACGCATCCCGCAACTGTTACTTAGTGCGGAGAGTAGACACGGTGCTCTTCGGGACTATAATCAAATAACTTCTACTGCTCTTTAGGGTTTTTAATGGATCGAATACTCTACAGTCTCCGCTATATTTCTAAGCCCTATATAACTCAGCTCAAAATAATTGCAATTTGTATTCTCCCGGTTAAAATATGTTTTTGATGGATATAAGCAACGAAACAGCGACAGTTCTCTTGACTCTCTAAACACAAAACAACACGGCATCCTACCCGACACTAATCCCCTCAGCAAAGCTGCACACTTTTTTCCTCCCTCCATTCCGTACAATTATTCTACTCCTGCCCCTTAGTCACTTGCCTAACATTTCCCCCTGTAAGTTCCCCTTCAATATTCAATCACCAATCAAGGTGTCCTGAATTCTCTTTTCTCCCACATCACATCCTAGTTTGTTTTCCTTTCGCTTAATGTCGTCTTTTTCATTCGCCCACTCCACTAAATATATTCTCGAAAACCTGCATTACTATGAGTTTAGTTTTATCATTTAGTTCCAATTTCCTCATTTTGATGTGACCAATTCTAATTCTACCAATACTTCATCGTCACCAAGGAGTATTCAACAGTTTATTACCACTCATTATGCCCTTCATCTATCTTTTGTCTTCCTTAAAAATCTCAAAACTATGTGTAGGGAATGAGAAAAAAATAATGTTAATTTTTGAAGGCTTGAATGAAAGTAGGTGGGAAACTCTTGAAAATTAGTTAGACTTACCATTGATCAAACATTAGTTGATCAAAAATAAGGAAGGTAGATTTCACCTGAGGTTATAAGGTGAGGCGACAACTGAGTTCACTTTCGCCATTAGGGATGGAGGTGTCGTTTTGGTAAAATTGCGATTTTCAGGGAATGAAAGAAGAGTGTAGGGTGGAGAGAAACCCGGCTTTGGTAGGTATTAAGGAAAAAATCCTACAGGTCAAGATATACATTGTACTATCCTAAGGATGGGGTTCTCCATTTGACGTACTGTAACCATTCATGTAGCTGATCCTTAGGCTTCCCCAGCATCGATCTGATGAATCCATAAGGAGCCAATCAGAGAACTCCCAGCCAGCCAGCGTCTCCTATACATAGCGGCTAAATTGCAACGCAGATCACTTCGATCTGAAGACGCCTCCAGGACTGGGGGCGAAACAGTTGTCCATCAGCTAAACTACGCGACGGTAATTCCCTGAAACAGCATGGATTCATTTATGTGGCATCTCAAAGTAAATATTGGGTCACCTCTGATAAATCTATATAATTCGGAATTCGAACCCTAGCCCATAGGGTGGGAAGACTATAATAAATACACCTGTCACCGCCGAAATCCGATCCCCTTTTTAGATTTCGTCAAAACCCGCGATGATAAGTTGTAATTGTTACTGAGTACCTTAATTTTTTCCGGTGATATTTAGAAAAACATCAATGATGCTCAAACGAAAGAGTCTTTGTCGGATTTTGCGTGGAAAATATTTTTTTTTGGTCACAAAATACTAACGAGGCCAACGTGAATAGACAATTCAGAGCTATACAAACACATAAAGATACAAAACCATGTATCGTTTTAAAAAAGGCTCCAACGTTTTTTCACAGCATTTTTTCCTTTGGAACGATCCGCCAAATAATGTTGAGGTTAGGTCGGCTGGGCCAGTCGCTCTTCAGAGTTCGGAATCGACGCACATTCGTGTATGTTTGTGTATGCATGTGTGTACTGTTTTATGTAACAACAAAACAAGTTGAATATCCTTACATTTTTAATTGTTTCCTTCGCTCACTTTGCGTGTTTTTTTCTCTTTTGCGAAAGTCATGGAAGAAAAACATAAAGATTTCAAAGGCATGCTGACGTGTTATTTTATGCATGAAGCTTTCAGAATCTATTTTCCATGTACTGCTACAGTGGTTAACACCAGCGAATCACCTTCAAATTCCAAGCGATTCAATTTTTAATCTGTTTTTCTGCCTATATCGCCGAAGAAGTATGCTTTTCCAATCAAATCCACCGCATTTGAGAGCATAGAGTTAAAACTATTTCCGAGGTAAATAACCAACCTAGGAGGTCAACTATAATACTGTTAACGGTTGCCAGAATATTTTTCCACCATTTTCCTATGCCCATGTTTTAAATAACGGTTGTCTAAAGTATTGAAATTGAACCCGAATCCATTTAACTATCCCGTGAGAGATGGGGGTGTGCGAGAATACAGGATGTAGTTTACCCAGCACTTACCAGCACCCACAATTTGGGTAGAGAGAGTAATTTGCTGCGTGACAATCAAAGAACAATGGAAAATTGGATGAATGAAATGTTGCGGAAGGTAGTGTAAGTTTGAAGTTCATGAAAAAGAAGGTATTGTTGAGCTAGCGGATAAGTCAAGGGAAAGTCATTTCCGAACGTCATATGGTTTCAAAAAATTGAATTATAGCAATTAGGGTTATGTAGATGAAGGTTTAGGGTTAAGGAGAAATGTCTCCCGATACGCGGTTCTTTTAAGTTAAATTGTATCATTTTATGACCTTAAAAAACTCACTCCCAAAAACGGCTAAATCATTGTTATCGATATTCTGCCGGTAGAGGTAGGTTTATAATGGACACAAGCCACCAAATTTTACATCCACAATTCCTTTGACTCTCCTCCTAGCAAAACAAACCCTATAAAATCCAATAATAAATTAAGCCTATTTTCAATTCCTTATACTTCCTTCTTTCCTCCCTTCAGTCCAACAAACGTCCCTAGCCCATTCCTACCTCTTCCTAATTTGTCTAGAGTCCTCCCCTCTATCACAGTCCCCAACATCCCTTTGCATTCAAAACGCTCTGCACTCATCTTACCGGTCTCCTTTGGGTTTCTCCCAACAAGAAAACCACTCGCCTCTCCCACCATGCCTAGCATTTCCTCGCTTGTTTTCCTGTCTATCCACTCTACATTTTCCACGCCATCATTGCGTACCATGTTTCCCCGCCGCGCTAAACGAAGCTTCATATTAAAGTTGTGACGCGCCTTTACCTTCATGTCTATGACTTCAATTCTCTCTTTGTGAAAATTTCTTTCCCTATCACAGTTATTCATCTTATGTCTAGGCTTCTTTGACCATAGTGGTCCGAAACATTTCCGATATACTTAAAATGTTCCAAACTCCTATTGTAATATTTAACTTATCCTTGTTATTTCCTCAAAACCGAATTACCTTTTTTGTTTACTTTTATTTGGACTTAAAATTCATTGAATTACGCATAGATTTCCCACTAGACGTAAGATGCATAAAACGAATGAATCATGCATAAAATGCATAGATTTCCCACCTGAGATTTCGCATAAATTCTGAAATCATCCATAGTTGGGTTTGGCTGGAGACTATTAAATTCAGAACTTGTCTTTTTTCATATCCTCACGCTAAACTCAGTACATACGTCATCGGACTGTGTTGCATATATCAATAATTTATAATAATATGCATGCATTAAACGCTTTTTCCATCTCAATTTCGCGTCAGTACTCACGAAAAAGCTACCTTACGCTGGTAAAATACGATGGTACTCTAAAATGTAGTAAAAAGGTGGTAAAATTAGCTGTTTTTCTACATTAACTTTCGTGTTTCGTTTCAATTATTATTAATCGATAGCTTACCGTATAAGATTAGTTTTAAATGGGCACAGGCTAAACGTGCATAAATTATCAGCCTCGCTCTCCTTTTTTTAAATTTCGTGTACTTTCTGCTTCCCTTTTTTTCCATCCACCATGCCTATCATTTTCCTCCTCCTATATCGCCCGCCCAATATTCTCGTCTCCACCACTGTTTTCAGTGTCTTATTGCCAAAATAAACACTCCTTACGTAAGTCATCTTGCTTCAAAGACCGAATTTCTGCGCGTGCAAAATCACTGCTCATGCTAAAAATTCTTTTATCACAATTGTGGAACTATTCACTTTATATCGGAGAACTGATTCAGGATTTTAAAATGTAATAAAATCCTCTAAGACTAAGATGGACTCAACTTGATACGAATGAAATGAAACCCCCAGTTTCAATTAAATTCATTCAAACGCTATTAAAATAAACGTGTAATGTTTTATCCAAAATGCTCATTTCAATTTGGGTTTGACGCTTGCAATATATAAAGAATATTATTTTCCCAATCGTAATCCGAAACCCAGTTGGGGATTTGAGAAGAAATATTATGTTAAGTTTTCTTTCGTTGTAAGACCATGTGTAATAATTGCAAGAATTTGCCTCGTTGAAAAAAAATATGAGCAAGCGAAGGCTTATTGCCCGAAAAAACGATTAAAGATGATTTGTTTTTCTTAATATGAATTTTTAAAATGTCTATAGGACGTTCCTCCCATGGACTACAACCTTGTCGTGGTGGAAGGGCTGGTATGTTCCGATGACCCCTAGAGCTGTGCTGGCGGGAGTAACAATAATTGCTCCTGGTAGGGACACCCATGCCAGATAGGTCGAAGGTTAGGAGTCAGACGAAAGGTTGTCCACGCAGCGTCTGATCCTCAGTGAGACGGCTGCAAAGGCGTCTGACCCCAGTGGGGCGGCCATTGAGTGATGGTGTCACGTTAAAAACACTGTTGAGGAAGGCAACGGGAAACTACATCAATTATTATTCCCAAGATTTTTATGATGGAGAGTATAGAGAATATGTGTCCTGACAACTGCGGGACTCGGCCCAAGCGGCCGTGTGTCGTGCCCGACAGCGGAGGAGGCCAGGCTTCCGCCGTCGTCATTCCACGAAACCCTTGCAGGGAAAAATAACAGCAGCAGGGATGAAGAGGGACCTGATGTAGAGTAGGTTGCTCGATTGGGTTTCGTTTGGAGTCGCATGTTAATTATGTGATAGTTGTGTCCACCCAAAAACCTACCTTCACCGGTAGATTACCTTATAAGATATAGGACGTGTTCCCTCTCCCTATTCCTTCTTCTACAAACACCTCCTTGTGGGTATCGATCAGACTCACTTGGTCACGAAACCCGACATCGTACAATTCTTCCGAATCAAGAAGTGTGGAAACGGCATTCTCCACAACAGCCGCAAAAAAAAGTAATCTGAAGAAATGAAACGAATAGACTTTAAGGATTCCGCTCATTTTTACCTAACTGGGCATCGGCAGTGCACCGCGCCCCCGCCATCATGTACGATCGTGCCTAGAATAAAGCCCCCTTTACGAGAGAGCCCTGTTTCTCAGGGTGGACTTGTATTCATACGTGGGCAATGTGTTTGAAAGTTCGGACCTAGTGTCAATGCCCAGAGACCCGTGGCGGAAAGAATATAAAGAACGTTCATTACTCAGTTTTCTATGCTATCATAATGGTTTTATTCAGTTGCTAGTAAGAGATGAGTGTAAACAGAACTGCTTTTTACGGTCCTTAAATGTTATACTAACTCTATAGTTCAAGTTCTATGGTACCCCCAATTTTTTCCCCTGATTTGTAGTGAATAGAAAGAGTAGATGGATGCTTGGAGCTAATTAAACTTAAAATACGTAGACTCTTTATTAATATAAAATGCAGATGGATTCATTTTACAGTTCACCAGGTTCATATCGCTGCCGCTAGAATGAGAAATGCAAACAATGCTTAAAACGTCGTCGTTTAGACCGCAAGAACAGCGTGGTCAACGATATTTTCATCTGCCGTGATAACGTTACGTATTGTGAAAAACGTACATTTGGAGGTTTGGCAGTTGAAAGAATCGCATGTCGTGTGACAGCGAATCCGAAGAAGCCTCGGTCAATGAACATCAGCAATATTCCAGTGTGCTAAAAGGACTGAAAGCTATTTGTATTTTTTCCGATATAGATTTTTATTTTTTATTAATTTTTGTCCTGATAAATATAGAAATTTGGTGGAAAATTTAACCCTCCTAAATTACTACTACTAATTAAACTAAAATTCTATATTTCTTAGCCTCTAGTAGTATGAAACAACCTGACCTCTCAAATTACGATAAACCCTCTTCAATTCCGTGAACATCTTACCACCCTTCAACCCATTTTACGTGGCCTGCCCTTGCTCATACTTTGCATTTCTCATGTTATCCTCTCTAACACATTCATCCTTCCATCACCAAAGCACTCTGCACTCATTTTTCTAGCCTCCATTGAATTTCTCCAACAATCCTCTCTCGTCTCTCACCAAGCTTAGTACTTCTTCTCTCTTCCTTATCGTCTATTTCACGTTTTTCCGTTCTCCTCTGCACTCACACCTCAAAGACCTACTACGACTATTCTTGAACTAGTCTTGTGCTTTATATTCTTATCTTCTTACCTCAGACATCATGTTTTCTTACCATACCAAGAAAATGGATAAAAAATGCTTGGTCGCGTAAACAGTCCCGCGGATAATTAGAGTAAGATCTCAGTTTAGTAATTTTATACGTTGAATCGCAACTTAATTTCATGCTCGTGTTGCAAAATTAAAATGGCAACAACAATTTGAATATTTCGGTAACGGTTTCACTGCTCACGACTTAATTTATTCTCATGTTTTGGAAGATAAGCATTTTTATTTTATCTTAAGACGATTTTAGATCCAATGGAGATGGAAGACATATATATTGTGCGGAATGCAAACTCATTACGATTTAAATGCAATCCCCCTATGCAATCCAGTCAGAGTTATTTAGTGGATGCTTAGCCTTATGATTTTCAGGAATTGGGGTTCAAAGGGTGCGGTAGTGGACTTTGATTGGTCACAGAAGGTAGCTCCGGTTGCTGGACCGGATATATTTAACCGAAGACAATGTTTTCCGGCGATTTGATACATTTCCCAACTCACATGATTCTGAACCCTGAGCCCAGGCATAATGCCATGTCTCTAGGCTAATTACTTAAATTTCCAGGCCTTTTCTACATTTAAATAACACCATGTAAGATTGACTAAGAGGAAAATGTGGATAAGTAGGATACAATAGCATTGGTTATTACGTGAAATGAGGGTAATAATATAGGGAATGTAAGAGTTGCCATTAAGTGGAAACTTTCTCGGGCATCCAAGCTTCTTTTCATGTAATTGATATTTTGCGAAGGCTTATATTATTAAATGTAAGTCGTAGTTCTGTAAGTAGGTCTCTTGACACTTGACCGAAAGCCCCAGGCTCGTGAAATTCATGAAAAGGCATGCATGTTTTGTGGAAAAGATTACATTTTTTCTCGGCTACATCCTACGGGGGAGCCTCTGCATGCTCCAGTTATGGTTCCCCTATCAATTTACTTCCGAAGTGCACTCAGCTGAGGTCACGGATTTCAAGGAAAGCGATTTTGTTTCGAACGCGACGAAACGGAACGAACTCCCGTCTCTTGTAATAAGTAGAGCACAGAACGCGATCCTTTTTGAAGGGCGCTCCGACGAAATTGTTTCTTGCGCCACCCCGTGAATGTTTCACGCGCAAAAAAAATCCCCTGTCCTCAGCATGTGCAAGAATGCAAATGAATTAATGAACGCCGCTGCACTTCTTTCAATTCGGTTCGGTCGAAGGACGAAGTCGTTGCGATCTCTTGAATGGAATCAGAATGGGCGTTTGAATGCGGGATATTTCTGCAAGGCGCGCGCTCTTCTCCTCGTTCCCTCTTAATCATTCAGCATCGGGATCGAAAACCGAGGCCACGTCCTTCCACCACCCCCGCCTCATTCCCCTCTTCCCCCCCCCCTGCCCCTCCGCTCACCAACCGAAGCCGACCTCTCAGTAATGATTTTCTCGCAGTTGACCCGCGGGGCACCGCGCGAGGATGGAGTTCACGGCCGTCAGGGCAGCGCAGCGGGATTTCAATTGGATTTCCGGGGAAGGGCCAACACCAATACCCCACGCAGGAACGGAGAAGAGCTGAGTCTATGGCTCTCTATGTCCATTCCAATTCCCCTCAAGACCGTCTATTTCAAAAACCCAGTAGCTTCCATTGATTCATTTACACTTTTGCATTAGAGGCAACGAAGAAATTCAGATCTAATTTTTTTACAATTAGATTTTATCGATTTTTTATGAAGAATTTGGAATTAGTTTTAGTGCATTTTTTCACTACGTAGAGTGATTGTTATTCGATAAAAAAACAACCGTTACAAAGCACAAAGGGATTCAATTCACCCGTGGTCTAGAGCCGAAATATAGTTGCCGGAATGGTTTATAGGAGATGGTTTTCCCTTAAATTGATTTGTTCCAAGAAATGTGGATCTAAATTTCCCTGCGTTATTATAGAAACAAACAAAAATGTAAATATTCTTACCCATACTGATGAACTCGCTTGTCAATGATTTCATCAGAATTATTTTAACCTAAGATAATCGCGCTTCTACAAGATAAGGGACTTAAAAGGAACCTCTTATTATATGTACCCGAGATCTTTGGTAATGATGTTTTGGAAGTAAAAAATAAAATGTTTTTAAAGCATTTCCGCTGAAGAGGCATTCAGTTCAGTGAATCTTAGTTTTGTTTGATTGAATATTATTTTAATTAATGCTCGAATTATGAAAGGTTTCTATTTGATTATTGTATTGCTGCCTGATGTTTTGCGTTTATAAAAAGTCTTTATTCAGCTAGGGCATTATTAACCGTTCACCAAAATTTCATTGCAACAATTTCAGAGCAACTTTAGCCAGTTAAGGTATTTTTCCAATCGCGGCGTTCTCTAAAACTCTGAAATTTTTGGGCTTTTAAAGGAACAAGATGTAGTGACGAAATACCGTACATACCATGTCGCAGGAATACGTAGTCGTGCGCGACGCGCCACAGTCCACGAGGTTAAAGCCAATTAGAAACACTTTGGCTCTTTATACCTTAGAGATATCAATGTCGCGTCGATATCAAATGTCGCGTCACGCCGAGCGTCGGATTAAATTCTTATGTAGTATCACCCCTTGAACATCTCTGTCTGTAGTCTCGTATGTTAAATCAGCATCTTGAACAAGTGCAGACAATTTCAAGAAACTGCGGGAGATACCGCAACAGTAACTTTTAACGGAGTCATCCGCTAACATGCATTTCAATGCAACAATTTCAGAGCGTAAAAATCATTCGCTTTGACCCGAATTCGAACCCAGATCTCTCGATGTCCGGCCGAGTGCTTTAGCCAGTTAAGCTATCGCGGCGTCCTCTTAAACTCTGAAATTTTGTCATATATTGTTTACTACTTTCTAAAATACCATTTACCTATTAATGTAGACCAAAATTAACCTGTAAACAACGTAAGATATGAAATATATATGATTTGGAAGATGATAGAGTAAGATGAATACCAGTACATTTATATAGGATGATCCATGGCCGTACCATAGCCTCCATTTAAGTTTATTACGTGCTGGAATAAGACGCGGAGAGGAAGGGTAGACCGATTTCTTGCCATACATTTTTGAAATTTTTTTTCAAAGAATTTTGACCCGCGTGAATGTATATTTTCATTATCAAGTGTGGGATGAACCAGACAATGCAAGCAGGCAAATTTAATTTTTTTTAATTAAATAATTTAATTTAAAAAAATATTAAACTCTTCTCCTTTCCCTCCCTTCATTCCGTCTAACACTCCTTCCCTATTCCTGCTCATTCCTCGGTTTCCTAATGATCACCCTTCTTTCACAATCTTAATCATCCTATTGCCAATCAAAATACTCTACATCCATCTTCCATGCCTGCTTTGAATTTCTCCCAATAATATCCTCCCCTGCCCCACAATGCCAATTCACTTCCTCGTTTGTTTTCCTTTACGTCCATTTCACCTTCTCCATTTTTCTTTTAACCTAGATCTTAAAGTCACAGCTGCTACGTCCTCATCTTGCTTTATCGAACATGTTTCCGCGTCTTCAATACAGCGTCACTTATCAATGTTTCACCAGTCTTGTTTTGTTTTTTTTACTATAGTATCTGCCATCAATTCTTTCCTTACAGTAAAAGCTTTTATGTCTAACTTAATTTTTCTTTGGGCCATGATAATTCATAAAATTTCCCACATAGACTAACTTTTCCACCTTCTATGGATTTTTCCGTCCTATTTAAAGGTTTAACTTAGCCTTCTTCCTTCTCAAAAACGTAATAACCTTTGATTTGTCATTTTTTATGATCATTATATACTTATTTAATCAAAATAACTTATTTATAATGCAACAATTTCAGAGAGTAAAAATCATTCGCCTTGACCGGGATTCAAACCCCGATCCCTCGATATCCGGGATCCGGGTTCGAATCCCAGTCAAGGCGAATGATTTTCACTCTCTGAAATTGTTGCATTATAATGCACACATAGCGGGTGACTCCGTTAAAGTTACTGTTACAGTTTCTTGAAATTTAATAACTTATTTACTTAATTTTCTTTTGCACTTTGAAATATACACTTATATAACACCCGATACGTGGGAGAACTCAGCAGGTGAGAGGTGAGGGACGAATAGAAAATAGACGAGAGAGTGAGTGGGGTGGTGTAGATGGATTTATTGGATGGTTCCAGTAGGGTGCGATCAGCACAGGAGGTTTTAAAGACTGAAACATCCAGATATGACCATCTCGCGGGTTCTTCCCTCTATATTGCTTGCGGATTCAGGAAGGATTTCAATCATCGAAACAGAGAAGCAGTTATTAAAATATTGGTCGTGGAAAAATAAATTTCAATTATAAATAAATGGGGATGTATATTACCATTGGGTAATCTATCGATTAAGGTAGGTTTTGGATGCACACAACTACCAAATAAATACTTTGTTACTCCTAAGAAAACACAATCCAGCAACCTACTCTACAACAGGCCCCTCTTCAACTCTGCTTACTTGCTTCCTCCCTTCATTCCAACCAAAAACTCTATCCTACTGCCCCTGCCCCTTCCTCTCATTTGTAACATTCTTCCCTATCCCAGGCTTCAACTTTCCACTGCCGATCAATATGCTATTCACCCAATTTTCATGCTTCGTTAAAATTTCTCCCAAAATTTCTCTCCTCGCCCACCATACCTATTTCACGTTCTCCTTTCTTCTCCACACCCACATTTTAAAAGCCTCCAATCTACGTCTATACTCCTGCTTCAGCAGCCACATTTCCGTGGCGTACATAGCTACGACCCAAATCAATGTTTTGACGAGCCTTTTCTTAACATCCTTACTCAACGTCCCCGTCAACAATTCTCTTTTCTCTCTTCTTGCATGCCTAACGCAATTATTTTCCTTACTTTCCTGCTACTTTGGCCATCTTGTCCCAAAACACTTCCTATATACTTTAATTGTCGCATCTGGTCTAGTCATTTGCCTCCTATTTAAATGTTAACCTCAACATTTGTCTTTCTGGCAATTCGCAAGACCTTTGTTTTATAAATTTTGATTCTAAGCCCATATCTATCGCACTGAATTTCCAACTTACTCAACAATGCTTGCAACCCCTTGGCTGACTGACAAACTAGAGCTGGTACATCAGCAAACCTATCTGATTTTACGAATTCCCTGCCGAAATTCACTTCCTACCTTGAGTTCTTCCCATGCCTACTAAACAGTTTCCTCTACAATCGTTGAACAGCACCGGTGACAAAGGGCAACCCTACCTTAACCTCTTCCTAAAACTGCTCATCCGGAATCCGTCCCTCACTCGCATCTGAGAAATCTCTATTTTCCCATATATACTCAGTGGTCTTTCTCAATTCACACTATTTTCGAAATCTACGAAAGACGAAAATACGTCCTGACTATATAATATATATTGCGCTTCATTGGTGATCTCATTACTTCAATGGCATCGCGCCCGCCTCTCCACTACCTAAACCCAAACTGATCATCCTCTAAATGATCATTACACCTGCTCTCTCTTTTATTATTTATCCTGAGTGACACTTCAATTTTGTGGAGAATCAAACTTATATAACAAATGTAAATAAATACATAAATTACATATATATACTATATTATTATATACTTTCCAACATTTCCAACGTCCGTGCGCCACTAAATCCGTTTTTTACGTAAAATTTAATACAAGTTCGTTGTTGCAAATTTAAATCCATTTCTGCAATTGTAAAAAATCGCCAATACACACAGAGATAGATGTACTCTTGGCTACGTAACTTTTGCAAATGTCAAGTTATGACACTAAGATTTAAAGGGAATATCAACAACAGATGTACCAATTTAACAAAAAAAACAGAACTCAAATCGGAACGATGGGAGCGCCACACGGTGGTTATTCCGGGAACTTTTTGATCAAGGTAGTATATATATATATGTGTGTGTGTGTGTGTCTGTGTGCGTGCGAGTATATATATGTGTGTGTATGTGCGAGTATTTTTTTATTTATGTACGTTGAGTAGGGATGTTAAGACAAGACTCGTAAAAACTCTGATATGGAGCGTACGGCGCGGAAACGTGGTCGCTGAAGCAGGAGGATAGACGTAGATTGGAGGCTTTTGAAATATGGGTGTGGATAAGAATGGAGAAGGTGAAATGGACCGAAAGGAAAACAAATGAGGAAGTCCTGTAGATGGTGGGTGAGGAGAGGGGTTTGTTGAGAGAAATCCTATGGAGGGAAGGAAAAATGGATGAAGGGCGTATTGAGCGGTAGTGGAATGTTAAAGAAGGTAATAGAGGGGAGAATGTTGGGCAAGCGAGGAAAGGGTAGGAACAGAATAGGGATGTTGGACGGGATGAAGAGAGGAAAGAAGTACATCGAGATGAAGAGGGACCTAATATAGATTAGTTTGCTAGGTGGGGAGTCACAAAATGTTTATTTGATAGTTGCGTCCATCCAAAAAACCAACCGTAACCGATAGATTACCTAATAAACATTAAATATATATATATACTTTTCCTTTTGAATGTCAGAGCCAATTTTTTTAACGCACGGAGAAAGTATGTAAATATTAAATTCCGATAAAGAGAAATTTAAGTAGTGTTTGTTGTGCAAAATTCAACTTTCGTAATTCCCAATCCTATCAGACAGCTAATATTTTCGATAATATTCTATACTTCTGCCTAAAAACGATATGATGAAGTTTCTCTGCCTGTTTTAAAATTCTGGAGTATATTATATCTTTGCAAAGGTCGTAGAATTGCCCGTAGTTGAATAAAAAAGTTATTATTTTGAAAAAATATAATTCTATTATATTTTGTAGGTAGCGGTAGTCCAAGTGGTAGTGCGTTAGACTACTGACAGGAAGATCCCGGGTTCGATTCCCGGGCAAGGCACTCTGGGTACCTGCAGCTCCACCCAAGCTATGTGATTTTTCGGGTACCAGATCTTCCTGGGCAACCATAAATGGCACAGGGAAAGGAACCGGCTCCCCTACCCTGATGTGTGAATATTCACACACCGTCGGGCTTGGTACATGGGTGAGCTCTACCATAACCTACTAAAACCGACCTTCCGGTTGATTACTGTGTATTACATATATATGAAAGTACGTGTATGTGTGTTATGAAACAAAATTGACCATAAATTTGAAATATATGCATAAGGCCTATACATTTACTGAGGCACAACGAAAACGTTTGCCTAAAGTATTCTATATGTGTAACGTTGAGAAAAATTCTTTTTTTTCTCTAAGGTACTTAACACGGTGACGAAGTAACCATATTAACTTGAGTCTTCGGTCGATTTAAATATTTTTTCGAGGTTTTCCCAAACGCTGGTACATACTCCTTTGGTGGCATTATGGGGGACTAGGAAACTTGAGAAAAACTGGAAAGTGAGCAGGGGAGGAGTTTCACGTCCTGAGAATGTCACGTTTTAGGAGAGCTTTGGTGCCTTGGATTTGTCTCCTTCAGTCTGGGAATTTACTGCGGAGTTGGTAGAAGAGGGGAAGTGGAACATGAGGGCAAGGGGTATATGGTTCCGAAATGGGAGGGGGAGGACATAAGACGGTGAATGTGAGGAAGAGGCGGGCGTAGGGGGCGGAAGGGAGGGGTGAGTAGGCGGGCCCCGTGGAGGAGTCACCTCGGGTCTTCCTCTGCATATTTGAAAGGAGGCCTTGGGGGGGGGGCGGCTGAGGTGTCACGAATGGCCTGGGGGTTTGGCGGTAGAGGTTGCTTGTGGAGAGAGAAAGTGGGATTTTGAGTGGGAAAGGGAGAGAAGGGCGGGTGGAAAACGAAAGAGAGAGAGTGATACAGAGATTTCGTGGGAACGGAATATAGAAGAAGTCGGAAGATAGGGGAGAGGGGGGAAGGGAAGAAAGAGAGTTGCGTGAAGGAGGGGAGATTAGAACTGTTCTGGAATACGGGGATCGTCAAGCGCCATTTTCGGAAAACTTTCTCCCACACCACTTCGGTGGTGCGAACTTTGAGCTAGTAATAACCTCGACGAAGTGCGTTAATTCGCGGGTTTACTCGCAAATACCGTTGAGAGGTGACGTATATATCGTCGGTGCGGCTTTCGAAATTGTACGATCTTCCTCCGTCATGAAACAACTCAGGAAGGAGACGCGTTGGTGGCTCTTCAGTCAGATGTCTGCTAAATATGCAAACGGATGCTTAGCCTAGAAAAAAGATTAATTCAAATAAACTGCCAGAAATAATCCAAGAATAGTTTTTGCGGGTTTTGTCAACGGAAAAAATTACATCTTAAATTGCGATTTGGATGCGATTTCTTCAAATTCCGACCAAGAAGTTTAGGAAGATACGTATTTGGATATGTGTGTGACCTCACAACTTGTGACATACTAAGACTTTTTTAGGTAACTCAATTTTCAGACCAATCATCACATTCGTTCATGTAGTAAATAATCACCTGCGTACTCGCAAAAACACAGTCTACAAGGTTAAAGGTTATTTAACCCCTTCGTTATAATAGGGAGTTGATGACAGCGACGTTGAGTAAGGATGTAAAGAAAAGGCTCGTTAAAACTTTATTAAGGAGCGTAGTTATGTACGGCGCGGAAATGTGGTCGCTTAACCAGGGGGATAGATGTAGATAGGAGGCTTTTTGGATGCTGGTATGGAGAAGATTGGAGAAGGAGAAATGGACCAAAAGGAAAACAAATGAGGAAGTACTGGTGATGGTGGGTGAGGAGAGGGGTTTGTTGAGAGAAATCCTATGGAGGCAGGAAAAATGGATGAAAGGCGTATTGAGCGGTAGTGGAATGTTGAAGAAGGCAATAGAGGGGAGAATGTTAGGTCAACGAGGAGGGCAGGAACAGGATAGGGATGTTGGACAAGATGAAGGGAGGAAGTTAGTACACAGAGATGAAGAGGGGCCTGATGTAGAGTAGGTTGCTGGATTGCGTTTTGTTAGGGGTCACAAAATATTTATTCGGTAGTTGTGTCCATCCATAAACCTACCTTAACCGGTTGATTACCTCATAATAATATCACATCTCATATCTATGGATATTAAATTACAAACAAAGTTTTTAACTATGCCACCGTGCTTTTTGTGTTACGAAGTGCAAGATATGGTGGGTAGGGAAAGGTGAATGCTGGGAGAAGTGAAGAAGAGATAGGGAAGATGAATGTAGATAGATAGATAGATAGATAGATAAACGTCTTTATTCTGGGCGAAATTGAGACCTTCAGGTCCCCTCTTCCATTTAACCCATCGTCAGATAATGTTATAAAGAACATAGCAAACATGTACAAGAATACAAATAATAAAATAGAGATGGTAAACACAATTACAAGAGATATTAATAGCATATACAAGTGTAAACAAAGCGATAGTTGATACATCAGAAATAAATTTGAACAAAATATATTAACATTAAAGAAAAACAAGATACATGAGGGAAACATAAATAACATAAAATAAATAATTAATATAATAATAATAAAAGAAAAATAAATAAATTAAAAAATAATGATAAAAATAATAATAAAATAAAGATTACTTTTGAAATACTTGATGAAATAAGAAATTACTTTTGAGTCGTTAAGAGTTCAAAAGAAAGGAAGAACGTAAGAAATAAAGGTGGTCAGGTTCCTGTGTAGAAGAATAAGATGAATTACGGTAAGGAGGAAATTTGCTAGGAGTTGTTTTGTTTGAGCAGGAGCTCTTTAGTGAGTTTTTTCTTGAATATTTTAAGTGAGCGGCAATTCTTAATGTCAGTAGGTAAGGAGTTCCAAAGTCTACAGGCTGTAATGTGGAAAGAGTTACTATAGATTTCTGTCCTGTGTTTAGGTATTAAATAGAGATGTTTTCTCCGTGTATTGGCATCATGCACACTGTTAATCGGAGTGAAGTTACAAGATAAGTATTGAGGGATTTCATAGTTTCTGATTTGGTAGAGAAGCAAAAGGATGTGCATATTCCGTCTAGGCTTGAGTTGTAACCATTTAAGTTCGCGGTAATACTCAGAGACGTGGTCGCTTTTCTGAAGGTTAAAGATGAATCTCACACAAGCATTTTGTGCACGCTGGAGTTTAAGGGATAGCTCAACTGATAAATCTTGATATACTGAGTCGCAATAGTCAAAATGAGGAAATATGAGAGTCTGGATTAATTGTTTGCGTAGGGAAAATGATAGTAGGCTTTTGATATTTTTGAGGGAGTGAAGACAACAATAAATGGTTTTACAAGTTTTAATAACATGCTCAGTCCAAGTTAATGTTTCGTGGAGAACTATTCCAAGATTCTTTACTGTTTTCTGGTAAGGAATGATGGAGTCAGGTAGTTGAAGTGGTGGAATCTCGGTGTAACTAAGAGTTGAGAGGAGTCGTGAATGCCCAACAATGATCGCTTGGCTCTTCTTTGGATTAATTTTAAGAAAATTAAGTGTACTCCAGTTTGAGAGAGAGTCCAGGTCAGAGTTTATATGTTCTATCACGGTAGGAAGATCATAAGTGGAAGAATGGAGATAGATTTGTAAGTCGTCAGCGTACAAGTGATATTTGCAGTATTTAAGTTGAGTGGATATATCATTAATATAGAGGGAGAAAAGTAGAGGTCCAAGTATGGATCCCTGAGGAACACCACGTGTTACTTCAATCCATTCTGAGGAAGATGAGGTGGTGCTAACCTTTTGAAAACGGTCGTTGAGATAGGATTTGAACCAAGACAGGGCAGTAGGGGAGAAATTCAGTGTGCGAAGTTTTGTAATAAGTATGTCTTTTTCAACAGAATCGAAGGCTTTACTGAAGTCGAGAAGACCCATAATAATTACCAGTCTTTTGTCCATGGCGTATCTAATATCGTCCGTGACTTTAATTAGTGCTGTGGTGGTGCTATGAGATTTACGAAAACCGGATTGCAGAGGATTAAAGGAATTGGCATCTCTAAGAAACTGTGAGATCTGCTCGTGTACCAATTTCTCAAGAGCTTTGGATAGTGTAGGCAAGAGACTAATAGGTCTGTATTCGGACAGATCAGAGGAAAGATTTTTCTTCGGAATGGGGCGAACAAGAGCCCTTTTCCATTGAGAAGGAAATTTATTTTGCATAAGGGACCAGTTGAATATGTGTGTAATAAATGGCAAAAGTATGTGAATTAATTTCTTTATTAAAAATATCGGAATTTCATCTGAACCTTGTGCTTTAGATTTAATATTCCAAAGTGCATGGAGTACCTGTGTCTGGGTGACAGTAGAAAAGCAAAAAGGATTAGTTGAATAGCTCGGACTTTGTTGAAGGAGTTTTTTGATGTATGCTTGTTTAGTGTCATTGTGTTTAGTGTCATCTTGAAGTGGAGGAGTTATGAATTGTTTGTTGAGTGTGTTAAGGCATACGGAAGACGGGATTTCCATGGCTTTGATTTTCCCAACACCAAAGGCTCTGAGATTGCTCCACAGTTCGGCGGAAGATTGTTTGAAGCCATTAGAAGAATGAAGAAATCTAATTTTAGCGTTTCTGATGAACTGTTTGGTCTTGTTTCTGAGGGATTTGAAATGTTGCAGTGAGCTCGTGTCCTTGGCTTTACGAAAGGCCCGTAGTGCAGAATCACGTCTGGCCATCATGCGTTTTATGTCCGTGGTAAGCCAGGGAGTTTGAGGTTTAGAAATTCGCTTGGTGATGAGGGGGGCATGTGTGTTGATTAGAACAGAAAGGAGAGAATTGAGGTGATGGACCTTGTCATCAATATCACTTAGATGCTCAATCGTGAACTATGGGAGAGTTGAGGCATCAGCCAATAGCATCTCGTCATTGATATTTTTAAAATCACGGTATGTAATGTATCTCTGTTTGAACTGAGGGCATTTAACGGAATAAGCAATATATATGAGATCGTGGTAGGAGATTCCAGGAGCCGGTAGTTGACCATGTAGTAAGATTTTATCAGGGTTTGCGGTGAAGGCTAAATCAATTAATGTTGAAGAGTTAGCGGTGTGATGAGTTGGTTTAAGTGTGAGCATATGTAGTCCCAGTGAATTAAGCGAGTTTCTAAGATATGTGGAGTCATGGCTTGTGGTAAGCATATTGGCATTAAAATCACCTACTGTGATAACATGATTGAATCCATGAATATTTCTGGAAATTACGTCTTCAATATCGGAGAGGTGGCCGATTTTTGGAGGTCGATAAACTACGCACAAGAGAATTTTTTCTGATGTAAGTTTAAGCTCAAGTAAGAGGAATTCAGGTCGCTTGCAGTAGTTAGAGTCACTTTTATCAACAACTTTGCAGGTGATGTCTTTTCTGACATAGACACAAACACCACCACCTCCTTTACCTATGCGATCACTCCGAAAAAGATTATAACCGGAAATTTCCACAGCTGAGGACAGGATAATAGGTTTCAGCCATGTTTCGGTAATAGCAATGGCATGTATTTTAGTGAGGGGTAAAATAGATCGAAGTTCGTCAATATGAGCAGTAAGGCTTTGCGCATTAATGTAGATTACAAAAAATTAATTACAAACAAATGTAGAGCGTCTTGATTAGCTTTGGAATGTTAAATACTGCGATTGAGGGGAACATATTAGCCAGATGAGGAAGGTGTAAGAGCAGGATGAAACTATATTTAAGTTCATGGCTCATTTATTTTCCTGTGTTTTCGACTGTTAACAATTGGGTAAATGAGTTTAACAGGTTTACATGTCCGTATATTCTGAAATGAAGAACATTGTTAGGACGTTCAATAGGAGTGAAATAGTTGAGGCCGTAGAAATATCGCAAGTTAGAGTTTTTATTCCATTTTTATTGAAAATTTGGGTAAGAAAATAAACTCGGCAAGATCGGAACCGTATTTGCTCTCAGTGGAAAAGAAATCCAATCGAATCGTCAATTCGACGGCTGGTTTGCCACTTTTCCGTCGCAATCCTGACGAATTTGGCATCATGACATGACTATAGAGAAAACATGGACACACTACTACACCTCTGAGATATAGGAACAGATGACACATTGGGTGTGTCAAGGCAATCTGGCTCCGTAGAAGACAAAGACGATGAAATCGGCCGAGAAATTGTTGGATTCGATTTTTTTTAGGATAAAAGCTTAATGATCTTCACCGTTCATCTTCATAAAGCGCAAACGATAAGTAGAGACTATTTTTCGCCGTTATTACGCCGGTCGGGTGAAGAAACCATGGCCAAAGGTCCTCTTTTGGCAAAGAAAAAATTCTTTTCCATCAAGACAATTCACGGGTGCTCACATGCGCAGTTTCGATTGATAAAATTATGGAATCTTCACAACATTCACCGTATTCACCATATTTGGCCCTAAGTGACTTTTTGTACTCATTTTACTTGAAAACAAATATTTTTTTGAGGAGGATTCACGTAGAACAAGAAGGGAAATGCCAACAAAAGGGTTAATTTTGAGGAACTTCCGAAATCCTACCTTTTGGACGGCCTTAAATGTTGCAGTGACGGTAGGAAAAGTGCGTCAAGCTAAGTCGAGATAATTTTGAAAAGTTAAAAAAAATTATTCCCAATAAACTCTAGAAAGACTTTTCCGAGTCACAGCTACAATGTCACATGGAGCAAGTTTCAATGCATTAGGACCATATCACAATCACGTGGACATTCTAACCAATTGGCACGTGGCATTGTAATTTATGACTCTGTAATAATGATTTGTAAAGGTTTACCATCAAGCAGTAACATATATAAAGTTACAACCTTGAATGATTGGAATTTTTGACATATTTTCTGTGATTGCTCCTCGTTACTTAATTAATTTCATTCTACTTTATATTGAAAGCTATGTTTCCCATTTTGTCTCAATAATAATAGTTAATTATTGTACATTAATCAGTTTGTAGAAAAGGTCGTAATATGTTTCTTTCAATTTTTTCTAGGTGAGTTAAGAGCGAAACAAGTACGATTTCCTGTTTTTGGCATTGAATTGATCATCCAGAGGAGTATTCCGTTGACGGGGAACCATTCAGGGTAAGAGAAGATTTCTCATCACCCCTCTTGACAAAGGTCACCAAAAATTAACATAGTTTTTAGAGTATTCCCGTGTTATCAATGTAAAATATTTTTCAAAAAGAGAGAGAAAGATAAAAAACTATATATGTTTTTAAATGCCGCTATTATCAACGACTCTTAAATCAACGTGGAAGCAAATATCTGGTGTCTATTTTGCTATGTATGTACCTCCGTGAAAACCTCCGTATTGACATTATCATACCGTACTAGAATAAATGAATACCGTTCGATCAATTTTCAAACGCCACTTATTTGCTAATTGTTTGAAATTAAATTACTTTTTTCTCGCGTGGGTAAACATAGGAAAAATATGTTTGCTGTTTCAGTGGAACAATTTGCAAACAAAATATAATCTGCATGTCATTAAATTACTTCCGAAAACAAAGTTTCTTTGGCCGAGGTATTTTAATTTCCAATAATTTATTAGCCATTTAAAACCCTCCAAATGTAATATTCCCGTTTTGCTCAAATCAGAGGTTCTTTTCAACACCAACAAATTGGTTGAATTTTCTCTGTGAGAGGGCAATTTTACACACTTATTTTTAAACAAATAAATATTTATTCCCCTTGACGAATCTACTGTGTTCATTGATTCCATTTAAAAGTTCTATCAATCTAATTTTTCATACTGGTTATAATACGTTTTGAGGTTCAGCGAGAACAATTGATTTTTTATGCCCAAAGGATTTTTACTGTTTTCATAAAAAGATTAATATCGAGATTCTTTTATTATTCTGTTGCAGCGAATGAGTTGAATGTATTCAGGTGTAAAATATTTAATTGAGAAATTGTAATAGATTATTGTTCAAATATTCATTCTCTTCGTTTCATCCAATATTCTATGGAAGTGGCTATCGTGAATTATGAATTTGAGTTTCTAGTTGCCATGTTAGGGTTACAGGCCTCCCTATTTTCTAAACATTACATTCAATTTTTGGTCTTTATTTAAAAACACGTCTAAATCTACATAATACCCCGCAAGCCGCCGCAAGGGCGTGTGGCGGGGGGTGTTAGGTCACCACCCAAAATGAATAAATAAAATACCGCATTTAAAACCAACACACACATGCAAACCCCAATCCACAGCAGTGCACAAATTCGTAGAAACATTCCATCATTCCACGTGCATGCAAACACACATCTACCTCCCTTCACTCCACAAGCATGCAAGTACATACGCTTAACTACAACAAATAATTGTACCCCAGGATGCAGCAAGAAATTTATCCAAGAACGTGAAAGCTAGATTTTAGTAAGTAGCTAGGCGAAATACCACCACCACAAGAACGTGCTATATAAAACTCTCTCCTATCCAAGGTGAGGAATCTGGCCCAACGCTGCAGGTAGGAGGAGGGCTCCCCCACGGAGAGGGACATGGGATGGAAGGGGAAATTTAGGGTACCAAAAGCAGAGCAAACAATACTGTAAACAGCAATACATTACTTAATGGCATTCCAATGCGGGCATGCGGGAAGGGTTTTGACCCAACACACAGGAGGTTAGTGAAAGTGCATGCAATTGAGTATAACTAATTGCTACCTAGACGCCGAAGGTGACGAGTGGCATTTTTGTTATCTCCGAGTGTGACCCTACAGTTGTTATCCCGTATTGTCCGTGGGAAGAAGGAGTCCTTGAGTCTGCTAGTTCTGGCATCTATTTCCCGAACTTTGTATACATGATCCAAGCGACCAATGTATGATGAACACCTGGTGACATCTCAAACGTGGTCCAGTTCAGTGGCATACGAGTCGTATTGACCCTTTTGAGGACATACCGAATGAGTTAACATTCACGTTAAAATCGTGTCTCAGCGTCTTAAAAGTCTGACCTACATCCGGGGACGTAAACCCATTACATTAAATGGACAGGTTGCGGCATACTATATTAATCAGTTTATTTAAATGCTATTGATTCTCTCAAATTTTATGCTTATCTGCTCCGATAGTATCCCTTATACTAAATTGGTCAATGACCGAAAATCTTTTACGCCATGGTCGGGACATTTCAAAGACAGTAATATAGTATCTCTTTTCTTTTAAAGAAAAGGATTCAGATTGAATAACGTCACTGGAAACATTCGACGTAAGTTGATGAAAGCTAAGAAACAAAATCCCCGCGGAATACGTGGATCACACGTGAAAAATAGATGAATTCCCAAGAGCATTCGGGAATCTTGGAAGTCTCCTATTAGATTCCCTTCAATTTTACATGGATTTATGGAGGGCTTTGCAAGGAAAGGGAATTATATTTTCCCACTTACTTCCACTATTACTTCTGAAAGCAAACTAATGTTTCTTGTTAAGAAAAATTGGATGTGAAGAGTGGGATGAAGGGAAACAGTTAGGCAGGCAAGGTAGGACAAGGGTAGGGATAGGTATGCTGGATGGTATGAAGGAAGGTAGAAATTTTGTGGAATTAAAGAAACATTTAATGCAGCGTTGGGTGTCAGGCTGTCATACTAGGTGAAGGTGAAAAACGTACGTATGTTGAAAACATACCCTAAAATATGTACCAGCAATAATGGTGGACGGTCAAAAGTGAATCTCATCATTGATTTCCGAGAGATGCGTTAGGTAAAGGGTGAAGTTATCTTTAGATAATTGTTGATCAATCAAATTAAGAGAAAAATATGGGATTTTAAAGGCTTGGGAGAACATTTTTGTCGCTAATAATGAGCAATCGTATAAATACAAAACAAATGAATTTTGTTTCATTGAACCGATAATATTCTGTCTTGCTATCCCAGCGATCATAAGGTATGAAGGCCTAAAACTTCACTTTGTTTTGTGAACCGACATTAGAAACTTTTGTTGAACATTTTAATCTGTTGAATCTCGAACGATTCATGCGGTGGGATTTGGTACTTTCGTATTGGGCTCTGGCAGAGTGTGCTGTACTTGTATAGACCTTCATATTTTGTCTCAGCACCTCGAGGAAAATAACTGCTGATAAATCACTTCAATAAAAAAAATAATTTTCTGCATAGCTATGGAGAGTCGAATGTTGGTGAGCGCTAAAGTTTACTTGACAATAATGTTCATAGGAATGCTGTTGTGGTATAATCGTGGACACTGAGAAGATTCGCTTCCCTAATTCTTGCATCAAAAGATTCCATAAAAAGACGAACACATTTGACTTACACCCATTTGAAATAAAAACTGTTCAACGGAAATAATATCATGTTGGAGCGCTTGTTTCTTGTGTCAGTTGTCCCATAAGTAAGCCGGTCCTCTTGGGATCCTTTTGAGATTTCTCTTTATGTTCGCTATGCAGAACCACTCGATGGCGCAAGATCTACTTTAACTCTTAACACGAGTTCAAAGGTCATGAAATCAAAGTTAGATAATTAATATCACACGGGTGACAGTTGGGAACTCGCGAATTGAACTAATCCCACTCCTCTACCAGAGCCGAAAATGTTAAAAAATGCACGTCAATTATTGTTTCATTTGTTTGATCTTTGTGCTTATGGAACGAGGGTGACCAAAGTGTTTGATTCGGATTGGGAGTGCGCTAAAGGTAACTACTCTTGTCGTCAACGTTGGGGTTAGATACCTGGAAGTTCCCTACTCGATGAAGTATTCATGGCCCATGTGACCAAGGAACGGAATGCCATAGGAAGGAAGAACAAAACCTCGCATGCGTTAATTTGACAGAGAAACGGGAATGAAATGAGCTCTACGTAGTTCGGTCTCAAACCCTGGGCCTTAAATGGAATGATGAAACTCACAAAATTCCGTTCTCAGAAGGAATATTAAATAGATTTGGAGCTTGCTGACTTTCGTTCCGAGTAATTTGTCACCGATGGCGTATTTACACTCTTTCTCCTCAAGCGTAAATCTCTGAGCTCAAATTATCAAGTTATTTCAAATAGTACAGGAATTTGTTCGATTGAGGTTTCCACCAGGCCAGAAAAATCTTTTGAGACACAAAAGGCGATGACAGTTGGTATAAATAATGCCTTTTAACCCTGTGATTATTCATCCTGTTCTTTGCCTGTTAAATGGATTAACATCCTTATTATCCTGCATATTTTCTTTGATCTGCCTCTCGAACTTGTGAAATATTCTGATATTTTTTTCGACTTCCATGCTGAATAGCCTGAAAATGAACGAAGACGTATCATTGGCTTTTGTTAAACTTCGCATCTAGGTTAGAATTTAAAGGCTTCTCTGCCGTAATTGAGGAATCTACTAGAAAAATACCTCTCTATTATTCCTAATCATCGACAAATATTTATCATTAATATCGCAAAAGGAAGTCCTGCCGAGTATTTTTAATTAATGATTTTTTATGAGCATGTGGTGAACACAAGGACATTAATGGGAGAGGATTTGGGAACGACCCAGTCAGGGTAAACTTTAATTATACTTTTGGTCTTGGAAATATGAATGACATTTTAAAGTTGAAGTTAAAATTAGAATGGGAATGTAGACTAACCACCGGTACCTACATAAGCGTCATCTGGTACGACAAAACTCAACACACTAAAGCAAAACACTCGTAAACCTTTCAAATCCGAATACTTTATGCCCAAGTTCATGCCGTCCAAAGTAATTGCACTACCCCTCTCTTTATTTCACACCATTCTCCTCTGTATATCATAATTTTTAACATCCCATAGCCAATGAAAACCTAACATCTACATTTCTTGTTTACTTAGAATGTCTACCAAAAACCCTCTTTCTTCCCCCACCATACCTAGTAGTTCCACATTTGGTTTTCTTTCTATTCATCTACATCTACATAATACCCCACAAGCCGCCGAAAGGGCGTGTGGCGGGGGGAATATATCTATTTATTTTCCTTTATAAATTCTCCTCCACTTAAAAAAAACTGCCCCTAAATTTCTACAAAATTGGCAACGTTTCCGTAGCGTACAAAACTAATTTCCATACCACAGATGCAGTTAATTTTTTTCTTATGTTCTCACTCTATGTACTTGTCGCTAAATCCTTCCTCTATGCGATATCAGCTGGGAGATGAGATTTAGAAAATAAGCGTGATTGAGAGGAAACAGAAAAAAAGATTTTTAGTCACGAAGGGAGATATAGAAGACTTGGTAATCGAAAACTGGAAAACATGGAGGAGAGCTTTTCAAATGAGTGAAGTGATACAGGCATTCTGAAGGATTAGTCCTCTTGATGATATTTGAGAAGATATGTAAAGTACGAAAGCTAAGTTTGTAAATAGCTCAGTTAATAAACCGTCAGTATCCTTCATATATGTGTAACCTTATATATATTTGTGTTATGTCTTATAACTGGATGAGAAAAAGACAATTTCAGACATAATTTGTTGTAAATACTCATCATAGAGAGTAAAAATATTTCAATTTTTTACATAATTAGTAAGGTTAAGTTTCTATGCTCGTTTAAACTGTACTAAGATGTCGCCATTTTTTTATGAGCTAATGGATCACTCACTCAGGTCCAATTTTAACTTCACCATAACTTCTTCGGGGAGATTCTTCAAATCTATTCTATCTTATCCCACACTTTGCCGCCCTTCTCAATCGGAACTTAGTTAATTTGTCATAAAGTGAGTTCATGGGCTTGCCTGTTCTTACTTCCCCTGCACTTCCCGCTAAACCCCTTTCGCCATACTACTTACCCCTTTCTTGGACTTTCACCATCACTCTTTCTCTTTGTTTACCATTTGTACTGGTTTTATCTAATTTTTCTTTTTTCTGTAACTACCTTACTTTGTGTGAATGAAACGGGTGTACTAAAAACTTTTTATGGACACGAAAAAGTGCGACCATTTCACCCACCCACGTTTATATAACTGGGTCTGAGGTTATAGTTATTCTTAATCGTAGTTAATCACATAAATTGTTTTATTCTATTGTTTAAGTTTAAATTTTATTATATCTTTTGTCATGGGCTAATTTATCCTTCTTTGATTTCTATTTGAGAATATTCTAGTATTTAGTATTCTGAGAACAGTGGGTTGATATTTTGTAACTGACTCAGATGGCCTAGACCGGAGCCAGTATTGAATAAAGCCATAAATTGAACCATTTAATTCATTAATAATTTTCTAAATCGGTCACCCACCGTTCTTAGAACACATTAAAATCGGCACGATACCTTTTTTAATAGTATCAAAAAATAATCAGAGGAAGTAAAATTATGAATCGCAAAGGCAAATATACACTATTCGATAGGGCAGAAGTTTCATTTGGTCTGGCGCGGAAGGGGTCCGGAAGGGACAGAGGGTCCTGATTAGGTAATTAAATACGCATATACATCGCTCCATCACGTTTCTCTGCTTAACGCGATTTCCCTATGCACGAGAGGCACACATTTGCCAAATAAGGTGAATACCTGCTCCATGGTCGGCCTCCTCTATTTGGTTTCCTTGCGTAGTCCGTGCTTATTTTTTTTGCATCCCTCCTTCCTATCTCATCTCAGCGTTCTCTTCTTCTTCCTCCGCTTCTACTCTCCTCTTCTTGATTCATAGGCCCCCTCCCTTTATCCTTCTCTCTCTTCCATCTACCCTCTTCCCATCTCTCACATTAATTATTCCCTCCTTCGAAATTTTCACCCCAACTCACACCACCCTCCCCGTTTCCCAGCCTCAACTCCCTCTCCTCCAATCCCCTTAACACTCTCCTCCTTCTTTTTTCCCTTTTCAAACACGCTCCCTGAGGTTACGTGCAGTTTCTCTCTTTCTCTTTGACGATCCTTCGTAAATTCAAACGCGTCCCCTCCCCTCTCCCTCCCTCCAACAACGCGGAACCCTTGCATTGGTCCCCCAAACTCCAAGCCTGACCTGCAACACTCCCCCCCCCTCCGGTAACACCCAAAAACCCCATCCTCACACCCTTACCACTACCCCTAGTCTTCTCCTATGGCAGTCTCTCGCCATTAATTCTCGTCGCCTTGGACTTCTGCTTTATTCACGAGCGACTCGTGAGGGGTGTCGGAGTTGAGGGGGAGGGGTGAGGGAGATTTTCCGTGAAAGGAGGTGGTGGTTGTGAAATGGGAGAGGGATGTAAGGTGAACGCTTGGTAGTCAAAGGGAATGAGAAAATATTTCCGAATTGGTGTTAATCCCAGCATGATGCGACTTGGTCTTAACGGGCATCGTTCCTTCCCAACCCTCCCTCATATCCCAGCCAACATTCTGTCTCTACCGTTCCCTCTCACCCTCTCCCCCCCTCTTCTGGAGTAACTGGTCCACCTTGACTCGTTCGGACGGTCTTCTCCCGTGATACACCACCCTACTTCCATCCTCCCGAAGGACCTACCCTTCCTCTCTGGCCCTACAACATACTCCTCTGAAGAGGACTAGACGAATCACGGGAACTAGGACAAGGACGGCCGGTGGGAAATTTGTTGGATGAATTTTATAGGAATTTTTTTGTGAGCTATGAATATAGTGTTGGGTCTTTTATATGCTACAGGTGCAAAGCCTAAGGTGATTGACGTAAACAGTCTGTTCATCCAGAATCATTTCTCTCTGTCCTGAAGAGAGATCTGTCGTTTTATTTCCTGTTTATCATATCAGCAAAGAATACCACTTCTTCGTTGAATTTATTAAAATATCGGGATGCATTTAACTTTTGGAGTAATAGTAAAATCAGTATTTTAAATAAAAAATCTCCCCCTCTGTGTATTATTAGTTCTCTCCTTTAATTGCAGTCTATGGGCAAAGTTGGCTGGTGAAATGGTGACTCCCAAGCCAATAGAGGCATAAAAATATTGCCACTAGCATAAAATGTAGTAATCTCACACGTTGAGGAATAGAGAGTGAATTATAACTGGAAATAATATACGTATTATTAGGTAATCTACCGTTTAAGGTAGGTTTTTGGATGGACACAACTATCAAATAAACATTTTGTGACTCCCCACCTAGCAAACTAATCTATATCAGGTCCCTCTTCATCTCTGTGTACTTTTTTCCTCCCTTCATCCCGTCCAACATCCCTATCCTGTTCCTGTCCTTTCCTCGCTTGCCCAACATTCTCCCCTCTATTACCCTCTTCAACATTCCACTACCGCTCAATACGCCTTTCATCCATTTTAAATATATATATATATATATATATATATATATATATATATATATATATATATATATATATATATTCATTCAAACAGAAATAGGTATAAGGAAAGGGGATAGGAAAACACATAATAGACGAAGACAGGACATGTGGGGAAGGCGGTTTTTGAGCAGATCACGAAAGTAAAAATATTTCCCTATCCGGGATTTGAACCACGGACCTTCCACTTTCCGGGCGGATGCTCTACCAGTTGAGCTAATAGGGAAACTTGATTTACCTTGAGATCTGCGATCTTATAAAGCGCCAAAGTGCTCCGATACATATTGCCCGAGAGATGGCGTTATGGAGCTGTTTCACCCACCAAAGGAGAAATAGACGGGACACAAGAAGGGGAAAGGATAGTAGAAAAGCATTCATACGATCTTATAAAGGATAGGAACAGTGCGTTTCATGGCACGCATAGCCAGAAGAAGAGACGAGCCACATTGGCCAAACACATATTCAAACTTGAAAATCCCGCCATACGGCGCACAAATATTCATTCAAACAGAAATAGGTATAAGGAAAGGGGATAGGAAAACACATAATAGACGAAGACAGGACATGTGGGGAAGGCGGTTTTTGAGCAGATCACGAAAGTAAAAATATTTCCCTATCCGGGATTTGAACCACGGACCACTTATACTATTTCCACTATATATAAACTTCCACTATATATAAACTTATACTATATATTTCCACTATAACCACTTATACCTATTTCTGTTTGAATGAATATTTGTGCGCCGTATGGCGGGATTTTCAAGTTTGAATATGTGTTTGGCCAATGTGGCTCGTCTCTTCTTCTGGCTATGCGTGCCATGAAACGCACTGTTCCTATCCTTTATAAGATCGTATGAATGCTTTTCTACTATCCTTTCCCCTTCTTGTGTCCCGTCTATTTCTCCTTTGGTGGGTGAAACAGCTCCATAACGCCATCTCTCGGGCAATATGTATCGGAGCACTTTGGCGCTTTATAAGATCGCAGATCTCAAGGTAAATCAAGTTTCCCTATTAGCTCAACTGGTAGAGCATCCGCCCGGAAAGTGGAAGGTCCGTGGTTCAAATCCCGGATAGGGAAATATTTTTACTTTCGTGATCTGCTCAAAAACCGCCTTCCCCACATGTCCTGTCTTCGTCTATTATGTGTTTTCCTATCCCCTTTCCTTATACCTATTTCTGTTTGAATGAATATTTGTGCGCCGTATGGCGGGATTTTCAAGTTTGAATATGTATATATATATATATATATATATATATATATATATATATATATTCAAACTTGAAAATCCCGCCATATGGCGCACAAATATTCATTCAAACAGAAATAGGTATAAGGAAAGGGGATAGGAAAACACATAATAGGCGAAGACAGGACATGTGGGGAAGGCGGTTTTTGAGCAGATCACGATAGTAAAAATATTTCCCTATCCGGGATTTGAACCACGGACCTTCCACTTTCCGGGCGGATGCTCTACCAGTTGAGCTAATAGGGAAACCTGATTTACCTTGAGATCTGCGATCTTATAAAGCGCCAAAGTGCTCCGATACATATTGCCCGAGAGATGGCGTTATGGAGCTGTTTCACCCACCAAAGGAGAAATAGACGGGACACAAGAAGGGGAAAGGATAGTAGAAAAGCATTCTTCAAAGGTCCGTGGTCCGTTTCTTCTTCTTCAAAGGTCCGTGGTTCAAATCCCGGATAGGGAAATATTTTTACTTTCGTGATCTGCTCAAAAACCGCCTTCCCCACATGTCCTGTCTTCGCCTATTATGTGTTTTCCTATCCCCTTTCCTTATACCTATTTCTGTTTGAATGAATATATATATATATATATATATATATATATATAGTTTAAATATATATGTATATATATATTTATCATTTCCTAAGACCTTACTCCGAAAATAAAGTAATAAATTAATTGAGCTCTTACGGCCAGTAGTATTACAATAATTGAAAAAACTCCAACAGCCGTAAACAGTTATTAACTAAAAACTATTGACTGACTACTGACTTTTAATAGTCAAATCACTTTACTTTTCCACATAAACTTTTTAATTTTCACGACCCAGGTTTCTCCCAGTTCACAATAATCATTTCCCTAATCCTCTGCCAACTAATCCGATATCAGATGGGCTTTTTGCAAAATTGTATTGACCCTATCCTTCCAGCCTGCTAATTATCTAATTTTTTTATCTAATCTAATTATTCAATTATGGCCAATTTGTCAATATTAACAATCCTCCTTCTCCGCCTGAAACCATAGACTTTTACCCCCCCTCTTCCTAGCTCAGCCAATCCTTTCTTTCCTACCTCCTCTTCCCCTCCGCCCAGAGATATGTATATACACTGTGCTTGACTTGTATTTTTACCTGATGATGTTATGCTATAACGAAACCTGGGTCGTGAAAATTAAAATTTATGTGGAAAAGTAAAGTGGTTTGATTATAGAAAGTCAGTATGAAAATTTTCCGCCAAGTTACGCCAGAAACTGTTTTATTTTTTTATTGACTAACTGCTATTAACTGACCATAATAACTAACAGTTACTAACTGTTTACGGCTATTGCGGTTTTTTTCAATTATTGTAGCCTTACTCCTATGACAAAATATCCCTGCACCACATTCTGAAATAACTCATTCTTTAGCGAAATAATCTTCTCCATCTTCCTTACTTATATCCAAAATGCCTACCCTTTTCCTTCCTCTCCCTCGCTTTCCCAACATTTCCTCCTCCATAACCGTCGTCAGAATCCCATTATCTCTCCTGTATCTGCTGAATCCATTTACCCGGGCCTTTTAGAATTTCTTCCTATAAAATTTTATCTTCCCCTACCATGCCTTATATTTGATCGCTTGTTTTTGCAAACTGGACTGGACTGTCCATGGCAAACTTATTTTTTTCCATTCTCTCCACACGCACACCAAATAAGCAAGCCTTCATTCTAAAATGTCCTCCGGTTTAAACGGCCAAGTTTCTGGACCATGTAAAAATACGTTCAATGTCGAAGTGTTCACTAGACTTTTCTTTGCTTCTTTCCTTAAGGTGTTTACGATCAACCCTTGCATATCTGTAAACTTTTCTTAACCTAACGCAGTTCTTTTCATGACACCACGACTCCGCTCGCCCTCATTCAAAACTTTTCCCAAATAAGTGAACAGTTTCATCTGCTCTAGTTCCCCCTCCCTCCTCGCAACTACAACGCTTATTTTGAAATATTAATGTTTAATACTATTCTGTTTAATCATAACACCTTAGTCATTTAAATAAAGGAAGGGCAAAATAGTTTATATTGAAAAACAATTACTCCAACTTCATCTGCACGAAAAGGTAAATTCTACAGCGGAGGGTCTAATGGCTAAACGGGTTCTTCTAAAGAATTTTGGTCTCCACTTCTACCTCCGGAAGTATTTATTTCATTACTCTATTCTTCCGGGTTGTAGCTTTATTTCCTCCTTTTACAGAAACCTACAAGCCAAGAAAACAGGGTGTTAAGTTTTGAAACTAAGATTACTCTGACGCTTCTAAGCCGCGTTTAACACGATAAGTACTATTTTCCAGGAATTCATGTGCTACAAACCAAGTCGTTAGATTCACATTCATTTTGCTTCTAACTATTCACGAATCTATTGATTAAAAGCTCGTTTTGGGCCAAAATAAATTTTCAATTATTATGATTTCCGAACATGGCAGCCTACTTTAATCTTCAGAAAGGTTTTCCTGCATTTTCGTTAAAATATTGTCACACACACATTCCGCTTAAACGTTTATTCTACTGCTGCCTTCACTCCTGACTTATTTGGAATCCTCCCAAACAATTTCTCTAAGACTTCGTATGGTCTACATATAATTAAAATTGATTGTCCAAAGCGACCACAAATGACTCACAAGTAATGTTTTTTTATTGGTACAATTTTATTCTACTGTTACAAATAAGTCACTACTCTTGCAAGAAAATGAAGTAATTGCTCAAGTATTGAAATTTAAAAAAAGAGAGTTAATAATAAAGAAAATGGAGGAAAATTTAAGACATTGAATTTTTATTATACTAGTATTTACTGTGACGCCATAAAGCCCACTTCTCCCTTAAGGCATCAAATTCATCGGGAATCTGGAATATAAGCTTAAGTAGTAACATTATTTTTAAAATGATAATATTCATCTTGATTTTATTTAATTACCGTGTAATACCACGACATGCAGCGAAAAAATATCAATTTTAATGTATACATATGTACGATAAACATAGTGATCAACCCGATGGACGATTTATGTATATGTGTGTGTTTGCCTCAGTGTCTTCTCTCCCTTGAGAGAGTTGGTATCGCCACCGAAAATTCTGAATATTTATGAGTTCCTTTTTTGTATTTTTCAGTATTTTTGTTCGCTAGTGCTTCTTGATGTACATATTCCTCTACTTAATACCCTGCCAGCCGCTGCTAGGGCGTGTGGCGGGGAGTGTTAGGGCATCACCCGTAATTAAGAAAAAACCACATGCAAAAGTCGCAAATGTATACAATCCACAAAAAAAACATGGTATACATTCATGCTAAAGCCCTTAAAACTCCCAAAAATGCAAACACACAAACTTACACATGCCCCTACAAATACCTGATATTTTGTTCCGACTAGTAAATTAAATGTTTTTAATATTTCTAAAGTGATTTCGGTTTCTTACTATTATGATTTCTGATTGTTCTGGGGAAGAATGAGTATTTGAATCTATCTCCTTTTTTTTATCTTTGTGGTCTGATCTATCAAAGTAGTGTGGAGCCATAATTATTTCTTTATTGTCATCGTTAAACTTGTTTGTTCTGAATCATTCTAAAAGTTTAAGTCTCGCTTGTTCTCTTCGCATCTCATGTGGCTCCCAGCCTAAATCCCCTAAGAGACCTGTCACACTTATGTTCTTATTAAAATTGAAATTAAATTATTGACTTTGTAATTCGACACAGTTTGTGAAATTACTAAGTAAATTTTTTATATCAATATTTTATGCAAATTCTATAAATTTAAGGTGGGAACAGCTAATTTTTTATTATAACATTTTTTTTAGAATTCAGACGGATTTCCTCTGCACACTATCTAATTCCCTTTGAAAAATTTTACTCGTTAAATAACTGCTTAATGTTCCAATTTAATGTTAAATAACAGCCCACACATATTTGTGTGTTTTTGAACATTTTTGATACATATTTACGAGATTTCTTCAAGTGGAGAAAATGGCTGCTGTGTGTCATTCTATGGCTATATTTTTTCAAATAAATTAATGATCAAGAACCCTCAACGGTTGAAATTTTGGTATAGGGTTAAGGAACTTCATTCATTTATCATTGTGTAGTTCCATTTATTCTCAGATAGACGAATCATTTTCTTTCAGCATACGTCCCTTCCGGGATATACGAGTTAATGGTTTAGTATACCTAAGATGATATAAACGGTTTTTAAAATAATTTATCAGAAATTTATTTGAGGACCAAAATCTGTTAGGATGAGGGCATACGCTCTCGTAGTAACCTTTCCAGCTCGACTCCAATGTAAATGAACCGCAGAGAACCCCATTTAGGTACTCTCCTGAATCTGAAAGTTCTGCTCCCACCATACCCACAGAGAAGTTCTGCTGAGGCAGCGAGTAGAGTGAGTGGGAAGGGTTTTGCAAGCAATTTTTCACCCCTTGCAGAGTCGCCTTCGTCGTCATGGCCTTTGATCCTCTCCCTTTACCTGCATCCTTCTTCCTAGAACTACTCCCTCTTCTTTGCCGCAAAGCACACCTCGTCTCTCGGTCACGTCAGCCCTCCCCCCCCCCGTGCCCTCCATCCTTTCCCCGGCCCTGTCGACCGACTCCTCGCTTACTTTTTCCGTGCGAGGCAATTCTTCGGCACGGATCGGCCTCACTTCCGCCCACTCGACTCGACTCCCAGAGGGTTTTCCTTCTCGGGAGGCGCCAAGACGTGGAACGGCAAATGTTAAACGAGCCACGAAAAAATTTATTACAAAAAAGTGAGCGTTTCCCAGGTTTCGCACGTGAAGTAGTCCCACGTGCAATGGAGACAGATGGGCTTTTCCAGAACTTTGGTACGTTTTGGAAAGAAATGGAAAGGAGAATAAAAAAGTCTCAAAGGCTGATGAATTTTTGTCACGGGAATATGATGTTTTTGGGAACATGTCTTCGGGACGGGATGGTAAAATCCTGGGAGGAAGATTGACGGGTTGAAAGAGATATTCGGGATGATGCAAAAAACATTCGGGACGGTAAAAAGTTTTCGGGACGATAAAAAGTTTTCGGGATGGGAAATAGTTTTTGAGATGGGAAAATATTTTCGTAATGGGAAATAATTTTCGGGACGGTTAAAAGCTTCGGGACCAAGATTTCTGTACATTGATATTCAAGATTTATCTGTTGAACGTAAAATGCATCTTCTTTCAATATTAAGTTCCCAGAGTTAGAGATAGGGGACAATAATTACCTTACATCAAGTCAACTATCTTTAAACGACTTTCCCCGACTTTTCCTCGCTTCGCTCCTCTGGAAAAATACCTCCTATCAGCCCGCTGTCGACTCTTAAACGTTCGCCTCAAATCCGTCTCTGTCACAAGCAACGGCCAGCTTGAAAAAAAATCTAAGACTCTTCCTGAGTTGACACACCCTCCATTAATCAATGCGGACTTGTGCCAACTTAGTTTTTGTTAGTCATTCTTTACTAGAATGCCCACAACCTATCATGCCTGATTTAAAATTTTGTCGTTGAACCATAAACCAGTGTCAGTGTCCCCAGAAAATTATCCCAGCTATTAAAATCATGCTGCGTATAAAATTCCTTTCTGCGAAGAAATGTATCCCGTGCTTCGGATTTTTCACCTGAGGATTACGGGAATTGGTGTGTTTTCATTGGGTATGTCAAATAAATGTAGTCGGAAAATATTATAGCTCAAAATGTAGTCACTTCTCAATTCGAAGAGCTGTAACAGCAACAACACCTATGTATGTAAAAATGACAAATTCGTTAAAAATTTCCAATAAACTCCCAAGAATCCTTTGTTGAAATAGAAAAAAAAGATTTTCTCATCGTGAAAAACGGGAAAATCTATCCTGGAGGTCATTTTTTGCAAAAAAAATACGATTCAACTTGTGGAAAATCTACAGAAGACAGGTAAAATAGCGGTTTAACATAAGAAATTTAAGGTCGGATTAGATGGTGGATGGTGGAAATTGGGGCTACAAAAATTTGTGTCTCTCCATCTGAAACTATACAGGGACATCTTTAACAACAACGTCTTTGAAGAAATATTCCCGGATATCTTGATAATTAGGGCTGGTCTTGTAAACATTAAGTTACTTTTTTCAGGTTTTCTTGGAGTTTCCAAATAGCATAGAAATTGATCCGCCATTCCAGACTCTACTGAATATTCAATAACGAGATCGACCTCAATGAAACAATATTTTCCTCCTATTTGTGGTTGCATATATTTTTACGAAGTGGTTATAGAATGCTTTTAAGATTATTCTCGCAGAATTGTAATTATTGATCTCCTCAGTACGTGTAGTATACAGGGTTAGTCCGGAAAATAAGTTTATGATGCTCATTGTCTTTTTTGACAAAAGGGGAGTCGTCCACTACGAATTTTTACCTGAACGACAAACTGTAAATGCTGCAGTTTACGTCCAAAGCTCGACAGGCTTCGAAAACGAGTCGCCCGCGTCCGGCCAGCGATCAAAAACATCTGGCGGCTGCATCACGGCAATGCGCCGTCTCACACCGCGCCTGTCGGCCTTCTTGGCCAAGCACGGCGTGGCAACGCTGCCGCACCCGCCCTACAGCCCGGACTTGGCACCACCGGACTTCTTTCTGTTCCCGAAGATAAAGAGGAGTTTGAAAGGAACGCGATACGGGACTTTGGACGCCATGTGTGTGTTGATTTTGAATGTGACTGTGTTCTCTTTTACGGGTGGTGACCTAACACCCCTTGCCACACGCTCTTGTGGCGGCTTGCGGGGTATTAAATAGATGTACTCTGAAATGTTTTCTCTCACCTACAACTACCCCTCAAGCCATCGCAAGGGCAAGTGGGTGTTAACGCACCACCCGTAATTAAGAAAAAAAAGCATGCAAAAACCACAAATTTGTACAAGCCACAGACAAAACATTGTATAAATTCTTGCAAAAATCCTTAAAACCCGCACACATGCAAACAACAAACTACCAACTAACATACAAACGCTCAGTAGCGTTTGAATCCCTCCTTGTACACGCATATTATTTCCAGATAATTTTGACAGGTTAATACTATATTCAGGTATATTTTGTGGAGACTTTCATAAAGGGCGATACCTTACGTGAAATACTCTTTAGAGTGGTCGCTTTCTTATCAGTACAAGTCGGTATTTAAGGTGTGTAAAATGATACCTAAAGAGGAATATGTTCTTGAATATATTATTGTAAATAGTATATTACACCCTTTGAGGTAGATTTTGGATACACACAAATTACATAATGGTAAACGTTACCGTCCATCTTTCCTGCCTCCTTTTTTTTTCTCCCAACAATCCCCACCTCATCCCCCACCATACTTAGCACTTCCTCGTTTGTTTCCTTTTCTGTCCATTTCATCTTTTCAATATTTCTCCACGCCCACTTTTCAAAATCCTCCTCCTATCTCTCCTTGTGATATGCTTTATGTGTTATAATGCTTCAATCCCGTACAAAATCATGCTCCCTATTAACAGTTTGGCGTTTCTTAACGTTCTTACTTAAGATTGCCACTTGAAATCGCTTCTCTTCCCTTGTGAAATCTTATTTTCCTCACGCATATCTTCTTCTGATTTCCCTACTACTTTGACCATTTTGTTCTTAAATAAAAAATTATTGTCAAAATATTCAACCAGCTTCATTTTACGTATCTCCTCTTTTTTTAACATTTAACTTCGCTTTTTTCTCTCTCGAAAACGGCATAACCTTCCCCTCTCGACTATCTTTGTTAATATCTCATTCGTAATCCGTTGTTTTCTTGTTCTTTTCTTATTTATCGTTCCGATGGTTTAATCCGCTGCCTTATGTATTCCTTTTTTTATACTCTTATTTTTATTATACTGTACACTTCTCCCTTCCCACACTTATATTTTTCTCCAAAGCCTGCCGATGCACTTTTAACACCGTCCCGATTAATACTTCTATAATTCCATTTCCCCAAACATTTTCCCTGCGTTATCCTTTCGAGTCGGTCGTTACGCTTTAACCGTAATAAATCATAATCTTAATCTGCATTCACTCCCCGGAAGCTATGCGATTTAATCGCGCTGTTCCCAAAAATGTGCCTAACCATAATGTCGTAAAACTCGGACATAATTCATTTTCAACGTATAACTACGACGTGTGTTCAGAAGTTAACGGGCATTTTAATTTTTCGGACAATAATATTTAATTATTCTTGTACATTGATGTTGTCACCTTCAAAGTTGTCTCCATTGGAGATTATGCACTTGTGCCAGCGCTTCTTCCAATCCCCGAAACACTTCTCAAACTCGATCTTTTAGATAGCCTTTAGTTCTTTCAGCGATGGGCTATTAATGTGATCTACGGCTGTAAAACGTTGGCCCTTCAAGGATCTCTTAATATTTGGAAATAGGAAAAAGTCACACGGGCACATATCTTGCGAATGTGGAGGCTGGGGTATCGTTACAGTATTGTTTTTGGCCAAAACACACGAACAAGCAATGAAGTGTGAGCTGGTGCATTATCGTGGTGCAAAAGCAATTTTGGAACGAATTTTGCTGCCTCAAGCGTTTCATACCCAAAAAATTGGAAAAAATGTCATGACATGATCCAATCGAAAAGCCAACATCAATAGTGACCTCTCTAATTGTGATTCGGCGATCATCCTTAATCATTCCTTTCACTTTTTCCACATTTTCATCGATTGTTGATGTGCTCGGGCGTCCAGGGCGTTCGTCATCTTCAAGGTCTTCACGGCCTTCTTGGAAACGCTTATACTAGTCGCAATCTTTTGATTTAGTCATAGCAGTGTCACCATTGGCCTTTGTTAACATTTCACACACACTTTGTTACACTTTATTTAATTTTTTACGGAAAATTTGATACCAATCCTTTGGTTCATTTCTTTAAACAAACGAAAATCTCCGAGCTCAGAAAAAACGTCTAACCTTATCGGCTGTTACAGACAAAGGCCGTGATGAAAACAGCTGAAAGTTTTATCACACTTCAGAACATGTATACCAACATAATAAAAAAACGTTTGACAATCGGACTCTCCAAACTTGTGAAATGAAAACATTTTCGTTAATTTTTTTAACACACCTCGTTTCCCTTTATTTTCATAAAGAACAATACATGATGAAATAAAATATCTTATAAAACATCCTCCATAAGAAATATTAATTAAAACGGAATATTGTAATTTAATGAAATTCTTTATTGCAATATTCCTTGGGCTTAAATTTTAATTACTTACGCATCATGTAATCTAATTAAAATCAATGTAGCGTTAGCAGATAAACATCGTTTACTTTAAGCGATATGAAGAAATGTTATTTAAAACTTCACCTAGTGAACGAAAAAAAACCTCACTAAGGAATTTCTCTTTAGATAATTAAAATAGCTTGTGTGTCCCCGTTGTTTGTGCTTCGTTGCATGTTGCTCTGCATTATGGATATGAAGTTACTCGTTATCTGAAATTTTAAGACCTGTTGTATTAACTTCTTTTCTTCTGTCAATAATATCCCACATATGTTGGCGTGCTGCGTCAAATTTCATTCCAATTATCGTAATTCAATTGTTTCACACCATTTATAATGGCTTGTGTCCTCCCTCGTACTTCGAGAAAATTAAAATCGAAGCGTGAATCTACATCTACACAATACTCCGTAAGCCGCCGCAAGGGTGTGTGTAGCGGGGGGTGTTAGGTTACCACCCGTAAGAGGAATAAAAACCGCATTCAAAACCAATACATACATGCAAACCGATACCCACAGAGGTGTATACATTCATGCAAAAATCCAATAATTTCACACGCATTTAAATACATATCTGCCTCCTTTTATTCTACACGCATGCAATTGCATATGCTGTCATCTAACAAATAATTGCACCTTAGGATGCAGTTAGAAATTTATCCAATGTCGTGCAAGCTAGAATTTGATAATTAGGAAAGCGAAATTCTACTACCACATGGACATATAGCATTCATCATCCCCCAAGGACACAGGTAGGGAATTTGACCCAACGCTGCAGGTAGCAGGAGGGTTCCTTCACGGACAGGGACGTCGGATGGAAGGGAAAATTTGGGGAAACAAAAGCAGAGCAAACATTACTGTAAAGAGCACCACACTATTTAATGGAGGTCTAATGCGGTCATACGGGAAGTGTTTAGACGACAACACGAGCACGAGGTTAGTGAAAGCGCAAGCGTGCGTGGGGAATGAGCGTTATTTTGTTTTCGTGACATCTAAGAACAAAAGAAAAAAAACGGAGCGAAACGATTAATCGCTCTATTGTCGTCCTTTCAGGTAGGAGACGTACAATGAAGTAATAGCTCATCAGTCCGTAAGCTGTGCACGGGTGAACCCGGAGAAAAATCCGAGAAAATGAGGGCATCAAAATCGTGACCATCATTACGACACATCCTTGAGAGAAGTCACTCGGAAATCCTTCATTTTTGTTAAGGGCACGTGGCAGAAGATGCCAACTATCGAATGGAGAGGGGAGATTGAGTGAGTGCTAGATGGGAGAAAGAGCAAGGAAGGACTTGTAGGGGAGGAGGGGTGTGAGTAACGGGATGAAGATTCTGGGTAAGAGGAGCGGGAAGATTGAGGACAACGTCGTGGGATTAAGTGACTTGGGGGCTTGGGTGAGAGGTAATACCCCTGGACCTCCACCCCCCACGCCACACGCCCTTCCCTACCCCATCGGAGGTCCAATACCTTCTTTTGCCCTGAAGAGGCTCCAGGAACCCTCAGGGGCACGTGTTCTCCTCTCTCCCTCCCTCCAGTACGCTGGAGTGTGTGTCATGGCCCGAGAAAGATGGGCGATCAAGGGCGACGTACATACCTATCCCCGGGGCCATCCGTCATCTCTCGCCACCCTCGTTCGTTCCTCTCCACTACCACAACCCCCCACCCCCCTCGTCCCTCAAGTTCCTACTACGACCCCGAGCCCTTTATAATACCCTCATCGCCACTTGAGCCCTAGCTGACCTGCGAGACCGAAGGAAGGGAGATCGGAGGGTGAGAAAGGGATTGAGGGGGCGCTATTTCGGACATTACACTCCACTTTCGTGTTCCTCCCGATTGATGAAACAAGTCTCGGGATGTTAAGTGGACTGCTTTTCGGTTGAGAGGGTCGATATTAAATATCGACTCTTTCTGGAAACCTCGGGTCAATACCATAGGAGGGAATGATGACCCATTTGAGCGGACTCTCGATTTGATCACCGGCATAGATGGCCTAACTCACCACATTATTAATGATTGTTCACTTAGGTAGGTTTTGATTGGACGAAAAGACTAAATTTCCAAAGTGCGTTAATCCGAAAATATTTGGGATCCTTGGGAGAAAATTTTGGCAAAAAGAATTTGGATAAAGTCCAGAGAAAATCCGCCAAATTCGTTGAAAATTGTTATAATAAGAACTCAAGTGCGACAGATCTCTTAAGAGGATTTAGGCTGGGAGAGCCACTTGAAATACGACGAAACCAAAGGAATTATGATAACCCCACACTACATACATCTACATCTACATCTACATAAGTACCCTGCGAGCCACCAAAAAGGTGTGTGGCAGGGGGTGTAGCACCATGAGGGAAGGGTAAGGGTTGAGGGGGTTGGGAGTTAGGTGAGGAAAGGTGGGGGGAACCTGTAGGAAAAAAAATATATACATATATATATGTATATATACACACATACATATACATACATACATACACACATGTATACACATCCTCGCGAAGTCCCTAACCTGTACGTTAATACTTATTGTAATGAACTAAGTCCAGGGGAATTTCGACTACGAGCATTCTGTTCCCTTATCGTTCTTGGAAAAAATGACATTTTAAACCTGTCAGTCTTGCAGTCTATTTCTCTAGTCTTATATTCGTGATCCCTTCGACCGTAATACGTTGGGGTTCGTATTATATCCTTGATGTCATCGGAAAAGGGCCCATCTTTAAATGTTTTTAATAAGTTTAATCTATATTGGAAACGCCGCTGTGTAAGAGAATCCCAACCTAAACTGTCTAGCAAAGTGGATTCGCTGCTGAGTTGGTCATAACAATGTTTGACAAATCTAGCCCCCCTCCGCTGAACTCGATCTAATTCCGAAACCAAATTTATGTTATGAGGATCCCATATACTGGCAGCATACTCTAGGTGGGGCCTGAAATACCATACATAGGTAGATCAGACAACAAAGAAAAAAATAAGGGAGATAGATTCCAATACAGATAGATACAAAGCTCATTCTTTCCCAGAAAAATCATAAATTATAATGGTAAGAAATCCAAGTCATTTTAGAAATATTAAAAACATTTAATTTACAAGTCGGAACGAAATTAACATTGCAGAGATATCAGGTATATTTTTAGGTTCATGTGTGTGTTAGTTGGTAGTTTGTGTGTGTGCATGTGTGTGGCGTTTTTGCATGAATGTATATCATGTTTTGTTGTGGAATTTTTTAAATTTGTGGCCTTTGCATGCCGTTTTTTTTCTTTATTATGGGTGGTGCCCTAACACCCCCGGCCACACGCCCTTGCGGCAGGATGAGGGATATTAAGTAGATGTAGATGAAGAATCCCGATATTCTTCTCAGTGCTTAAATCAAAACTGGATTCATGGTATCACAAAGGGGAGGTCGTATTCGACTGATAAATTCAATTCGATTTGCATTATTTACGATGAAAATAAACATAAGGAATTTACTTCATATACGATTATTGAACAAATCACCATTCCTAGGTATAGATCGGCATTTGTAGAGTACAACGATTGTTGAGCAGGAGTTGACATTCTTTTAAACCAACATCACAAACGAAAAGGCCAATCAAACTCATTTGCGCATGCTAGAAATTGACGAGAGTCAACAGGAGAGTTGAATGATCGAGTTTACTCATGGAGGCTCATCGCTTAGTTTGCCACACTTAAGTAGCATACTGATTTCAATAAATGAAGAAAATGTCATGCAAATCTTACAATATTATGAACTCTTCAATTCGGCGTACTTTCTATATCCCGTGTTACATTTAAAACACCTATTGTGTTCCTCCATGAACCCGTTCTCCGAAAATTGATCCCCTTTTTAACGTGTTTAATATTCATGTTCCACTTAGTATGATCTATATCAACCTTCCCTGCCTCCTTTGAAATTCTCCCTACAAAATTCTGTCCTCCCCTACCTTGGTTAGTTCTTGTTCCATTGTTTTCCTTTCAGTCCATTTTACCTTTTCCATTATTCTCCCCATCCGCATCTCAGTGTTGTCCAATCTAAGCTTATCATTCTGTCAAAGGCCTCAAGCTTTTGCATCGTACAATACAATGCTCCCTATAAAATTTTGACTGGTATATTCCTATTTATTCAAGTTATCAATTTCTTCATCTTCGTAAACGCTTCTTGTCCGCTCGAGTTTTTACTTTAAATGTCTTCATTGTGCATTGGATATTTCAGTGAAACTAGAATTACTTCGAGATTACAACTGGCATTTTTACATCAAAATCTATGCAGTAAAAATTAAATTGCCGTAGAGGTTATTATTATAGGAGGTTGTAAGTTACCAGGAATACTGAAGAAATGTAAGTTAGTGCATACATTTGCAAATATGTTAGATATAATGGAAAAACATTCGTAAATATACGTGTCTATATATCTCATTCAATAAATCCCAAAATTATTAAATGTTTGTCGTTAAAAATTATGTATATTTATATGTGTATTTATATGTATATTCATTCAAACATAGAAATAGGTATAAGGAAAGGGGATAGGAAAACACATAAAAGGCAAACACAGGACATGTGGGGAATGCGGTTTTTTGAGCAGATCACGATTGTAAAAATATTTCCTTAGCCGGGATTTGAACACCAGACCTTCCACTGGCGGTTGTGCTACCAACTGCACCACCAAGGAAACCTAATTTATACTGAGATCTGCGATGTTTTTAAAACGCCCAAGTGCTCCGAATCATTTGCCAAAGGAAGGCTTTTAGGGAGCTGTTCCACCCACCAAAGGAGAGATACACACAATACACACAAGAAGAGGGGACAGGTGGTTAGAAAGCATATAGTATCATAGAGAATCGGAACAGTACGTTTCATGGCACGCATAGCCAGAAGAAAAGATGAGCCACATTGGCCAGATACACATTCAAAATGTTCGCCTTTTACGTGTTTTCCTATCCCCTTTCCTTATACCTATTTCTATGTTTGAATGAATATTTGTGCGCCGTGTGGCGCATATATATATATATATATATATATATATATATATATATATATATATATATATACATATACATATATATATATATATATTATTAGGTAATCTACCGGTTAAGGTAGGTTTTTCGATGGGCACAACTATCAAATAAACATTTTGTAACTCCAAACAAAACCCAATCCAGCAACCTACTCTACATCAGGTCCCTCTTCATCTCTGTGTACTTCCTTCCACCCTTCATGCCGTCCGATATCCCTATCCTGGTCCTATCCCTTCCTCGTTTGACCAACATTCTCCCCTCTATCACCGTCTTCAACATTCCACTGCCGGTCAATAAACCTTTCATCCATTTTTCCTGTCTCCATAGGAATTCTCTCAACAAATCCCTCTCCTCACCCACCATCACCAGTACTTCCTCATTTGTTTTCCTTTCGGTCCATTTCACCTTCTCCATTCTTATCCACACCCACATTTCAAAAGCCTCCAATCTACGTCTATCCTCCTGCTTCAGCGACCACGTTTCAGCGTCGTACATAGCAACGTTCTCCATATCAGAGTTTTTACGAGTCTTGTCTTAACATCCCTACTCAACGTCCCCGTCATCAACTCCCTCCTTGAGAAAGCCTCCTTGCCTAGCGCAATTCTTCTCCTTACGCCCCTACTACTTTGACCGCATTGGTCTGAAAAACTTTCGAGATACGTAAACTGTTCTACCTGCTCTATTTGTCCCCTCCTATATTAATGCTTAGCTTCTCTCTGGAAAATCGCATTTACCTTTGTTTTATTAACATTGATTCTCATCCCATATTTATAGCACTGAAACTCCAATTCTCTCAGTAATGCTGGCAACCTTTTGGCTAAATGAGGAACTAGAAGTATAATATTCTAACTTATTAAATAATTTTAATCAACTAAAAATATTAAAAAGTAGTATTTTAACTATGCGAAAAAGTATTATAATCTCAAAATTAAAAAAAGTCTCTGAATAAAATTTAGCTTCAAAAACAAAGCGTTCTGTGTCGCAGAAATGCTTTGGAAACATATTTTCTTTGTTTTATAGCCTCCAATCATTCCTAGGCCAAATATTTCGAGAATGTGTAGGGTTAGTTATATTTTACGTTGCTTCTAGGAACTGAGGATATAAGGCATACATTTCAGGATATTAGACATCGTCCCATTTCAATCCTTAAAGAGAAAAGATTTTTCTCTCCAGCTCTCACGTAATCTTGATTTCGGCACAGGACGTGCATACTTAATATGCTTTCAATTTAGTCAAGAGGTAGGGATTATTAATGAAACGATGAGATTCTCGTCTTTGGTTTTCCTATCACAACCCAACGCTCGTCCCAACGTTACGTCCTGGCATAACCGCCCGAACAATTTGATATGAACTTGAATTCCCGCTTGAGTACGCTTTCATCTCGCTAGCCGGAGTCCATTAAAGTATTAACTTAAATCCCCATGTTAGGTTCCGGCAGGAAACGGTACCCAGCGAGCAGAGATCCGAGCGTAGTGTGTACTCGATTTTGAAAGCTCAATGTGCGATAGGTGATGCCTTTAATGGGTCAGTTTAACTTGGGCGACATTTACTCAAGTGAACACTGAACCATTTTCCCACGCTAGGGATTTGAATTTGGGCAATACGGTGGATGTGAGTTTACATTTGTACTGCTGAAGCAGCTAAGTGTCCTCCACGTTGCAATGTTTCCCACGAAACTTACAGTACTGAGAGGAAGGCACCATTGAAGTGGTTGGTGTAGAGGTAATGGAGAGTTATTGTTAACGCTGTTTGCTTAAATTGGCGTAGGAAATATAGGCCACTCACGTATTGTCACATATTTAAACCACAACTGGAGAGGCTCCTGCGCAGTAATTCCGCGCACCCCTTCCTTGGAGAGGAGATTACCCTACTTACCCTCCCTCCCCGTCTCTAACAATTAGGAACAATGTGGCATTGTTGGCAGCTTTTGGTTCCTACACTTAATTGGAGAGATCATTGTATTCTACATGCCCATGCGGTAGTGGAATTTCGCCTTGTTACTTTTCAAATTCTAGCTTGCACGTTATTGGTTAAAAGCTATAGCGGGATAAGATGGTGAAATCTGCACTTTGCTGGATTCTTACTTTGGATTGGGCACTCGAAAGTAAATATTTAGAAACCCCTTTAGCCAAATTTTTAGCTCCCTAGGTGGCCCCAAAGGGGGTCTTCTGTCGCAAAAAAATGTGAATTTTCCAAAACAATTATTCCTAATCAATTTTTTTGGCTTAAAAATCTGAAAAATTCATGAACATACATTTTTATGCCCAAAGACAGTTTAATTTTTTTTCAGATTTATTAAATGAAAATTGAGCTTAGGAAAAAAATTTCAATTTTTTAAGGAATTTTTATGTTACGTAGGTAATTTTTGGCAAACTTCTTAATCATTATTTTTCGTGTATTATTTTTCGTTATTTTGAATGGCGGGGTTAGATTTTTTATTTTCTCTCCGGAACATCCTCAGAAATTAGGAAAAAACCCCATTTTTAATTGCTGCCTCCTATATGTGCTAGACAACAATTACATTAAACAAAAGAACTTTAATTACGCACCTATGAATTCTATTGTCTGTTTTAATGATAGTCCACACATAAAGTAAATTTTCATCTACATCCACATAATATCCCTCAAGCCGCCGCAAGGGCGTGTGGCGGGGGGTGTTAGGGCACCACCCTCAATTTACAAAGAAAAAAACCTCATGCAGAAGCCACAAATTTATAGTCCACAAACCAAACATGGTATGCATTCATGCAAGAAACCTTTCACCCCACACACATGCAAGCACACGAACTACAAACAAAAACATACACATGCACCTGCATTTAAACCTAATTTCTATGCAATTTATAATTTTTTCCCATTTGTAAATAAAATGTTTTTAATATTTCTAAAGGGCCACTGGCTTCCTAATATTAATATTTCTGATTGTTCTGGGAAAAAATGAGCATTTGAATCTATCTGTATTGGAATCTATCTCCCTTATTTTATCTTTGTGGTCTGATCTACCTAGATTAGGTGAGGCCATTATAATTCCTTTGGTTTCATCGTTAAACTCGTTGATTTAGAATCATTCTATAAGTACAAGTCTTGCTTGTTCTCTTCGTATTTCAAGGGGTTCCCAGCCTAAATCCCCTAAGAGACCTGTCACACTTGTCTTCTTATTATAAATATTTTAACGAATCCGGCGGATTTTCTCTGGACTTTGAATAATTGTAATAAGGAACGTCCAGAGGTAAAAAATAACATTCAGCATTGAAGGTTAACCCTTTGAGTTCCAACCTTTAAAAATAAGACGCGGGCAGTATTGGAACCATAATTTGGGTAAAAAGGTGCGTCGTATATTCCGTCAAGTACTTCACTGTTTCAAAATAATATGAAATATTAAATAAATATTTAACTTGGCTACGTCAAATCCGCATCAAATATGCAACTGAAATATCAGTTTGGTTTAAATTAATTCGAACAAAAGTTGGAGATTTTGCTTGGATCTGAGATTTTTCTAAAAAGATATATGAAGGAGAAAGATAATTTGATTTTAAAATAATTTGGGTTGAAAGGGAAAGCTTTAGACTAAATGTTGAATATTTATTCGGAGGAGAACTGAGTTTTATTGGTGAAATCCGTAGAAGACGGAAAAGTGGAAGGAGGATATATTGATAGGTGGTGGAATGTTGAAGGCCGTTATTAATAGCAAGCGAGATAGAAGAAGGAAAATTATTAGCTCTCATGCTTCTGCGACGTCAATCTGATGAAGGATCCTTGCTGTTTCCGTGAATCACCTTTGCGTAGGCGTGTTGATGGAGAACATTTGTCCAGCAACACACGCGACTGTGATTCCCGGAAGCAGCAAGGATCCTTCGAAAGAGAATCCTTTGTTTTTCTGAACGACATGTAGGCTACAAGGCTAAGAGTTCCGAAGAAGTAAACAATATTCAAGGAATAGCACACAAAACTTACCAACTATTATGAAACGACCGTAGTCTAAGCATTAATTAGGTATAAGATAAAATCTAGTAAAAAAAATTAACTGGTAAATATTTTATTTTTCCAAGGATGAAAAATGTATACCGTACTTACGTAGGCGTTTTTAGGAAATGTTTAAAACCGCTTTTTCAATAAATATTTTTCCTTAATGATAATAGTGCAAATATTATTTGAAATATATATATATATATATAAGCGGGTCGCGGTGGTCTAGCGGGTAGAGCCTTGGACTGCTGAACGGATGGTCCCGGGTTCGATTCCCGGGCAAGGCACTTTGGGCACCTGTAGCTCCACCCAAGCTAGTTGATTTTTCGTGTACCAGATCTTCCTGGGAAACCATAACCGGTACAGGGAAAGGAACTGGCCCCCCTACCCTGATATGCGAATATTCACACGCTGTATAGGGCTTGGTACATGGGTGAGCTCATCACCTACTAAACCGACCTTCGGGTTGATTGCTGTGTTTATGGTTTATATATATATATATATATATATATATATATATATATATATATATATATATATATATATATATATATATATAATTTTCGTTATTTTAAATTAAAACGATGACCAATTAGTAGTTTTACTCATTTCCATTCCTAATTTACGCCAGCGTGTCCTTCGTAAATTTGGTAGGTGTGATATTTCTACGTATAAGATAAAATATTTTTCTTTAACTTGATTCCACCAAAAGAGCCATTGCAAAATATGTTATTTGAAAAGTGAAAATTTTATATAAAAAGTAGTTCTTAAGCATTTTTTATATTAAAAAAAGACAATAATTTCAACTAACCATGCGTATTAAGATTTGGAAAATTGACATATATTTGTGATTCCGGACAAACTTCATTTAAAAAAAAAAAACTAAATAAAGTCATCAGTTTGCAAAATTGCCGCTTCACACGTGGAAACGTTGCCTCGAACGTGGGAGAAAAACGTCTGGCAATTGTGTATAAATAGTGCAATTATCCGCTAGGCATTTGATTTAAAAAATATCATTTCCAAAATGACGAGAGAAAATCAATCCTGCCACAAAAAGTGCCGAAATCTTGAGAAATGATCGACGATCAACCATTGATCCTTTACTTGTGAACTCGTGTCCAAGTTCCGTACCTATTGTAGAACCCCCTTCTCGGCCGAAAACATGAAAATAATGATTCTAACACTTCTCTGGTCTCACGCTTAAGCGTTGTTTTTTCATTTTTTATTTTTCTGTTGAGTGGAGTGTATTATTTGGGCCGGGGGTGGGGGGGGTGGTCACATGAATGAGAAGGGCGCGTGAAACCTTGGCGCCTCCATTGAATGCGCCAATACTCAGTTCCACCAGAATGATCGATTCCCCGCGATTTAAAGACTCTTTTCCCTCTTTTTTTTCGGTGTCCGTTCCACCCTTCGGTACGACAACATCAATTTCCTGCACCCACCCTTATCAGCACATTCTTTTCTTTCCCACCCCATTCATTCTACTACGCCCACGTACTTTTTTACACGGTGTTCGGACCGGGAGTGAATGAGTTCAACTATGTGTGTGTGTGTGTGTGTGTGTGTGTGCGCGCGTTTGTTCTGTGCCTGAAAGGGGTTAACGGGTAGCAGAAGAAGGGAGGGTTGGGAAAAAAAAGAAATGGTTGTGAGGGCGGAGATGGCTTTTGGGGGTGGAATAAGGGGTGGTTTTGGATGTGTGTCGGCACTCAACGCGGCTGAGAGGGTCAAACAAATCAATCGAACCTCCCCGACTCTCTGAATTTCTTCCTACTTCTCCCCTAAGTCTCCCCTTACCTCTTCAACTACCCCCTCCCCTCTCTATATATCTCCTCCCCGCCACCCTCCCGCCTCTTGCCCGCACGTTCCTTTGCCCATTCCACTCCCTCCTCCGCTCTTACCCCTTCTCATTCCTTCCGCACGGAAAACCTCGTTAATGCCATATTGGTTTGAACGAAGTGCTCATTAAAAATCATATAAATTTTTTATCCTGGCGGAAGCACCGTTTTATGAAGCCTTCCCTCCGAAAAATTACCACCAACACATATTATGTTTTCACAGCTAACGAGAGAAGTGTGCTAATCCTAAAATTGTTTTCGGTTGATAAAATGTCTAGTAAAAATTAATTCTCGTAAAAGTTTACCAAGGCACTGTGTAAAATTATCAAAATTCCACAAAGCGTAGTGGTACATTAAAATATATAATACTTTATACCACTTAGAAAACTCCTCTCGATTTCAAAGTCTAAACATTTGATTGCTTATGATGATTCTAATAACCGTTTTACCGCATTTATAATATATCACGTGCCACACTCCAAGGTCATGTGCCCAAAGGCACTAAGGTACCAGTCGTGAAAATAATGAGCGTTGGTCGACGTAATGTACGACGGGTATGACGATGGAAATAGTTATTGATTTGCTATTTTTTTTTCTTTTCCTCAATGTTGTGGTCTCGGATCGTAAGATCTATCAATCAATCTTTTCCACAGTTCATTCCATTCCCTTATAAAGAAACTTTTTGTCTGATCATTGATTTGTACGGGTCAAACTGTACTATTTTTCAAAGTGACAAGTACGGCCGCTTCGTTAATACGTTCGTAGAAGGTTTCCAGGTAACTTTGGGCACGTTGATATATTGTGACAATGAAAAAGGTCGTAGTTTGACATATTTCTGATGGAAAAAATTCCTTCGACCACATTACTTCCTGGGAAATCGCAGATGGCACACTAAAGGAAATTCCTCGCCTTTGCACGTTGAATGAAAGAAGTTCAAAGATATCGCATTTTATTACGAGTTTGAGTTTTAACATCGACAATATGTTCTGGGAAAATGTTGGTAAAGTTACTATTTGCTATTTTATTTTGAATCAGTTTGGTTACGATTCTCTTGCGGGATTTGTCTATGTGTGCAAAGTGTTCATTTTTCTGCAAAACGCGTAGCTGTAGTTTTTCTAAGAAAATAATATTATCGGCAGTGAGTTTATTTTTTGCTAGCATTCAACGTGAAACTATGTTAGTCGGAATGTATCGAAATCGCCCAAAAGGGTTGATTTTTATGTGGATACAACTTTTTTACCTCGTGGCTATTTTACATGTGATGAAGTTTCATGAAGCGCATATGGCATACTGGTAACCATTTTCACGTCCTCTTTAAGGGTGAAAATTGTGATCCATTCACTTAAACACATGTTTTTTCAGTCATATCTCAATCTATCATTTTATCTCGGATGCTAAAATTTCCAACCACTGGTTTTCAGTGCTTGTGAAACTATCACGGTAACAAGACCATGTCTTGTTTTAGATAATCCCCGAAATTTTAATCAACTTAATGTATCTTCGAGCAGTTCCCCAAACCAAAGCGAAAAGTTCTATTTTTCCCCATTTAGTCAATCTTTCGTTGAACTGATTTCAAGAAACTGCGGGAGATGCCGCAACAGTAACTTTAACGGAGTCACCCGCTATGTGTGCATTATAATGCAACAATTTCAGAGAGTGAAAATCATTCGCCTTGCCCGGGATTCGAACCCGGATCCCTCGATATCCGGCCGAGTGCTTTAACCAATTAAGCTACCGAGACGTCCTCTTACACTCTGAAATTTTGGGGGCTTTAAAGGAACAAGATGTTGTGACGAAATACCGTACATACAATGTCACAGAAAGCCCCCAAAATTTCAGAGTGTAAGATGACGTCTCGGTAGCTTAATTGGTTAAAGCACTCGGCCGGATATCGAGGGATCCAGGTTCGAATCCCGGTCAAGGGGAATGATTTTTTTACTCTCTGAAATTATTGCATTATAATGCACACATAGCGGATCACTCCGCTAAAGTTACTGTTGCGGCATCTCCCGCAGTATCTTGAAATTTATCTAAGGTATGAACAGCCTAAGTGTTAGAAATTGGGTTTATTAACATCGTGGACTGTGGCGCCTCGCGCACGACTACGAATGCCTGTGACATTGTATGTACGGTATTTCGTCACAACATCTTGTTCCTTTAAAGCCCCCAAAATTGCAGAGTGTAAGAGGACGTCTCGGTAGCTTAATTGGTTAAAGCACTCGGCCGGATATCGAGGGATCCGGGTTCGAATCCCCGTCAAGGCGCATGATTTTTACTCTCTGAAATTGTTGTATTACTTCGTTGAACTGATTAAAATTCGAGAATTTGGCTCACTAATCAATGGCGTTTCCATTGAATTTCCCAATCCGACTTCTTGGAAACTACCAACTTTTGCTTAGCCTCCAACCGAAGACAACTAAAATAATATTCCGGGATGAAGAAAACTTTATCTAAAAATATGTTTGATTTTAAAAGATCAGATTCTCAAGTCGCTCATACAGGTCATATAAACATTTGATCGTTTCAAACGAAGTAAAATCGTCAGGAGCATGCTATGTTTTTCATGGTCATCCTTCCCCCTAAACAAGGGAAGTAAAACTGCTTACCGAAATTTCGTGGATTTCATGGGGCACTATATCAGCACTGCTTGTTAAAGTTTTCATTAATGGTAGTTTACCTTTTAAAGCTTGTTTTTAATGAGCAGTCAGGTGATGAACCCCTGTTTAATGTGTTACAATTAACCGTTCTTTAAATAGCGTTGCGCCTTGCACTAAACTCAATTATATTCAGTTTCGCATATTCTCACTACACTCCATTCCATCCATCACATACTATATACAGGGTTCGTCCGGAAAATAAGTGTAATAAGCTCATTGTCTTTTTTGAAAAAAGTGGAGTCGTCCACTACGAATTTGTACCTGAACGACAAACTGTAAATGCTGCAGTTTACGTCCAAGTGCTCGACAGGCTTCGAAAACGAGTCGCCCGCGTCCGGCCAGCGATCAAAAACATCTGGCGGCTGCATCACGGCAATGCGCCGTCTCACACCGCGCTTGTCGTGTCGGACTTCTTGGCCAAGCACGGCGTGGCAACGCTGCCGCACCCGCCCTACCGCCCGGACTTGGCACCACCGGACTTCTTTCTGTTCCCGAAGATAAGGAGGAGTTTGAAAGGAACGCGATACGGGACGTTGGACGCCGTTAAAGAGGCCGTGACGACGTGTCTTCGAGAGGTTCGCGATGATGCCTTCGCGGGAGCGTTCCAGGAATGGGAACGCCGAACGCCGTGAAGAGAGAACGCTTATTTGTCAAGACACTTATTTTTCGGACGAACCCTGTATGTTGGCTGATAGTTTTATTGTGTTTTCATGTGTGTGGGGCGTAAGGGTTTTTGCATGAATGCATACGAAATTTTGTTAGTAGATTGCATCAATTTGTGGCTTTTGCATGCGGTTTTCTTTCTTAAATACGCTTGGGCTCCCAAAACCCCGCGCCACACGTCCTTGGGCGGCTTGCGGGGTGTTAAGTAGATGTATAAAAAATTATGCTCTCCCTGAAATATCATAACTAATTTTCTCTTGGTTTCTTATGTTTTTCGCTTGAGGTAATATTTGCCTCCTGACAGTTTTGTAAACATTTTTATCTTAAAACCAATGGGGTACTTCAAACAGTTCATTTGTTTACGACAAAGTATAACTCAAAATATTTAATATCCGATTATTTATCTGCATTTTGTGATTGTAACTTTCAAAAAAGGTTTTTAGAGACTATCATTAAAGTAAGCATCGGTGGTAAAACGTTCATAGAAAGACCAAGGATTAACGCCGAGAGTTAAGCATTGAAAATAGTTGGTTCAGAAGTGAATGAATTGACACGGCAGATGCTAGATTGATATCTATACTGCAAAAAAAAATTCTGTGCGATATACGATGTATGCGTATTTAACGAAAGTCTTTTATCTTTTAGCATGCCTTCAATAAATTTGTGGAATTGTGTGGAATTACAAAGAAGTAAAGTACTTCATTTCAATGTCCAATAAAGTTGGTTTCTTACGTAGGAAAATGTGGAATTTTAATTGTCGAATCATGTTAATATTATAAATAATTTCAAATTCATTCAACATTCTACGTATTGGCAGCCATTTTTTATGCCCTGACGATTCAAACTTTATCCCCCAGATCTCATAACTTTTACAAGGGCTATTTTGGGTTTAATTTACTTCCTTTTAAAATGATTTTCTTAAAAAATAACCAGTAGTACCTTATTAAATATGAAGCATTCCATGTTGCTTATATGGAATGTTATGCAGTCCCCACCATCTACACAAACGAGAGAAAGTGTTAACATATTAATTAAGGTTTTATTAATATAAAAGCAGTTTTAATATCCCCAAGTAAACTAAGCCTTAATTAATAGCCATGCATTTGGAAGTGCTATATTTTTAGGAGACAATATCGAGAAAATCTCATCCCGTAAATACAGCATTAAAGATTCGGTTGAACTCAAGATCATAGTACATTGTATTATCTTTTTTATATCTCATTTTGTGATGATATTAAATGTAACATCAACTATGATTAACATTAATGTTGACTTAACATACAAAGTGATTGAATAAAATTGTCAAACGCTAGGCAAACACACCAGGAACTATTAATTGTATGGGTTAACGATGGATACTTTGGAGTCAAAAGAAAAACCGTAGGATGTTATAAATGGAGCAGGTATGGATATGGGTATTTGCCTCGTCGGGCTAATGTGCTTACGAACCTTACGAACACCATTACGAGACCAACAGTTAAGCTTGCAGGTGACGTTTTAAACGTTTATGTGCTCTCTTCTAATATTCTTATCCTCTAAAAAATATAAAAATATCAGTCCACTTAGACAGGGTAAATTACATAATCGTTTGCCTCGAAGTTTTAAAGTTTTCATGCATTTGGATAAATCACGTTACTTGTTTTTTTTCTACTTTTTGCACGCAGAAGTGTTTGCACACCTTTACTGAAAATTTTCAAGTTCCCAAAGTTGCGACATGAAAATGGAGTAGATTATCTGAAGATTCCGTTTTTGGAAAAAAATAATTTCAAAATGTGCGACTGGTTCATTGATTTTTAAACGTCTCATTTCTTTTATGTTTTCACCATTAGCTTTGTGAAATGCACTTTATTTTTACATCACATTTTTGCGTGAAAAAATACGGAAAATATTCCGACAATTTTTTTTTATCACTCATAAGTGGGTTACTGTTACAACATCTGCTAACTCACCACCTATCTTGCTCCATTCAATTTATCTTCACGTGTGGTTTCCTAAGTTGGATGTCCGTAATATTCTTGAGATCCTAATAATCGATGACGTAGTATTTACGTCTGACTGAAAATCTTCGATATTCTCCTCCTTCGCCCTCATATATATTTTCGTTTGAATTATAAAAAAACATCGTTGACTGAAAAAAAGCATGTTCACCAAAACTTAAATTAACATTTATCCACCAGGGATACATGGGTATATCAACTACTTCAGATAGGTTTTTCGGAAGGCCACATATTGAAGGAAACGTGGATGGGGAGAGGTAGAGAGAAAGGCCAAGAATAAACTGCGTGAAGCAGATAATGGAAAATGTCCATTGAAGGAGAAATGAGTGAATAAACATTTTGGCGAAATGGAAGTCAAATGACGAATATCAGGTTTTGTATAATTAGACATTGACATGAAAGATTTAAATATACAAGGAACGTAGCTACGGTCGTTAATCAATGTAAACAAAAATTACCGGGACCGTAAACTTTATTGGCACTAAGTAATTAGAAAGAAAAGGAAAAGAAAAAGGAAAAAAATGAATAAGAAAAACAACCACAAACACACACAAAAGCCAAAACAAATAATAATAAAATTCTAATAATAAATAATTATAAAACAAGCTGACAACCACTCGATCACTAGGGTGTGTTACGAAATAACTTTAACTCTCGTGAATCACATTCACACCCACACTCACGGTTTGCAAGGATTCCTCCTATGTCAGTGACCCGTCAATCACACAAATAAATGAAAATTATAAAAGGATCTAATGAAACAAAAACAACTTACGTGAATACACAGTCACTCAATCACTCGGGTGTGCTCGAAAACATTGACCTTTGTGATTCACTTGTAGTCAAACTTTCAGGGTTTACCAGGATTCCTCCTAGGCCAGGAACCCGCCAATCACACAGAAATAGAAGAAGTTTTCATAAATTAAAAAAAATAGACCTCTAAGTCAGAATAATACTCGTGTTATCGTGATTTTCTGGTAATATTACTCAAAATATACATTGGAATCAATTACAAAGTAAAAGAATAATATTGGAATTAATTAAACCGAACCACATCACCTCTTTGAATCAAAAGGAGCAGAATACATATGATTATTACCCCTTTGCAATGAGCTTGAGAATATATCTGCTTGTGACATAAATGATCGTTAGTCTGAGGTGCATATTGAACTCGACGAGCCATTATCTAAATAGGTTCCTAGCATATTGAGTTAATTTTTAATTTTCCTATTTTTAAGAGTAAAATCCGTCAGTTGTAAACAATAACTGATCATTCACAGATATTCACGACCCTGCGTGTAACGCTAATTATCGCGATAAAAGATCAAAAATCACGTATACGATGTATTCCAATCCCCCGAGGAAAACTAATTAAATTTTAATTGCAAAATTTCACAATCCGTACATTATCGAGTGAAAATGAATTCCCTCTTTTGGAATTTCCCATTGAAAGCGGCCCATGAGTCGTGAGTTAAATGAAGGTTTACGAGTACTCCAAAAATTCGACAACAGTGGACATCGTTTTACCCAATTCCTATGGCGCGGATTGTTCTCTGGCATTCGCTCTATGTTGCTTATAATTTTGCACCTCTTGCAAATTCCAAAGACGTGTGATACCTCTGTTCATCCTCAATTTTAACAAATCCGTGTGATTTCTCAAGTACCACATCATCTTGGGAAACCACAGGTGCCTCAGGGAATGGAAATGGTCCTCCTGACCTGTTATGTAAATTTTGACACGATGTATAGGGGATTAGCTCTACCATTACCTACCAAACCAACTTTCTGGTTGATAGTTGGGTGATTGGTGGTAAATATTTTGATATTAATTCACCTTCATACATCAGACTTTTTGTCACGGTATTCAACGATACGACGGGTTTCAGTATGTTACGGCAACAATTGGTGCTAAGAAATATGAGCATCCTGTGAAAATATACATATCTTGTTCCTTTCGGTGTTAGGGATATTATTCTTCCAGGAAATGAACCATGTTTTCAATGCATTTAATTATGAAATACGCTATGAATCTGAAATATTACGCGCAGCAAAAATATGGCGGAGCATAAGGGCGTCGCAAGCACCAAACATTTTATTCCGCTCCTCCACACGACTCCATCCCTCCTCACACCATAATTCGCATCATTAGTACAGACATTATGGATAAAATATAATTAAAACATCAAAATCGTGTCCTTGCACGAAATCATGCAAGTAGAAATAGTAATTTTAGCTATTGCATATCTAATTGTCCGTGAGACACTCGGTAATCGGTATCCTTGTTAGGTCTTCCTCCTTATCTTTAAATCCAGCTATGTCTTCCTTAAGTTATAACATACATATTTTCTATCCGTGTAACTCCTTTTTGTTTAACATTATTAATTAGGATGTGTAAGCCCATCGGACTTCATTTATTCTATTAACGTACAGGTTAGGGACTGCGCGAGGATATATGTGTGTGTATGTGTATATATATATGTATATTTTAATATATGTATATATATATATGTGTGTTGGTGCATATATATATATATATATATATATATATATATATATATATATATATATATATATATATATATATATATATATATATATATGTGAATATGTATATATGTATATATATTTTCTTACAGGTTCCCCCCCCCCTTTCCTCACCTAACCCCCAACCCCCTCAACCCTTACCCTTCCCTCATGGTGCTACACCCCCTGCCACACACCCTTTTGGTGGCTCGCAGGGTATTTATGTAGATGTCGATGTAGATTTAGCCCTTTCCGGTAGGTTACTTGCACTGATAATGATAGATTTGATGCATGGACTGAAATGGAACGCAAGTCCCTTAGGTAGGTTAGGTTAGGTAGGTTGCGCATTTTCTGAATTAATGTATTTTCGATTTTTATGTCATCGGAGTACTTCTACAACGCTATAATTAAGCATTCCGTCGCAAAATATCATCAGTTTGAAATTTTAGGCTAGAGAGAATTCCGACGATGCTTCCGGTTCTTAGTGCGTCACACGGCCAAGACAGAACCGCCTTAAGTCTTCCCTGATGAGAATTACATTCTTCTTTTTATTCCACTCGGAGTTTTTTAAGAAGCTCGGAGAATATAGGAGTGGAAAAAATAGGTCATCCGCGACCCCGTGCCATCGGTCTTGCCGAGTTTTCCGTAACACCTGTGTTTCACTCCAACTCCATTCCCTCAATGCCCTTTCCTCTTTCACCATCGTTCGTGTTTGGACGGCCGACGAAACAGGGTTTGTAGGGTGGCGACGGTGGGTGGGAAAGGGTCCGTGAATCAATTATTGACCGCCGGCGCGCGTACTCCGGGCCCCCTTCCTCCCTACCCGTCGCCTCCGGTGAGGCAAAGCTCCCGCGCCGGGGAATGATGATGGTGGCACCCGGCCACTTTGTCCGTGTCAGCCCTGGTGTGCGTGTGTACGCTTTGTGCTCGGCTATGGCCGATTCAGGTGGTCGGGGCGATCGTTTTTCACGAAGCGGACCACCGAAATTCCCTCTTGGATTAAAAGGAGACCACATGCCCTCCCTCTCCTGATGACATGCGATATTCATATCCAATATCGACCACTGTCATAAAATCGATGACAAAGTGGCTACGATTTATCTACGGCAATAATATTTTCGGGTACATCGAGTTATTTGCCGGTACTTTTCGGTGAGGACATGTTAAGGGTAGTATGATAAGGGCTTAATCTGAGATGGAAGGTTAGCGTGTGAGATGACTGTCAGTCATAATTGCAGTCTTCAATCAATAGAAAGTCAGGTACGAGTATCAGAGAGGCTCCAGTTATTATTGAGTGATTTACAGGAACTGCGTTAAAGAATTCAGAACGAAAAGTAATGGAATGCTCGAAAAGTAGAAAATAGGAGTAAAACATGTAAGTCGGAGAGAATAAACTAGAACAAGGGGAGAAGCCATGCATTGGGACAGTATTTTAGAGGAAAAGAAACGCACATGTAGTAGTGGAGAAATTAGGAGAAGAATTGCGTAAGCCATAGATGCATTTGGAAGAGAACTATTAAATGGTATTTCGATAAATGTTTCGTAGAAGAGATTACTAAAGACTTAAAATGGATTGTTGTGCTTTATAGATGTAAGACCTGGTCTTTGAGGCAAAGGTATGAGCTGGATTGGAGACTTCTGGGATTACTGTGTGGTGGGAGAAGGGAACCAATCTACAAAAAGTCTACATCTACGAGTAAAATAGCCGCCGCGAGGGCAGGTTGAAAGGGTGGACTACAGAGCACTAGCCAGACATACATGCGTAAATATTAGTGCATAGATACGTAATATCTATTAGCTCCTATTAAAAACACTTGTACCGAAAAACGCATAAATACCTACGTCCATAATCTATTATTACCTGACTTATTAAATATTTTCTTTTAGGAAAACTTTATACTTCCACGCACTTTTTAATACAATACGACCATCGGGTCGACGCTGCGCGTCATCATCAGGTATAATAAAACGAAATTTTCCAACTTATGTAGTTAGGAGCCAGGTAGGGGATATAGGGGAAAGGGGTGGTAGTGTAGGTGCAGCAATCATTTGGAGCTGCAGGGGACATTGGCGTACTTTGCAGTGATTCCGCGCGCGAGGCACTGGCTGTTGAAAAATATGTTCTAGGAAGCAATCCGATGTTTGATGGTCAACTTCCGGTAGATTCTAGCCTTTATTGCGTTGCTGGCGCACTTGATAATGTTAAGCCTGAAACTGTTAGCTTTATTTGGTTTTGATAAAATGTACTTATGGTTCTTTGTTCGATTTTACACGAACAAATACCTGAATTTCCTTTTTTATTTCCTGAAGGGCTTATCTTAGAGCGGATACATTTAAAATATCGCTTCTCCTTAGAACCATTAGATACCATAACAGACATTACAGCAATCGCGTAGGAGATAATTGAAATTGGTAGTATTTTCTATATATTTGTCAATATATTGCACGTGTCCACCTGCGTTTTTTTATTTAATAGACCGATCTTTTTCAGCAGTTCTAAAGCATGATTTGAATATTCGTACCCTCTTACTGAATACTGTCGCATGAAAGTACTTTCCTTCGTGTGGTTAACGTTTTGTAGAGAGCATGCATAAGCTAATATTTGTGTAGAGGTAACATGATTTGGTTTAGCATGTGGTTTAGTTCTGATGTACAGGTGGTGACCTAACACCCCCCAATATACGCCCTTACGGTGGCTTGCGAGGCATAGTGTGGATGTAGATATTAAGAATAAAATGACATGAATCAATACCATGAGAGGTAATAAATAAAATCACTCAGTAAAAAGAAATACACTTAAAGAAAACTTCCAAAAACACAAAACAAAAAGAAAATTCCCATCTCACAAACATCAATTTCCCAATCAACAAGAAAAAAATCAAAAGTTAATCTTCTACGTACGATTTTACAAAACACAACAAGTAAATTATTACATTGTTTACAACTTTTCTTAAAAATATTCACCTCTCCTGTAATGTCCTAATGGCCGAGTCTAACAATATATTTTTAGGTAATCTACCGGTTAAGGTAGGATGGACACAACTATCAAATAAACATTTTGTAACTCCAAACAAAACCCAACCCAGCAACCTACTCTAAATCAGGTCCCTCTTCATCTCTTTGTACTTCTTTCCTGCCTTCATCCCTTCCAACATCACTATCCTGTTCCTGCCCTTTCCCCGCTTGTCCAACATTCTCCCCTCTATTACCTTCTTCAACATTCCACTGCCGCTCAATACGCCTTTCATCCATTTTTCCTGCCTCCATAGTCTAACAATACAATTTAAATAACAATAATAAAAATCCCTCAAGGTCACAAGAAAGTTCAGGTGTCCTGACCTTCCTAAATGTCTCTCCTCCTGCTTAATAACTTTCAAACCTTGAGGATTGTCACTGAAGATTTCTCACCTTCTAATTTAAACGTAATCTACATAGATCTCGAATGTTTTCCAATTATTCCAATCTAAACTGAAAAAAAACACCTTTTTCGAACAATTTCGTTACATTTTCCCAAAAACCGTGTAGTGAAACCTATTTTCCTTTAAGCTGACCAGGACATTCTTTTTTCTCTTCCCCATTAGAGTTTTAAACCCCATGGAAACTCTGCATTTAAAAAACAACCCTTTTTTAAACTGTAAATTTTATCTGTGAATCCACGCATTTGCTCTCCTCTGAATTCCTCCGAATTCCATCTCTCCTCCACCGCTATGCCTAGAACATCGTTTGTTTTACACTGCCTCCATTTTACATTTTGCATCGTCCTCAAAACTCTCCCACAACACCAACGAAACCTCCAATCTTCGCGAATTCAATTCATCGTCCCGACTGACTGTCAGAGCACGCTCCAACTGAGCACACGTACTGGTATCGCTAAACCCACGCATTCAATACGCGAAGGATCCCACGAGTTTTTCATTCATGGTCGCCTCCCACGTGGTTTGAGCTCGGACCTTAAGTGAGATATTTCACTTCAGTGATTTTTCTCTTTCCATTCCCGGTACACGAAAACCGTTCCATTTTCTGGGTAGGTAGTGGGACTAAGTTCCGGAAAATGTTCGACGGCAAAGAGGGAATACTGAGATCTGTCCCTTTGAATGTCAAATGTTTCCACGTGGCATTTGTGATAAGTTGCGCACAAAGTTCTTTAAAAACGGATTTAAAAAAGTGTTTCAGGAGATGTTGCGATAAAAAAGGCAGATATCTGAAAGAGAAAAAAAAAATCACAGTTAAAAATATTTCAACCGTCTGAATGTGAACTCACTAGGATTTTTAATATAATATTAATAAACTGCGGGATGATCTAGACAATACCAGGGTAATCCCAGAAGTACCCGACACAACTAAGAAAACGCAATGATTTTGGGAAAAAATGTAATTATTTGTCATCATAATCTCCTTTCACCTCTATACACTTTTCCAAGCGATATTCAATAAGTTTGATACCCTTTTTATAATAAGTACTGTCTTGCTCCTCAAAATAGCCATTAACTGCCGACATCACGTCTTCAATGGTGGAAAACACAGGTCTACAAAAAAAATTTTTTTTTTGGTGCCGGGAATCTTTGTGATGATTTTAACAATATTTGTAGAGCTGAATCCAAATATGAAATCCGTTTTTATTTAACAGCTCTACTGTTTTAGATATGGCACATCTTACGATTAGTTGTTTTAATATTTGATATATTCCGGAAAATAATTTTCAAAGTTAAATAAATCTATAAGTATACTAATTTATAACCACTCTGCGGTGTTCCTTTTATTTTCAATAAACTGTCAATAAGTTTTATGTGTACTTCAATATTGTAGGCCAATGAGATAATTATTAATATAATATTCCCATATCATTATGTAGAAGATTTTTTTACGTAAGTAACAACATATCTTGAAAAATATAGCTGATAGGAAAATACTAGTGTCATAATTGGATTCAGCACCCCAATTGTTCTTTAAATGAGCATTAGAAGCTCCGGCACCAGAAACACTGTTGGCCTGTGTTATTAATATAATATTCCCATATCATCATGTAGAAGATTTTTTTACGTAAGTAACAACATACCTATATCTTGAAAACTATAGCTGATAGGAAAATACTAGTGTCATAATTGGATTCAGCACCCCAATTGTTCTTTAAATCAGCATTAAAAGCTCCGGCACCAAAAACACTGTTGACCTGTGAAATCTTTGACCACCGAGCCATTAATTCAAGTTTTCGAACAGAAAATAATCCGAGGGGGTTAAATCTGGCGAATAGGCTGCATGAGATGGCAATTAATACTTTAATTCATGCATTTTGGCCATTGCAATAATGAATTTGTGAGCTGGTGCATTGTCTTGATGAAACGACACTTTCTTCTTGGCCAAATGCGACCGCTTTTGCTTGATTTCTTCGCTCAAACGTTGCATCAAGTAGGATTGGGAGAAAACATTAAAACAGGGCAGGGACACAGGCAATTGAGACACTTATTCCCGATTAGTATTCTACTCGTTTCGGACGAAAAATCCACAAGTATAGTAGACTTTATATACATTCATCTACACCCCACCTGGCTCAAGGGTGGACGCTAGGTGGGCGTATGAACTCCAGATTTTAGAGGGTGCTTTGTAGGAATTCAATCTTGTAAAACTCTTTTCACGACGGCGTGTACCTATTATTTTCTTAGAACTTCCCTCTTTTATTGTTGTCCCAGATAGTGGGCGGGAAAAAGAATATTTTATTAAGTTTGACAGTCTTAACTCTCTAATACTGTGGCAATTGTCGGCCCTGCTAGTGTAATTAAGGTGTCTAATTATATCTATGATGTCAAATGCGACATGGTCATCTTTTTTCTTAAAATAAATAATAAATATTTTATTTATTTATTTTAATGCATACATTTAGTTATGTTTACGATAATTCAAACGATGGTAACCAAGGAGCTATCGCAACAATGGTGTCGAGTACACATGTGTGGTTACCGATACTCAAAAATCAATCAGTGGTGAAGTTGTGAAGAGCAATTAACTTTTCGGTTCGCCTAATCACTTGATTTTCTATTAAGTGCTATAAAAGTGCTATCGCTACAATGACGTCGTGTAATAGAAGTGATTTTCTCTACGGAAAGCAGTGTTATGGAGATGAAAGATTTCTGCAAGTGTATTTCTAAGGCAAGGGATGAATCCACAACTGACTAATTTTTACCCTACCGAAGGTCTTGACAGACAACCAAGACCAGAGTCGAGTGTATGTTTGTGAAGACCTTCTTGCAACGACACCGCGACGATTTTCCAATTCCCACACAATCCCGACTAGTCACCAGCACAATATTTCCTATTCTCTATTACAGTAAAATCATCCCTCTCTCAAATTACACCACAATGGGACCCTAAGTGACGTCAAAAAAGCTTGCACGCGTACCCTTAAGGACCTCACGGAATCCGCCTACCTTAGGAGCTTTCGAAATATGGAAAATACTCGCTCAAGGAATGTACTTAATGTTGGAAGAATAATGAGACAGTTACTGAAATAAATTCTTTTTCCCAAAAATTTCCCGATTCTTGTCATAAAATCCTTGTACAATTTATTCGTTTATTTGCTCTTTGTGGTGGTCGGTGAGCATTTTTGGTACCCAACTTGTACACAATTTATGGTATCCGAGCTTTTCCGTGACAATATTGTAGACAGTAGTGCGTCCAAGTTGAGTAAATTATTCAGCCAGGCCATTAATCGTCAATCGGCGATAAAATCGCAGTTTTTCTTCCACTTGCGAAACAATTTCATCGGTCAGAATACTGGGCCTGCCAATTCGCTCTTCGTCATGGACATTTTTTCGTCATTTTTAAAATCACGGCACCATTGTCTAACATTTTCCTTCACTCATAACCGTAGGTCTATAAACTCGGCATATCTCCCGATGAATTTCAGCAGCCGACAATCCTTTTGCATACAAGAATCGTGTGACAGAACGCACTTCACAGCTGGCGGGATCAACAATTGTCGCGGACATTTTTGTTTGCATGCACGGACAAGGAAACGACTTCTGAAACAAAAAAAATCTGCTATAGTTTCTCAATGAATCAATAGATGGTCCTGCAGGAGTAGAACGGTGTTCAGAAGCGAAAATATTTAAATATAAGCAAACGGCCCTTTACTTTATGAATATGCACGTAATTGCGAAGAGAGATGAAAGAGGAAAATGGAAGAATATAAACACAGAGCTACATACTTTTCTACATACCTTTAAATGACTTCTTCATTGAACCGACCTCGAAATGTTGAAATGAAAATTCATAATTGTCCCATTTAATTACTCTAAGCTTTAATGGTATTTTTAATGTGCATGAATAAATATATATTTAAATATATCCATGATACGGAAGTACTCACGAGAGCAATATAACTTTTGGACGGCACAATCGAACACATAATAAAACAGATAACACGTAAAAGGACACTTACACTGTAGATGATTTAAGCTTTCGGCCTACTCCGAGGCCTTCTTCAGGTCAGACTCTGAGTCTGACCTGAAGTGATCACGTTTCCGCGCCGTTCATAGGTACGCTCCATATCAGAATTTTTACGAGTCTTGTCTTTTCCCTCCCTACTCAACGTCCACGTCATCAACTCCCTCCTCCTTGAGAAAGCCTCCTTGCCTAGCGCAATTCTTCTCCTGACGTCCCTACCACTTTGACCGCATTGGTCCAAAACACTTCCGAGATATGTAAACTGCTCCACCTGCTCTACTTTTTCCCCGCCTATTTTAATATTTAGCTTAGCCTTTTTCTTTCTGGAATATCGCATAACCTTTGTTTTATTGATATTGATTCTTATCCCATATTTATCGCACTGAACCTCCAATTCACTCAGCAATGCTTTTAACCCCTTCGCTGACTGAGCAACTAATGCTTGGTCATCAGCAAACCTAACCGATTTTACGAATTCCCCTCCGACTTTCATTCCCACCTCCAGTTCCTCCCATGCCTTTTTAATCATTTCCTCCACATATACGTTGAACAGCACCAGTGACAAAGGGCAACCCTGCCTTACCCCTATTCTTAACGCGGCCCATTCGGACTCTCCGTTCCCAACTCGCACCTGAGTAGTCTGAGACATGTACAGGTTGCAGATCAGTCTCCTGTCCCTCCAATCCATTCCTATTTTCTGCAATACACGCATTAATTTTTCCCAATTTACTCTATCAAACGCTTTTTCGAAATCTGCAAGACAGGCAAAAATGTCCTGATTATTTTCTATATTCCTCTTAATTAGTGATCTCATTACTGCGATGGTATCACGCGTACCTCTTCCCTTCCTAAACCCAAACTGATTATCCCTTTAGTAATAATATATATGTATGTATGTATGTGTATATATATATATATATATATATATATATATATATATATATATATATATATATATATATATATACAAACTTGAAAATCCCGCCATTCGGCGAACAAATATTATTTCCGCGCATAGAAATAGACATATAAGGAAAGGGGATAGGAAAACACATAAAAGGCCAACACAGGAAATATATATATATATATATATACTATTAAGTCTCATTTTCCAAGAATTTCATCACGGCATTTTTTATTTAATATTGATACACCACACCTAACGCTACCCAGTTTAAGCGCTTCTTTTAGTTTAAGAAATGACTATGACTGCAAATATATTTTAAGAGTCCTACTTGAGAGCCTCTCTGTTTTCCCTATGCATTTAGGTGACCGTTTCATTGAATGTCTCATCGATACAAGCGAATAATCTTATGTTGCTATTTAATTAACGGTTGATACCGTTGACGTCAATTGGGGTAGTAGGTGTCGCTGATGAATATGAACACACTCTAGTTGCTTTGAATTGATTCAATTTCATCCTCTCTCCACTCCTGACCCTTTGAACCTATATTTCCATTTCTCTATGTTAGACCAAAACTTCAACGCCCATAATTTTTAAGTTTTAATGTAAACTTATTCCCCATATCCTTGACATAAATGGCAACCACCCCCCACCCACTATACAGGCCCTTTGCACTAAGCCCGAGTCTGCTCATGGTCCTCCCCAATACAGAGGCATCCCATTAGCCTGCCCCCACCCGACATATCCCGACGAAGGGCTCTTTCTCTCCGCGCGTTGAGTGAGTGGGCAGTGAGCGAGTTGCAGCGACGAGAACGGAATTGGGGCCCGGGGCTGTGGGAGGCAGGGATGAGAGGGAGGGAAATGGGGTTTCGGGAGAGCATTGGGGTTTCAGGGAAGGCGGGGGTTTTGGATAGTAAGGGGTCATGACGAGGTGGGAGGGTCTGATGGGGAGATGAGGGTGTGGGGGATTGTTTTGTCCTGTGACGACGTCTGGGGACAGAATCTCGTGGTAAGTAATTACGTCGTGGTCATTGCTGGGCGATGCTGGGATGTGGGCAGTGGCGGCAGCAATGTGGATGGGGCCGGAGGAGTGAGTTTGAGGGAGGATATAACACCTATTGGAGTAGGGAGGGAAGGTGATGCCGTGCAGTTGTGGAAGTGGATGAATCGGCTCGTATCTCCCCTCGCTAATAGTGTCCCGAACCTGTCGGAGGGACAGTGGACGATCTTCGATTTGTCACATAAACAAGTCGAAGGTCATCCGCATTTAAGTTTTTTTAGCGAAATATATTCGCGATGCATTCGGGATTATATTTTTTTCCCATTAGTCAAGTGTATCAAAATTAAGAGAATGTTTCATCAAATGTTGGCGTGAGTTAGAACAAGGTGGATTATGGTGTCACGGTCGGTTAATGAAGTTTGCATTATGCTTGTTTTCAAATTTTTATTACGGTGCTACAACAAGGTGGCTGAATCATGGTTGTCCTCTGCTGCGTTTTGATTATCAGGGAGCATGGCTCTTATGAGACATACTTTATATAAAGGGTGCGGGGTGCGTAAACATAACGGCCTTTTTTAAGGGATTTTGCTTAATGAAAAAGGAATATAAGTTAACACACCCTGTATATATATATATATATATATATATATATATATATATTGTAGGCAACGGGAAACCACCTCAATTATCATTCCCAAGAAAATATGATGGACGCAAAACAGAAATTGAGTCCTGGCAACTGCGGGACTCGGCCCAAGGGGCCGTGTGTCGTGCCCGGCAGCGGGGGAGGCAAGGCTTCCGCGGTCGTCATCCCACGAAATCCTTGCGGGGGAGAAATAACAGCAGCAGGACAGAAGATGCAGAAGAAGACGAAAGTAGTTAGAATAGGAACCTGGAACGTCAGGACAATGTTGAGGAGAGGGAAATTAGAAAATATTAAGCGAGAGATGGAAAGAGGTAACATAGATGTTTTAGGCCTCTGCGAGGTGAGATGGAAGGATAGCGGGGATTACTGGAGTGACAATTATAGAGTAATATACAGCGGCGGGGACGAGAGCCAACGAGGGGTTGCCGTAATTTTAAATAAAGGGGTAGGAAGAAGCGTAGTCAACATAGAGCAAGCGACAGATAGAATTTTACTCGTAGAGATTAAAGCAGAGCCGACGAACTTGGTCATTATTCAGGTATACATGCCACCGAGCAACCACAAGGAGGAAGAAGTCGATAGGATGTATGATGAGTTAGAGGATATCATCGCGAGTGTTCCTGCAGGGAAACATTTGATAGTGATGGGGGATTGGAATGCGACGGTAGGCGAAGAAAGAGATGGGGGTGAGGTGGGGGACTATGGGTTAGGCACGAGGAATGAACGCGGGGAGAAAGCAATTGAATTCTGCAGGAGACAGGGGTTAGTCATCACTAACACATGGTTTAGACACCACAAAAGGCGTAGGTATACATGGAAAATGCCAGGTGACTCAGAAAGGTATCAGTTAGATTATATTATGGTTAGGCACAGGTTTAGGAACAGTGTGATAAATTCGCACAGTTTCCCAGGAGCGGATGCGGACTCTGACCACAATTTAGTTGTTATGAAATGTAATGTTCGTTTCAAGAAGATAAGGCAAGGGCGGCGGGCTAAAAAATGGAATTTAGAAGCAGTAAATGAATTAACGAGGAAGGAGTATCAGCAGGCTGTAGAGAAAATGATGGATGACGGTAAAGAACTGAGTACTATCGAAGAAAAATGGGAATGTATCAAGAAAGGGATATTGGAAGCCGCTAAAGACACTATAGGAACCGTTAATGGGAAAAGGATAAGGAAACCATGGGTAACGGAGGAGATGATTGCAAAGATGGATGAGAGAAGAAGATGGAAAAATGTAAACACAGAGTTAGGCAAAATGAAGTACAAAGAGTTAAACAATAAATTGAGAAGGGCCACAAATAAAGCAAAAGAAGAATGGTGGAAAACGCAATGCGAGGATATGGAAAGTTTACAGAAGAAGGGTGAAATTGGTGCTCTATACAGCAAGGTTAAGTTATTATCGGGAAGTAAGAAGGCAAGAGCTGTGCTAACAGTTAAAGATAAATGGGGTAAGATAATAGTTGAACCAGGAAAAATCCAAGAGAGATGGAAGGAATATATAGAAACACTGTATGGTAAAGAACTTAGGCCGACAAGGTTAGACATAGAAAAGGAACATGACGTAGAAGAAGATAGCTTAGGTCCAGGCATACTCGACGATGAAATAGAAAGGGCATTAAAGGAGATGAAAGCAAATAAGGCTGTGGGGGTGGACAATATTCCTGTAGAAATGTTGAAATGGTTAGGGAAAGGTGGGAAAAAGGCCATATATGGACTGATTCGTAGTATCTATGAGGAAGGAATCTGGCCGGAAGATTTTGTGAGATCGGTGTTAGTTCCTATTCCAAAAAAGGCAAAGGCTTCGTCATGTGAGGATTACAGAACAATAAGTTTGATATCCCACGCAGCTAAAGTTATTCTCAGGATCATCAACAAAAGGATAGAGAGTAAGGCAAATGATTACTTAGGGGATGATCAGTTTGGGTTCAGGAAAGGAAGAGGTACGCGTGATGCCATTGCAGTAATGAGATCACTAGTCGAGAGGAATATAGAATACAATCAGGACGTTTTTGCCTGTTTTGTAGATTTCGAAAAAGCGTTTGATAGAGTGAATTGGGAAAAATTAATGCGTGTATTGCAGAAAATAGGAATGGATTGGAGGGACAGGAGACTGATCCGCAACCTGTACATGTCTCAGACTGCTCAGGTGCGAGTGGGGAACGGAGAGTCCGGATGGGCAGTGTTAGGAAGAGGTGTAAGGCAGGGTTGCCCATTGTCACCGGTACTGTTCAACGTATATGTAGAGGAAATGATTAAAGAGGCATGGGAAGAACTGGAGGTAGGAATGAAAGTCGGAGGGGAATTCGTAAAATCGGTTAGGTTTGCTGATGACCAAGCATTAGTTGCTCAGTCAGCCAAGGGGTTGCAAGCATTGTTGAGTGAATTGGAGGTTCAGTGCGATAAATATGGGATGAGAATAAATATTAGTAAAACAAAGGTTATGCGATTTTCCAGAAAGAAAAAGGCTAAGCTAAATATTAAAATAGGAGGGGAAAAAATAGAGCAGGTAGAACAGTTTACATATCTCGGCGAGGCTTTCTCAAGGAGGAGGGAGTTGATGACGGGGACGTTGAGTAGGGATGTTAAGACAAGACTCGTAAAAACTCTGATATGGAGCGTAGCTATGTACGGCGCGGAAACATGGTCGCTGAAGCAGGAGGATAGACGTAGATTGGAGGCTTTTGAAATGTGGGTGTGGAGAAGAATGGAAAAGGTGAAATGGACCGAAAGGAAAACAAATGAGGAAGTACTAGAAATGGTGGGGGAGGAGAGGGGTTTGTTGAGAGAAATCCTATGGAGGCAGGAAAAATGGATGAAGGGCGTATTGAGCGGTAGTGGAATGTTGAAGAGGGTAATAGAGGGAAGAATGTTGGGCAAGCGAGGTAAGGGTAGGAACAGGATAGGGATGTTAGACGAGATGAAGGGAGGAAAGAAGTACACCGAGATGAAGAGGGACCTGATATAGATTAGTTTGCTAGGTGGGGAGTCACAAAATGTTTATTTGATAGTTGGGTCCATCCAAAAACCTACCTTAACCGGTAGATTACCTAAAAAAAAATATATATATATATTGTTTTATTTAAAAATATATATTTTTTATTGTATATACAATATATATATATATATATGTACAGGGTGTGTGTATGTATGTGTAGTATGTGTGTGTATGTATATATATATATATATATATATATATATATATATGCAAAACTTAGCAACACACATTATGAGAGCACATAAAAGGAAATATATATAAGAACACACATAAAGGACGAACATAGGAGAGGTGGGGACGGTGTTATGTTATCTTAAAAAAAAAGAAAACTTTCTTTATTTCTACATACTTACTACTTTATATTGATGAAATATTGAAAATATATGTAAGTGCTCACAACTGATTGAATGGCTATTTAATTAATGAATTTGTGTAGGTAATGCGATGGTAAATGAGGATGGCTTGGTGATGGGTAAAAGCAATAGTGTATCTGGTCGTTTTCTATTAAAGAGAGAATGTACAAAAATAGTATTGGGTGGACATTTAGGACCAATGTGCACGCGATATAATTTCTTCCCGATTAAAGTCTATGTTACATATTTTTTCATTTTTTATTACCTCCCCATATTTTTGCTTATATTTATATTATTTAATTTTTCATATTATGTATATTATTTTTTTAATCGATAAATATATCTATACAAATAATTGATGTATTATTTTTAACAATATTTTATCATATTCCAATCCTCTTTATATTCATTGGAAATCACTAAATTAACAATGCTCCAATACATTTATTATATTCGGTAATAAATAGGTTTGGATTAAACTCGAAGGGAAAATCTACAAATATTAAAAAAAGAAATGCCTGGTGCTGATCAAATTTGTACGAGGCTGATTGCAAATATGAAATGATGTTGGATTAAACGAACAATGTGTTCGTTAACGAGAGAATGAATTATCTTTCTCTATCTGCGGTTTTATTTGGCGATGCAAAACTGATTGCGAGAGTCATCTAGTGCGCACATTTTACCAAGTCGATTTTGGCATTTTTCCTGCTGATTATGCCTCTTAACCTCAAAGGGATGATATTTTCGTTCTAAATAGATACTCCTTTCTATATTTTTTTTATTTTGAGGTGAAATTTAGAGTTTGATTTAATCCCGACATGGCTTAAACTTCTATTACTTAGCAATATATCCTCAAGGCATACGTGATATTCCAGTTTTTCCCAGAAAGTCTTCTTAATTTCATGGGATTTTGATTGCGATTTAGGGAAGTGTCGTATTTAACTATTGAATACTTGTTTACCACGTAATGCATCGAAATTATCTTCATTTAAATAGTGCCTCAACTTGATCGGTACTTTTTTAACCAATCCCTTAACTAATTCATTCACACTTTATATTTATTCCTGATGGTGTTTACTTTATCATTATTTAAGCATCCGCATACAGATCGTTTCAGTGCGATTAGATTAAGATTATTGATATAGTCTATTGAGTTAGACTTGGCGCTCTGATGAACTCTGAGCTACACCCTACTCCTAATCTAAATATTGACTAGTTTACAAAAATAATGACTTAAAATTCCATGTAGTATATAAAAAAATTTCGTTCTATACTATATGTCTGCATACTTACGACCTTCCATATTCCGAAAATACACGTTCTTTCTCTTTTCCTCCCATTACAGTCTTTTCTCCAGTTATTTCCTCTTTATCACTGTCCTCAGTATCTATCCTATTTGGTTTGCAAATTTCCAAAACACCTGATCTCTTCCTCTATTGCGAGTAATAATGTAGTATTGGCGTTTGGATTCTTTCCCTTAATATCATAAGTAGTACGTTTCCTTTATAACACGTTAAAATTTCAAGGCTGTCAATAAGGTTCTCTGTGGTCGAAATTTAATCACGAAACTTATTGACCACTAAGTTTCGTTTTAAAAGTCATTCATTTTTGTCAAATTTTACGCAGCCTACAAACTTTGCTTTTGGATTGCGACACCTACGTATTCCGTTTTTTCCTAAATTTATCCAATTAAAAAAGCTCCACAAAAGCGGAATTGGGGAGCGATTATCTATCTCTGTAAAATAGGTGCTGTAAGCGGTAGGTAAGGGCGATTTGTATGTTGTAGGTAAACTTAATTGGATACTAATGGGGAACTTGACCTCCCTCCTATCTGGGGAACATACAGGTTGATATGATAGCAATAAATGTTCTAAATCTTAAACCATCCTCTAAGTTGAAAAAAAACTTGGGCAAAGAAGCCTGGAACTACCAGGCTGGTCTTATGTTGTGAATATTTTGTCAAAATAATAAATATTGAGTCAAACCTATGAAATTTGAAGAATATGTATCATTTTCCGTTGTTCATTCCTCACCTCGGAAAAGGGTCGAGTGTACCGACATATTTGCTGTAGGTTCTTTATTTCTGACAAAGAATAAACATAGAAAACCGTCCATTTCCTGAAAGTTATAAATTATTATTAATTTTTGTAAGATTGAATTCTCGTGCGTATTTTACCTGGTATTAAGGTAACAAATAGTGGGGAGGGGGCGAATTTGAATCATCGGAACTTCTTCTTTTCGTGATCCTTTGGTGTTTCCTAATTCTGCATCTAATGGATCTTCCTGTTTGTCCAATATACGATTCTCCTCATGTGCACTTGATCTCATACACTCCTTCGCAAATGAGATCGGGTCCTTAGGCTTAGGAGCCCAAAGTCGAAATTAAGGAGCAGCACAAGGTCACTGACAAAGAAACAGTACTGACTCTCGCCAATCGCCGAGCATTCATGGAGGGAACCAGGGCACAAAATTGAGTTAGACCAAGCTAGAGGCAAATTTCCCGTGGCTAATAAAAGAAGCCGTAGCAATAATGAGAAATCCAAATAATTTCAATCGCGAGGACGGCTACATTTTGACTCCGACGTGGAAACGGGTAATTCCGCCTTACCACCGAGGAAAAACCAATCAGAGCGCTCCAAGCCAGCCAACGTCGTCTATACTATATAACGGCCAAAATGCAACGAAGGTCAATTTGACCTGAAGATGCCTCCAGGATTGGGGTCGACACTGTTTTCCAAAAAGCCAACCTAGACGACAGTAAACGACGAAGTGACCAAAAGGCTCATAAAAACTCTATGTACGGCGCGGAAACGTGGTCGCTGAAGCAGGAGGATAGACGTAGATTGGAGGCTTTTGAAATGTAGGTGTGGAGAAGAATGGAGAAGGTGAAATGGACCGAAAGGAAAACAAATGAGGAAGTACTGGAGATGGTTGGGGAGGAGAGGGGTTTGTTGAGAGAAATCCTATGGAGGCAGGAAAAATGGATAAAAGGCGTATTGAGCGGTAGTGGAATGTTGAAGAGGGTAATAGAGGGGATAATGTTGGGCAAGCGAGGTAAGGGTAGGAACAGGATAGAGATGTTGGACGGGATGAAGGGAGCAAAGAAGTACACCGAGATGAAGAGGGACCTGATATAGATTAGTTTGCTAGGTGGGGAGTCACAAAATGTTTATTTGATAGTTGTGTCCATCCAAAAACCTACCTTAACCGGTAGATTACCTAATAATAATTCACTTATATACAGGTACAGTATATAATTTCTTAAAAAAAAGGTAATAGAGGGGAGGATGTTGGGAAAACGAGGAAAGGGCAGGAACAAGATAGGAATGTTGGGTGGGATGAAGGGTGGAAAGAAGTACACCGAGATGAAGAGGGAACTGATGTAGAGTAGGCTGCTGCATTGTGTTTTGTTTATGGTGACAAAATATTTGTTTGATAGTTGTGTCCATCCAAAAACCTACCTTAACCGGTAGATTACCTAACAAATAAAACGCGACAGTAATTCCCGGAAGCAGCATGGAACCTTCATCAGGAAGACATCGCGGAATCCTTAAGGTTAACTTTAAAACTGTGGGCAACTTGCATGCAAAATCGAGTGCACCGCAAGTGCATGGGAAAGTCCACTTGTGACTTAATAACGGAGCAACCTCCTTAAGATGAACGAAATGAATTACTTACAGCTTTATCTAGAGTACGCCTTTTCAACGAGAAGCAACCCGTGTTCCCTGTTACCTTATTATCACAAAAAGTAAAAGGAGTTTAAGTTTCTTAATGATCGACTCGAACACATCGTCAACCTGTATCCCTCCCCATCAAGGTGAATACGCCTTATTTGATATCAAGCAACCCCTTTCGCGTCCCCTTTTTTCTTCCATTCGGCAGGACCTCATCCCTCGCCTGCCACCGGCCGTCGAATCTTCCATCACTCCATCAACCCGCTCGAAAAAACGAGATTTTCAGGACCGTCGACTTCCTTCTCCCAACTTCCCCCCACTATGGTGGAGGGACTCCTATTTACAGCCCCTCCCGTGCCGATCCCTAAGGGTCCAGATAAAAGTAGAAGCGCAATTGGTGGAAGAAACGTCATTTAGAGGTAGATAGAGCGAGAAAAATGGTGTTGGGCTTATGTGCTGATTTTTTATCTCTGTTCATGTATCAATTTCTGGGGTCGTGAAGGACATTGAATCACCCTGACTCAAGAGATGGTTCGATATTTGTCTCCCTTTCACCATGGGTTACGCTCGAAATACATTTCAATCATCCTTTTTGTGAAGAATTTTTTGATCATTTTAGAATATTTTTTGCTCACATATTGCGTTCTTTATTTGCCTTTTTCACTTTTTTTAACTATAGTATTCATATGAGATATTTGGTCAGCATACAGCTTTAGTTGTCAATTTATTGTGAAACATTTATCATAACAAAATACTCTCTTTATTTCATACGCAAATGATGAACTTCAGTTTCCGATCATCGGTGACATCTTTAGATTATATTCTTATTCGCCATAAGGGGTGTACGTGTGTGTGTATATATACACACACATGTTTGAGTCATATATATATCTACATAACATCTACATAAATACCCTGCGAGCCACCAAAAAGATGTGTGGCAGGGGATATATATATATATATATATATATATATATATATATATATATATATATGTGTGTGTGTGTGTGTGTGTGTGTGTGTGTGTGTGTGTGTGTGTGTGTGTGTGGGTGTGTGTGTCTGTGTGAGTGTATACACACACCCACACTAATAGGATCATCATCAAGAGGATGGAGAGCATGGTGAATGATTACTTGAGGGATGATCAATTTTGGTTCGGGAAGGGGAGAGGCATACGTGCTGCCATTCCAGTAATAAAGGGACTAATAGGACGGAGGGAGGAACATAGAATATATCCTCCTAGCATTGCAGGGACTGGGAGAATCTACAGAATAAGGGCGAAATGGCTGAACTGTACCGAAAAGTGATAGAAATGAAATTTCAATCTGGTTTCACAAAAAAATAACAAATTGAGAGAAAATTGTTAACTTTTCTGTAGTCATTCCTTCGTTATTTTTATAGAATTCCACATTAGGTTAAGCCCAGTTTCTTGTCCTGTACCATTGGTCATCTCATACCGAAAGCCCAGGCGGCGGCTTCCAGAGCATATACAGGTTTCGGCCCTTAATTCTGGACAAACACGCGTTTCCTCGAATGAGGTTTCCTCGCCGAGTAAGCGAAACCTTCTCCAGAGATCTCCGAAGCATTATAATTAGCCACAATATCGTAAACAGTAGATCTGGGGTTCCCGAAGAATCGAACTATAACGCCGAGTATGAAGACTTCCGATAATATGATGGCTCTTCGATTGTACTCCGCACATTTTCGTAAAATCTCGGCCATTTTAAAGTTATGACTGTTTACTGGAAGCCTATAGTTTTCAAAAACGCCAAGTACGATTTCCATTGGAACTACGAAATGGCGGGAAATTCAAATTGAAATTTGTCCTTATTTAAGCGCCGCACCCTGTACATTCCAAGATGATAAGACCCAGTGATACCAAAGAACTGTTGAATTCAAATATGTTTTCGTGTCAACGGACATTTTAGTACATTCTTCAGATTGTCTTTCTTGTCTAAGATGTTTCCACCCCACACCGTTGGAAAATATCTATAGCTCTTTTTTTCACTGCCGTTGTACACCACGTGACAAATTCTCCATCACGTCTTGGAGATTTATCGCCAGCGCCCTCTTCCCCCATTTTTAATCCGCGCACTTGTTTGCTTCATTCTTTTGTCTTCTCCACAGTTCCTCCCGACCATATTTCTTTCTTCTCCCAAGACCGCTAAACACCCGACGGCGCGTCCCTAATGGTTTATCACGCCTGCACACCCCTGCATCCCCCCTCAAACTTTCTTCCCTGACTTCCATCTCCATTATCTCCCAGGGAGACTTCTTTTGTGTATCTTTTCGCCCGAGATTAAAACAAATACACGTGGAAGACTGAGTGGGAAAAGCTGTGGTGGGGAGGGGATAAGGGAGAGTGGGCGAGGAATAGTAGTAGTTCCTAGAGCTCCTATGTCACCAAAAGTATACGAAAACCGCAGGTGTACTCTAAATAAAATGCGTAGGTGTAACTCAAACTCACGACTTTCTTAGTCCATTTTAATATATCTCTTTTCAATTTGGAGTGTTCTACCCATTAGGACGGTTTTCTTGGACCATCCCTAAAGACTAATATTTTCCAAGTATCACGAGAACTCCCTCTTCTTAGTCCTATTCAAAGAACCACGAGAGTTTCCGAGACATTATATATTCCATAGATATGCATATATCCCATACATCACATCATACTGCAGATTCTGCAATTCTTTTTAGCTCCTTCCTGCCTCGATTTTGCCTAAAAATCCACGTATTCTCTTCCTCTCTTACCAAATAGTTTTCCTTCTCTCACGAGCTTATCAATATACCACTGCTTTTATATATAAATATTGGAGCACTTTGGCGCTTTATAAGATCTCAGATTTCAGTGTAAAGTACATTTTCTCGATAGCTCAGGTGGTTAAAGCATCTGCCCGGCAGGTGAAGTGATCCGCTGTTCAAGTCCAGGTCGAGGAAAATATTTATACATTCGTGATCTGCTCACATCCGCCATCCCCACCTCTCTTGTGTTCGTCCTTTATGTGTGTTCCTTTCCCATTTCCTTATCTCTATTTCAATGTAAATGAATATATATATATATTTATACATATATATATATACATTCATATATATATATATATATATATATATATATATATATATATATATATATGTATATATATTTCTATTCAATCATTGCTTCTTTCTTCTGGCTTCCCCAAGTAACTTCCTCTCTTCGTGCGCAGCACAAGTATTTAAAGAAGTCTTGCGTATAAAACTTCAATATTAGCCTTACTTGCTGTTGTTATGCATGCATTATTCATTGTTCTTCTAAACTTTGTATGTCCTATGAGGAAAGATGATCAGAACTTTTACTTAAAAAAAAATAGTAACTAGCATTCATACCCTTTTTGCTAATTTAAGATATCTACCATTACAATGCAGGAAAGTATTAATGTTTTTGAAATAGATTTTTTTAAGAAGTGGTAATATGCCTAGCATTTCTGTCGCTGTTTAAGTACTATTTTAATATAGGTCATACAATTGGTTAAACCATAACCAACTCAATTTAAGCGATCTTTATGTGTTCTTCTATTTTTCATAATTTTTTCATGGAATATACAGTATAATAGGTTCGTATAAAACGTATCGGGAAAATTTTCAGAAAAAAGATTTATTTCAGACATTGATTGCTACCATGTGACAATATTCTTCGAAGTACATCCTTGGAGCGTTGATGATTCTACCAGCGACTTTTCCATGACTCAAAGGCTCCTGGTAGGCGGATTCCGGAAGATCCTCAAGGGTATGCGTGGAAGCTTCTGTGACGTCACTCAGGGTCTCATGGTGCTCTCCTTTGAGGAAGAATTTCACTTTTGGGAATAGAATATAGTTCATTGGTGCCCAGTTGGGACTATAAGGAGGTTGGGGAATCGTCGCGACGCCGTCGCAGAAGATCTTCGCAAGCAGACACTCGACTCTGCCCTCGTTTGTCCGTCAAGACCATCGGGACGAGTTTAGCGCTGATCTTTCTCGTCACTAAATTTTTAGTGATGATGGTGTTCACCGTTATTTTATCATAACCATTCCCAACTGCGACCATGTGCACACCTAACCGACAGTTCGAATTCAGCACTTCATGCACACGTCACACGTTTTCGTCTGGTTTTGACGTAAACGGCTGCCCAGCGCGGAACTCTTCCTCCACATTCTCTCAGCCATCTTTGCGGAGCTGGTGCAACTTAAAAACTACAGTTTATGACATGTGTTTCATTCTTAAAAATCGGAAAATCACACCTAACATGTCTCTAGTCCAAAAAAAGTTTTGATGACTTACTCCTGTTCAGTCGTTCGCCTCATTTTTTGCTTCCACCAAGGCACTCCTCAGGGGTACACTAAAAACACGGTCTAATCTGATAAAACGCCCCTGCTGTAGAGCCTATTTCTCTGAGGATTCATAGAGGCTCATTAACCTCCTTTTGTGGGGTCCGGTAGAATTGGTATGCCCATCAAAGTTGATGTCCCGTCTCTATATGAAAGAAAGACTTGTCATCAAAACAATGAAAACCTATATTACTACGAAAATTATTGTAAATTTGTTCAGTGTCGCATTAAATATATTTGACCGATGCGATTAATATACAGTGTGATCAGAGTAAAATTTATAGATATAAATTTTTGACGGTAATGTGCGGTAGGTTTTGGATACATGTAGAAATGTCAGCGCTACATGTGTAATCCTTGCCTAATACGTATAATACAGCCAGCATCCTACGCAACAATAAGTCCTTCTTTATCTTTGAAATATATCTTCTCCCATCATTTTGTTCAACGCGACTATCGTACTTCTTACGCTATCTCGTCTGCATAACGTTCTTTCCTTATTCAAAGTTTTCAAAATTCAATCTCCAATAGATACGGTAGGCATCGACCTTTCTTTCCTTCATAGAATTTTCCCCAAAGCCCTCTCTTCTCTCCTACCATGCGTCGTACTGTATTTCCTGTTGTTCTTTACTTTCGGTCCATTTTACCTTTTCGAAACTCAAATATGAAAATCCTTCAATCATATTGCCTCAACGACGAAGTCAATGACATCAGTTATCTTTTTTTTTGTAAAAAAGGTCTTTAGCCGACGTAGTTCTTCTTTTTATGTCCGCACCACTCGATTCACCTTGCACAAGAATCGCTTACGGTAGTTTTGAAGTTTTGTTGGGGAAGCGACCAACAGCTAAGGCCATTTGCACCATTAGGGATGGGTGGGAAAGGAAGGGTGGAGAGAAATCCGGCGTCGGCATTAGTATGCTCTTGTCGAAAGGTGCCAAGGGGTCCGCAGTTTAACGTCCCATCCGACGGATGTCGTACTCACTCAAAGTACTCTCCACAAAGCACCTCGAGTAAGAATCGGGATGCCACTGAAAAATAGTTGTTGTCTCCAGGATTTGAACCCGGATCTTCTCGGTGGGAAGCCTGTACGTTCCTCCTGTAGAAGCCTTTAAGCCTCCGCACTATCCCGATCCCCCTTCACTTACGGTATAGCTTATTTAATTTTCAAATTTCCCCAGAATAACCCTTTTCACAAAAATGTGTAATCAACTTATGTTACTCGTATTCTAGAACTTTAGTCTGCAGTCATCAAGTCTTAAAGGCTTGGCGAGTAGATTCATGCGCATTTATCTAATTTATCACTGTCCTGAATTTCACATTATGAGTTTTAACATTGTGATATCTTGTTTACGACTGTTTTAGAGGAAGGATTATCAATGAAGTTGTAGCTTTGATAAACGGTTTTGAAAAGGACAACAGCGAACCCTCCGCGCCATATCAAAGTCTTCGCCAGACTTATCCTTACGTCTTTACTCGAGAGTCCCAATCATCAATTCTGAAAGCCATGGCGAGTAGATGCGTGACCATCCGAGGGTTAAGGAATAATGATAGATAGGCTGGGAAGTAGACGAATGGGGAAGGCGGAGAATAAGTCGGCAGGGAGAAGGGGGAATTTTTATTATATTTCGATAGTTAAGAAGAGTTTTAGGGTTTTTTTTCTTCTTTCTGGGAGGTAGTGGGAAGGATTCTTCCGCTTTTAGGGGGCCAAACGTTTCGCCGTGCCACCCCATTTACCCTCGAAACGACCCTTATCTCTCTTCTTCTCTCTCTATGTCTTCCCCCCTCCATCTCTTCCTCCATAACTTCCTCCCTCTCACTCCTTTTCTTTCCCGACCCGTGGCGAGTAACCTTCCCCGCGATCATTTGTCACAATCTTACCGCTCGAGAATCGCCAACCATTCATTTCTTAACCCTTTAACCCTCCCCCAATTTTTCCGTCTGCTCCTTCCCAATCCACACTCAAATTCCCCTCTCATTTCTACTCCCGATACTCTTAAACCCTATTTTCTTCACCCTGACCTCATCACAACCGTAATTCAGTTCGCATTTTTCCATTCTCGCTCGTATTTCATCTTCGTTTTCACAAACACTGACTAATCTACTTCCTAATCTCGTCTTTTGTCCCTCTTTATCTTCCCCTTTTATCCCACACCCCACTATTCACACCCTAATCCTTATCCTATACAATTAACTAGTCGTTTTTTTCCAACCGATTTCCATCGCCTCCGTGTCGTACTGCCAACGGGGTAACAATGATCCTATTCATGTTTGAGCTGCGTTGATTTTCCGCGATAAATAATTATTGCGCCATTAATGAGGAAATAAGCGTGTGCATTGGCTTGATGACCCTTACTATGTTCATACGTGAATGAAACAAGAGGGCTATAATGTTTCAATTTGGTTTTATGTCCGCGAGTTAGTCCTCTGCTAACTTTTGCACCAAGCTCAGCGATTTGTTAAATACATCGTTTATGCTCATTTTTCCTTCTTCGATTGAGTGTTTTATCGCAGATACTCGGATTACAAATGCACTGATGTAGTTAGACACAATTTGTGAGCTCAAAATTGATATTTATGGCTCCTAACGTGCATGCTTCCTTCAAAGATGTGAAAAAGTACCAATCTTAAGTGGCATATGCCGTAATACCATGTAAATGTTTTTGTTTCGTTCTCGGAGTGGTTTGATTTGTTTAACCGATTACGGGTTAATATTCTGTGGTGAAAACTTGCAGACAAGCACAAGTGAGTTTTATATTTTGATACTATTTGTGATTTACGAATAATTTTACAAATTTTTTTTTACTATATGCCATTTCTTTCACTCCTCTCCTCCAGCTTTATCTTCCCCCTTTCCCTCTCATTTTCCTTCTCGGTAAAAGTTGACGTCACTTGCATTCTGCATCTGAAGATGAATAACGTATTATCAATAAATCTAACCGGGAAAGGAGGGGTCCAATCAGGATGATAGGTGTAGAAAGAATGCTTTTAAATTGCTATTGTGGAGAAGAATGGAAAAGGTTGAGTGAGCGGAATTTAAAACAAACCAGGAAGTGCGTCTTACTGATGGAGGAGAGGGGATTGTTGGGATAAATCCAATGGAGGTAGGTTAATTGCATGCGTGCATTCATTTTAATTGTCAATGGATTGTTGATGACTGTGTTTAGAGTGGAGAACGTTCGGCGAGCGCGAAAGGGCAGGAAGTAGGATAGGCATATTGGGTGGAATTAAAGCAGAAAATGCATAGTTTGCATGAAAAGTCAGTTCATCAGAACAAGCGGCACCTAAAAAACATAATAATTGGGAATTATGAGTTTGAGGGTGTCAAGGAATTTACCTTTCTAGGAGTAAGACTTAACAATGAAAATAAGATGTCCACGGAGATCAACCAAAGGGTAATGGAAGGTAACAGGGTATACTTTGCAAATGTAACAATCCTCAAATCAATGTTACTATCGAGGAACACAAAAACGAAGATCTATAAAACGCTTATTAGAACCGTGGTAACTTATGGAGCTGAAACATGGACATTAAGAAGTCAGGATGAGGAAACACTTAGAAAATTCGAAAGAAAAATGTTAAGGAGAATCTAAGTATAGCCCAATTAGAGAAGGAGAGAGATGGAGAATTAGAATGAACATGGAGATAAATGAATTACTAGAAGGGAAGGACATAGTTGGATTTGCCGAGTCCCTGCGGCTGGCTTGGTTGGGGCATGTAGAAACGATGGAAAATGACAGAATGCCCAAACTGATACATAATAGCAAGATGGAAGGTGTCAGAATAAAAGGTAGATTAAGAAAGAGATTGCTACAGGATGTGGAGGATGACTTGAAGGTAATGGGAGTTACAAGTTGGAAGGGAAAAGAAAGAACAAGAACTGAATGGAGGAATATCACAGAGGAAGTCAAGGCCCACACCGGCTGTAGGGCTGCAGATGATGATGATGATCTATGAAAAGTATCGGGATACGTTTCGGAAAACTTGATTGATTTCAGATATTGCTTCAAAACCTCAAAATTATTCAACGTACACCCCTTAAGTGACGACACACTAATCTAAGCGGCATTTTCGCGACTCGAAGGCTCCCTGGTAGGCGGATACCGAAAGGTCCTTAAGGGTATGCCTGGAAGCTTCTTTGACGGCGATAAGGGTCTCATGGTGGTGTTCTTTGAGGGAGAATTTCCCTTTGGGGAATAGAAAATATTCTGTTGGTGCCAACTCGGGACTTTAAGGGATTGGGGTATCGTCGCAATACCGCTGCAGAGGGTACTTGCAAGCAGATACACGATTCTGCCATTGGTCGTCTGTCAAAACCTTCAGTACGAGTTACGCGCAGATCTTACTAATCGCAAAACTTTCGGTAATAATGGTGTGCACTGTTGTCTTATCAATGCCAAGACGATATGCGATAGTCCCCACACTTAACCAACGAATTCAGCACTTCGAATTCGCACACGTCAGGAAATAATTGTTACTGGCATTTTTAATATCAGCATTGTATGTTGAATTGAAGAGGGGCTTGTTTTTGTTGTAAATTTTGTTAGAAGGGGTATGTAAAATATTTATTCATTAGGTAATCTACCGGCTAAGGTAGGTTTTTGGATGGACACAACTATCAAATAAACATTTTGTAACTCCAAACAAAACCCAATCCGGCAACCTAATCTACATCAGGTCTCTTTTCATCTCTGTGTACTTCTTTCCTCCCTTCATCCCGTCCAATATCGCTATCTTATTCCTGCCCTTTCCTCGCTTGCCCCACATTCTCCCCTCTATTACCTTCTTCAACATTCCACTACCGCTAAATACGCCTTTCATCCATTTTTCCTGCCTCCATAGGATTTCTCTCAACAAACCCCTCTCCTCACCCACCATCTCCAGTACTTCCTCATTTGTTTTCCTTTCGGTCCATTTCACCTTCTCCATTCTTCTCCACACCTACATTTCAAAAGTCTCCAATCTACGTCTATCCTCCTGCTTCAGTGACCACGTTTCCGCGCCGTACATAGCTACGGTCCATATCAGAGTATGTAAAATATATTATTGTACAATTGTATAGCCTGTGTCCATCCAAAACATACATTAACTGATAGATTACTATCAATAGTAACAATTTGAATTACAAGTAAATTCGTATTACATTCGAAAATTGCAATTATCTTTTCATTAGTAACTCCATCACAAAATTATGGTTGGTTTGGTGCCAACCCCGGAGCATTTTTTAAAAATTAAATACAACCATAAAGGCTGTGGAATTCTGAAAGCGCATAGCTTTTTTTCCTTCGTCTGGTCGGCTTATTTAAAGTTCTCCCTCCTAATACGGAATCCAATATTCCACTACCCTTCAATATTTCCTCAACCCACTTTTCATGCCTAATTCGGATTTCTCCTACCAACTTTATCACTTCACCCATCATGTTTCTGAATTTATCGTTCGTGTTTATCTCTCTCTCTCCCCACCTTGTTCCCTCCATCATTCTTCATACCCTTATCTCAAAAGCCTCTAATCTACGCTCATCCCCTCGACTCAGAGGCCTGGTAACAGATCAATAAAGGGTTTTCCTCCATATTCGATCCTAAATTATCGTATCTCTAGTGTATTTTCTTCTACTGGAAAAATTCAAATTTTTTGACAGGTCGATTCTTCTCCTAATGTTCACGAGTTTACTTACAAGAACATAACCACTCGATCCAATATTTAGTTTTTTAGAAGGCACTGTTGCAATTCGTTTTCTTAGGCTTGACTTTACGGAATAAATTCATTTTTCTAATGGAAAACCATATAAATATAATATTAAAATAAATATAATAATAAAATAATATAAATGACTATATAATTTCACTTTTTTGTGTGAAGTTTCAAATTTATAGGTTTTATCTAGTGCCAATTCTAAAGCCACCGTCGTTTGTAATTGACATATCTAGTTATGTGAGTTGGTGCCATTTCCTGATCCTCCTTCGGGTTCATAGAGTCTTCTAGTAGTGACGTTTCTTAAAAATAAAACCACTTTGCTTTTCCACATAAACCTTTTATTCTCGCGACCTAAGGTTTCGTTATAGCATAACATCATCCATCTATTGAAACCTGGGTCGTGAGAACAAAAAGTTTATGTGGAAAACCAAAGTGGTTTTATTTTTAAAAAAACGTCAATATGAAGATTTTCCACCAAGTTACGCCGGAAACTGTTTTATTCTTCTGGTAGTACTAAAAAAATCTTGTCGCTTAGATAAAGCTGAAGGTGTCCGGAGTTACACAGATTTCCTCCTCGAATTCGGCAGCCAAATTCTTTCCCCAATAATCATCCACGCCCCAGTAAACCATTTTCCCTACTTTATTCCTTCTTTAGCTCTTCATGATTTCTGAACCCGTTCGTTCGCCCAGAAAGCCTATTCTCTTCCTCTTCCCCTCTAATAATCCTCTTAATCCCTTTCATATCTTTCGCTCTCATTCCTTTTAGCCCTCTCCCTCCCTACCTCACTACCGAGTTAAATTATCCCCCCAAAATTCTCCACCCTTTTTCTCTTCCAGTCTCCTTCCTCTTCCCATTCATTCCCCCTTTCATCTCGCGGAAATAATTGTCGTTTTAAGTTAAGGTAAGTTGGGCAGAGGAGGGCCTTGGGAATGGGGTAATCTCTTACACAGTTTAAACCACCCTCTATAATTTTCCAAGATGAATGAAATGCAGAAATACACGTTAAATGATAGTATGAATTATATTCACTAAGGGTTCATCGAAAATATGGTGCAAATTATATCATTAGCGATTATATGCCCATGCGCTCCTATTGTATGCTAATACGCGAATTTAATACAACACATATTTCTGTATATATATATATATATATATATATATATATATATATATATATAATGTAAATTCACTAATAGTCATAACAAACACAGAAGCCAAAACACACAAAAGATAGACTCACTAGTTCTCGAATTTTCGGTGGTCCAACCACCTTTCTCAAGAGTAATTAGGAACAGAACTGAGTTCTGTTCCTAATCCTGAGTTCTGAGTAATTTACATTATTGTACACGTTCGTGGGTTTTCCAAGAAAGTGACTATATATATATATATATATATATATATATATATATATATATATATATATATATATATATATATATATTATTCCTCTTGAGAAAGGTGGTTGGACCACCGAAAATTCGAGAACCAGTGAGTTTTTCCTCTTTTGTGTTTTGGTTTCTGTGTTTGTTATGACTATCAGTGAATTTACATTACACGTTTGTGGGTTTTCCAAAAAAGTGTATATATATATATATATATGTATATATGATTTCTTCGAAGTTTCACGGAAGTTTTAAATAGAAAAAACTTAGAGAGCAACACACAATAAGAGAACACAGAAAAGGATCACTCAAGCGTTATTTCTTGATAATTTCGACGAAATCGAGCTCCGTCTTCCTCGGAAGAGTCTCAACTAATCTTCCGAGGAAAATGGAGCTCGATTCCGTCAAAATTATCAAGAAATAACGTGTGACTGTTCCTTTTATGTGTTCTCTTATTGTGTGTTGCTGTCTAGGTTTATATGCATATACATGTATACCAGTTTCAATTTCATTTAGCAAAACTAATAGCTGTCTGAAATCATAAGTTATTCTATCGCGAAATTAATTTTCTGTAAAACCATTTTCCGTATTAGCTTCTAGTAGACCCCTCTGCGTACAATGTTTTCCCAGAGACAACTTGGACGTAAATTTTATATGAAATATAATTGCTAAATTTTTAGTAAGCTCAAAATCGAATTAAAAATCAAATGTGTTATCACAGCCTTGCAAGTCAAAATCATATCTGTTTGCAATAAAACGATGTGATTGGTAACTATTTATACCAAATTGAAATTTGATTGAGCAAAACTAATAGATACCTAAAATAACCTAATGTTCTATCCTTGTCACATGAAACTTTTAATTTTTACTAAAAAATGAGTAGAATTTAAGGGATCATTTTCTTGATCTGCAGGAAAATATACCACGAGAAGTGAAAAAGCACATCTTGGACGTCGAAGGAATTAATTTAAATTTTAGAAAAATTGTAAGGAACCTAACTAGGTGATGATATGGTATTTCTTCTTTCCTTCGAAGTGGCTTTGTGTATTGTTATTTTTTTATCTGACTTTAGTCCTTTGTTCTGCATGTTACAGGTAGCTCATCTCATATCGGTGAGGTGTACGACACTTGTACAGCTTAGTGCTTGTAGCTGAAGTTACAATGAGTACATTATTTTACATATTCTTTATCGTAGCATAAAATGGTAAAAACTTAAGTGTTGATTACAATGCAACAATTTCAGAGAGTAAAAATAATTCGCCTTGCCCGAGATTCGAACCTGGATCCCTCGATATCCGGCCGAGTGCTTTAGCCAATTAAGCTACCTAGAAGTCGTATTACACGCTGAAATTTTGGGGGCTTTAAAGGAACAAGATGTTGTGACGAAATACCGTACTTCAGATCCGGGTTCGAATCCCGGTCATAGCGAATGATTTTTACTCTCTGAAATTGTTGCATTGTAATGCTTCACGTAGCGGATGACTCCGTTAAAGTTACTGTTGCGGCATCTCCCGCAGTTTCTTTGAAATCTAATTTTTGATGTTTTGATGTTCCATTCCTGGCTTAACTCCCTTCCACACCCTAGCGTTGCCTTTTTTAAAGTTAGATTATAAAATAAATACTAAAATTCAGTGAATTATTCAAACATTAACTGTATGGCCAGATTAATATGGGCATGAATTGGCACGGGGACGTTTTTATGCGAACTAACATACAGGTAGTACCTTTTTATTCAAGTGAATGTACGAAATGGTAGATTGAATTTCATTTTGGTTTCCTTAACACCCCCCTCCACACGTCCTTGACGCACATTACAGGATATTATGTATATAGTAATGTAAATGTAAATTAATATAATGCGTTGGAACGGCTTAGAGTTTTTAAGCTTCTTGTTTTAATTTGAAAAATACTTGCCAAGTTCACTCGTGGTTTTTTTATTTAAAGTTGAATGACACATAAAAAAAATTTAGTTGAGCATTATTCATCTGGTCGTCATTTCGACAATAGTCGCTTCCACATTATAGTCGAGTAACCATTGATTTTTTAGCCTTCTTGATGAATCCACGAACTCGTTCAGGAATACAAGTAAATCTACTTCCTAATAGTTTATCCTAAGGGCCGCCAAGAGTCTGTAATGCAAGAGGTGTTAGGTAACCAACCATTACAGTAATCGTTTACTGTTGATCAAATGAATCCGGGAATCAATTTGTTGAATAACCTTTTTCAAGTTAATGTCGTCACCAAATGTGCAATGAACTAATGATTTGGTTAATTTATTAATTGACGCCAGTAATTATCTCGTTATTCAAACATCTGCCAACGTAATGAGGACATGTGGATAATTATTTTCTTTGCGTCCGGGTTAAGATCCAATCATTTGTACTGATGTATGTATTTAAGTGTTTTAAGGCTGTTTTTAAAATATTAGTGTTTTCATCGTGAAACAATTCAGACTGTTGACTGAATGTCAGCATGTGACAGCTCAAAAGTTTCTCCGTCTTCTCTTAAATTCAAAGATTAAGTCCATCTTTCTTAATTCCACACCCCATTATCCACCGTAAGGGCGTATAAAGAGGATTTTGAGGACACTTTTAAAAAATTATGCCCTTTTGCATACATGTAAATGGTTTTTCCGAATATGCATAAACATAGGTACAAATACACATATAAATGACTATCTACGTCTTGGAACATGAAATGGATGCGTTGGAGGAAAGCTTTATCATTACCTTTATGATTTTGTGCAAAATATTAGTGTAGAGATACCGTTTGATTTCGGCATTGCCAAACGTATGCGTATCGCGAAAGAAATGAACGGAAACGCTTAAATACATTAATGGTGATGTCTCACTTGTTTTATCTTGGTTGTCCTACCTGTCATTGAATTTGGCAGTTTCTCCAAATCTCTGAGGTAAAATAATATGATAACCGGTGGTGATTTGTAAAATACATCGCATTTTCTTTTGGCGGGTGAAGGGGTGTTGGAGTACCAGTCATATATACAAAATCTCAAGTTCATACCTGCATTTGAATATGAGTTTACTGGCATGCATAGGAGTTAATACGTGTGTGCATACTCATAGAGACACATCAAGCCGTGATTAGAGTGTCCGAGTAAATCAAACAATTTTGTTTGTTTAGGAAGCAAATTTCCGTTCTTGGTTTCGATTTCTCAACCAAATCAAAGTAAAAACAATTATTTATACACTGATTTGACCACATTTCTGTCAATCTGTCTTCTTTATCCATTTCTAACCCTAAAAAACGCTGATTTAAAGATGTTTTAAAAGTCATCAACAACACCCTAAAATCGACTATTGATTACCCTGAGTCTCTCTCTCTCCTCAACCTCAAGGTACCAACTCGATCCTCCCGCACCAACTCCCTACTCCATCTACCTGTTCCTAGAATATCTCTCACCAAACGCTCACCTTCATTTCGCCTCTCCTGCCTTCTAAATTCACTCCATTACACTGTCCATCCTTTTTATTTGTCATGCAACAATTTCACCTCCCAAGCTTTATCCAACCTGTCAACAAATTAAATATTTCCCACGGTCCATATTCGGTTCTCGTTGTCATTGTTATGCTTTTATTGTCTTTTTGACCTCTTACGTTTTTGTTATATTTTTTACTGTACGATGGCGGTACTGCTGTATGTGAATAATGTTTTAAAATAAAATAAATAAATCTCCTCTTTTCTCTTGATAAGTTCTTCGAACCTTAGCGCTCATATGCACAAGTAGCCACAGCGTCCTCCTTTAAATGGGATTTTAAGGGTTAAATATGAATTATAATTTATTAACATGCAAATAAGTAAGAAGTTTAATTAATTTTTGTTATATTTTTTTAATTAATTTAATTTTTTTGCGATCACACTCATCCATCATGTCAAACTTTAAAGCGAAGGGTAGTTTCTTTAAGAAATAAGGAGACTAATTGGGTAGTTAATCGTTTGGCGTGTTGTAGTTCAGGTGTTCTCATCACCGGAATATTTTGTGGAAATAAAACACACTTTAAAAATGAATAAATTTGATTGCGGATAGCGAAGAGGTCGCCAAACGAACGAGACCTTTTGAAGGCCATGAAGGTTGTTGGGTCGTCGGTGACGTCTCTCGCCGCGTGGTTTGGAGCATGCGCAGTAGTAAGTTGCTATGTGCGAAACAACTTAATGCGTAAGTGTCCTTGCTCTTCATGCTCGAAATAACATCGCGTGAACTGAACTCAACGGGGTGGATGGAGGGCGGGGGTGTAGCAGGGGTGTGGGGTGTGAGGATGATGCCCCCCGGCGTGGCTGAATGGAATGACGTCACCGAAACGAAGGGGTTTGACGGGGAGGAATGGAGGGGGTTGGAGGGAAGGAGATTGAGTGAGATAGAGGGAGAGTTGGGCGAATCGTCGGAGGTTAAAACACGACGAGAACCGGAGGGAGGAATGGGGTTGTGTGACAGGGAGTGGGAACCTTGGAAGGATGCGGAAGGCAAGGCACGCCCCACCCATGCTTTTTATTTCCTTCACATCGTCCGCTGTTACGTCATACACTGAGAGGCGTCACTTCGGCGTATGACAGCGAGTATTGGGTGCGCGTGGTTTTACGTATATACTCTCATACGTTATTTGGTCTCACAATGCATTGATTCAATTACAAATTAACTATTTTGCTTCAAATGTTAAGTGGTCATTTTGGAAATGTAGTACTATGCTCGTTATACTGCAATCGGGGAGATATCATAAAAACAATTGATAGAGGAGCCTACTGTAAAACAGACGGTTGAAAGTTGCCGTTTTTCTCGAGAAATATAAGGGATTAGAATAACTGCAAACGTTGGCGATGAGGAAAAAAATATTTCAACTCGTATAGCATTTTTTATACATCTATCTTAACATGCTATTAAATGCGAGGGTGTGTGGCAGGGAGTGATAAAACAGCAGGCATGCAAATTTAAAAATTAAGTTGTTCTTATTGGTCAGTAAAGAGTAATGTTTAAAATAATTCAAATATTGTAGACATTGATAACTGAAGGTATATGGGGTTAGGTATCTAGGTGTGAAATACTTCTTAATGCATAAAAGACAAGCCATGGCTAACAAGAATGACAGCTAACTAAGATGAGATGAAATATTTAGAACGTACTAGGCTACTGTTATTGAAAGAAGGGAAACACTTTTTTCCCCCAGTGTGATCACTTCAAATTATTCTGACTCCCTTATCGTTCGTGGTGGCATTGCAAATTTACAGTTTATACACTTAATAGTAGTGGCCGCATTTAGGGGAGGCGACCGACAGCTGAATTAATTTGCGCCATTAGAGATGGACAGCAAAGAATGAAGGGTGGAGAGAAACCCGTCGTCGGCATTAGTCTGCTCTTCAAGAAAGGCGTCAAGGGGTACGAAGTTTAACGTCCCAACCGACGGACGGTTCACTCAAAGTAACCTCTACAAAGCAACAAGTAGGGATCGGAATACCACTAAAAAGTAGTCGACACCGCCGGGATTTGAACTTGGGCTCTCTGGGTGGGAAGCCAGAACGAGAGCCACTGCACCATCTTGATCCCGCTACACTTGATCTTTCTGCTCTATTTTGTGCTATGATATTTTGTAACATAGTATGATGGGCTTAGTAATACATTTAAAAAATTATCGTTAATGTCTCCTGTTTTGAATTTTTCCAATATACCAATTTTTCCAACCTCTAACCTTATTGGGTGATTCCCAACCCAGTTCCTCCAACAATCTGGAGTACTCAGCTTACACGTGTCATGAAAACAGTTTACGAATCTATCTCCATTGCACTTCACGATATGACATTCGGCAAATCAATCCAACATAACATTTCCCTTAACCATTTCGACAAATTTGCTCAATAATATTTTCATAAATTATAGATCATTTTAGTCTCTCTACCATTCCCCCTACAAAATTTACAGCAGGGATTCGGGAATTGGCTACTCTGTTCTTCGGGATGATGCTATTCTGTTCGTTTACCTAGTGGCATATTAAAGGATGTGATAGAAGAGGGAATATTAATTACTCGCGGAGTAGACTTTTTGGAAACACATACATGAACCAGATGGCGCAGGTAATGCCAGCAGAGAATTCGTCAAAATGGGTTGTTATTGGGAAGTAAGTGAGATAGGGTTGTCTCATACCTCCAATACTTATCTTATATTCTGAGGAAATCTAAATAACAGCATGGGAAGGGTTTCAGCTGCGATTTAATGTGGGCCTCGTGATGTTTTAGTCAAGTTTGCTGATAACCTAGCAACAGCAAGCCAAATAGCCAAGGGATTAAAGATATTATTTAGTACTTTATAGAAAAGTTGCCAGGTTGCACATCAACGTGTTTTTGAGTGGCTAGACGAACTTGCTTAGTTAATGTATTTGGGCGGTATTTTAGAGGAAAACCGGCATAGTAGTATGACATTAGGAAAAAAATTTCTTAAGGGCATGAGAAATTTGTATATAGAAGGGAATTGATAATGAATACACTGAGTAAATATGGTAAAGAATTCTATATGGAGCGTAGTTCTTTATAGATGTAAGACATGGTTTTGGAGGAAAGAGAACGAGCGTAGATTGGGGATTGGGGAGTGTTGAGATGTAGATGTAGCGGAGAGAGATATCAGTTGTACGTTCAGAGAAGGAATAAAATTCTTAGCTATTAAATAGGGGAAGTGAATAGAAATTTAAACGACTGCTGAAATTTTAACAAAGGTAGAAAAAGTTGATGTAGGAAATATTTAAGGTAACGCTATGTTTACAGTCGTGTTAGAGAGGAGTACATAGTGTAATTCAGATAAAACCATTAACACAGTAATCAACCCGAAGGTCGGTTTCGTAGGTGATGGTAGAGCTCACCCATTTACCAAGCCCGACGGCGTGTGAATATTCACACATCAGGGTAGGGGGGCCAGTTCCTTTCCCTGTGCCGGTTATCGTTTCCCAGGAAGATCTGGTCCCCGAAAAATCAACTAGCTTGGATGGAGCTGCAGGTGCCCAAATTTTCTTGGCCGGGAATTGAACCCGGGACCCTCCGGTCAGTAGTCCAACGCTCTACCCACTGGACCACCGCGATCCGCTGTAATTTAGATAAATAGAAAATAATAATGGATTTATAAGCAGCATGAAGGTAGATAGATTTTCCCCAGGACCGAAAAAGGACAACACTTTGGGTGCAAAAGAACAATTTATAGAGATGCATAGGTATGAATAGTATTTAATGTACCAACCAGAAACCTACCCTTAATAGAAGGACTGCCTTGAATGAGAGATAAATCTTACATGCCTCAATTATTTTTTCTTGGAATGTGTTTTATTGGTTGGCGTTAAACTTTGGGTGAATAGCTTAACCATAATTTTTCCACAACCCGGCGAGTGAAACTCCCTTCTATATTCACACTCTTTGTGAACCACATTGAATGACCAACTCTGGAGAAACGAAGTCCATAGTTGATAAAGTTAATCTAGTGTGCATCCAGAGGGAGAAAATTGGATGCCAGGGATTCTTAAATTTTGCGAACACACTTTGAGAGAGTTTGGCTTTAAAAATATAGGTTTATTCGTTTTTTTTTCTTGACTTTAAACGATGGCCAGCATGTAGAATAAAATTTGAAGCGCTCGAAAAAGAGATCTCTTTGATTAAATTTTATTTGCTGAAGGTGTATTAACGCTTAAAGGCTGTAGAGCATCATTAGGTGGATCTGGAGTTTTGGTGAAAACTCGTATAAAACAGCCCTAAAAACAATATGTACTTTTTATCTTTCATATAAATTAACGTTGATATAAGTTTAAGGCGGAAACCTTCAAATCAATCCTTACTTCTCCATCCTAAGTTATTACAGTAAGGATCATATATCCTTATAAGGACGATACCCTTGGATACTTCCTTTAAACTGGAAAATCGGCAAGCTAATTTTTATGTTAAATAGTCATTGTTACGTATACCGACATACCTATTATATTTTTTTACGTTTGGCAGCTTTCGGATAGCATTATCCTATACTGTGTGATGACTTATTGGCGTAAAATCAGGAAGAGAAACAACAGGAATTAGTAACTCCTCTCTGTCTTTGAGTAAATTTTGTCGGCTTTGTACGTAATCCTTGAAGATAGAGCTTGATCCCTGAAGCGTCGAAACAGTGTTTAAACAGCATGTTTCAATTGAATTCGGGGATTTAGATTCTTCATTCACCATTGCGTCAAAGTTTCTATTACGTGTTAGCTATCGTTGATAGTTGATAAATTAATAGTTTACCGTTTCAGGAATAACTTTGTGGAATTGTTCCATGATGAACATTGTCAAAAATAAAACTATGCATATCCACCTGATAAAGAAATTTTAATGCGACCTAGATTTCACTACGGTGTAAGCATCATCAGACATGATATTCATCATGATAAATGAACACGTAAGCATTGAACTTCCAACGACAAACTCTCACAAAATATGTTCGAAAAATTCGAGAATCTCGAATATCCAATATTCTTCTCTTGGATCGAAACTAGGTGACGTTAATCAACTTCGAACTTTCCTGCGCAAGAGTTTGTTAGACAATGAGATTTGCGGAGAGAGCGAATACAAAGGGAAGTTTGAGGAAGCCAAAGACGCACGCGTTCACCCAAATGCATCGAGTCTTATTTTTTCATTAACTCAAAATCGAATGCGCCGTATCATTCGCTTCACTGTATAGCGAGAATAGAATTCCCCCGTTACTTACGTAGCTTGGTAGAATTTCTAGGGTGCGTCACAGCAGTGAGCATTACACAAACAACTGTGTGTATTTATATATATATATATATATATATATATATATATATATATATATATATATATATATATATATTTATTTATTCACATTCAAACACGAAATACCGCCATACGGCGAATAAATACTCATTCATATTGAAATAGAGATAAGTAAAATGGGAAAGGAACACACATAAAGGACGAACACAAGAGAGGTGGGGAAGGCGGAATCAAGCAGACCATTAATGTAATTCCTCGACCGGGACCTGAACACCGGATCCCTCCACTTGCCGGGCGGATGCTCTAAACACTTGAGCTATCGAGAAAATATACTTTACACTGAAATCTGCGATATTATAACGCGCCTAAGTGCTCCGATCCATTGCCCAGGAGATGGCGTTAGGGAGCTGTTACACCCGCCAAAGGAAAAATAGATGACCCCTGGAGCTGTGCTGGCTGGAGCAATGATAATTGCTCCTATTAGGGTCACCCATGGTTCGAAGGTACGGAGCTAGACAAAAGGTGGTCCACGGAAGGTCTCTTCCTCAGTGAGGCGGCTGCAAAGACGTCTTACCCCAATGGGGCGGTCATTGAGTGATGGTGTTGTGTTACGTTACACAGGTATGAATTGGGACTTCATATAGAGTAGGTTGCTTGATTGTGCTTTGTTAGGAGTCACAAGATATTTATATGGTACTTGTGTCTATCTAAAACTAACCTTAACCGGTAGATTACTTAATAAAAATAACTATGCATATTATGTACATATATTGAATGTATATTGTGGGTATATATATGTATATTCTGGATATATGTATATTTAGTGTGAATCAGAAATATTCGCTATACTCTCGCAATATTGGAAGCACCAAATGATCGATTGTTCTGTTACAGTGGGCTGGCTGAATGTCATTGAAAAATTAGGTCACGTAAAATGATGGCCTATAAATTAGCCTCTACAGCTAATATATTTGAGCACTGGTGTTTTGATCCGACTGATTGCTTTATTGAAGTCATATAAGTGGCCTAGTACCGAGCTCACTTTAATAAAACCGTTTTTTTAATAGTTTTATTAGGCAGAAATATTAAACAGGCACCATAGCGTTTAGTTTATAACTAATGAATTATTCATTTGCCACCCGATGTGGATACATATTCTGTTTAGGCTCTTTATATTTTTATTCATTTTCCTGCCACTATTCCACCTGGCGTTTTCCCTTCTATGAAATGTATTTCAAACTTTCATGTTCTTATTAAAAATATGTTTCTGACTTTTCTGTTTCTTGCTTGCTTAATTTTCCTTCCGAGATACATGTCTTCTATTTTGAAACACGCATTTTTAATTTTCGTTGTTTCTTTCACTTTATATTAGGCTGGCAAAATGTTTAAAGTAGTTATTCAGAGGATCTTGTGAAGTATGTAGTTTAAAATACATTGCATTCATCTATAACGTGTACCAATCTGTTTTTACATTCGTATAAATGCCATTTTACCCTGGTGTACATTTGTTGAGAATATATATCATATCTCATTAGAAAGAAGCCATACCCTAAATTACTTTATGCTATTTACGCAGTGTTAAGGACGTAAATAACTCATAATAAAATGAAAATGGTCGTCAATTTTCACATAACTATTATTTGTAAATCGACTTTTTTGTCACAATCATTTCAGTGTTATAGTGCCATGTATTTGCGTGTATGTATGTATGTGTCATGTAAGTCGTGATAGATGAAAATCATTCATTAGTTTGCTGCATGTTCTAATGGAATATTTTCTAGGTTTAATGGAATATGGAGTAGGTACAATAGGGAGTGCCTTTTGTTTAGGAGATTGTTGGTGGCAATATGTGAAGGAAAGATTTCAAGTAATACAGGTATATACGTAATTGAGCATCCATTTTAAAATCAGAGCGAGTATCAACCGCCATCGTAATCAATGCCTGTTTATATATTTTAGCTTAATCCGACCTTGGAATCAACGAAGCGCGTCATTAATATTTACTTTTCAATTACTGCTGGCCGATGGCTCTCTTAACGTTATAAAGTATACATCCAGTTGGAAAATAGACAAAACTCAAATACTGAATCATAGTTAATCGCGACAATGTTTGATATTATTTGGAAAACAATTCTAAATGAATGTGACGGAATTCTGAAATCTTGGATACCTCCAAAAGGATTTTGTAATGAGAATGCTTAAAAAACATGCTTAGAAAAATGCTTAAACATTTGGTGATTAGCAGCATTCCTTATTAAAGTTTTATAGAAATTACTCTAGGATCACAAAACATTTTTCGTTTTAGGCGTAACTTACCGCCATTCTTTAATATTTATTTTTGCGATTCCCTCTTATAAAACACAACTTTCTTGCACGGAAATATCTGTAGTTATATACAAAAGAATGAAGTTATAGTAAATCGGTCTTGGTGTGTTTTAAAAGGATAATGCACGCTAAATTGAACTTAATGCTATAAAATTATTATAATTTGAGAATATACCGTTAATTATAAGTTTAAAATGGGCACATAGTTGACATTTACACATTTCTTAGCCTATCATAACAAAACACAAGCTAACTACCCACACGGAAATAAATATATATTACACCTCCCTTCATTTTGTCCAATATATCTATCCTATTCCTTCCACTACCTTACCTGTTCAACGTCCTCCTTTCGATCACATAATTCAGTAATGCATTGCCAATCAATAGCTGAATGATGAAGGCTGTAATAGAAGGGAAAATGTTTTAAAAGTGGATCCATTTGGCACGAAATGGAATAGTTTCTTACAGCTTCTAGAAAGGAAGAAGTAAGCTTAGAAATTAATATAAATATAATACAGGGTAAGGAAAGAGGAAGACTTTCTGAATCGATTATAATAGACATGTCCAATAGTTATGGTATGGTAAATATACATCTTGTTTTTTAATTGTTTAAAGGGCAAAAATACGCATTTTATTGTTTAATATTGTCATAACAACAGCGTTGTTCAAAAAGCAGAGAAACAGTTAGTTAAGCATAATGAGAAATATTTTTTCAGGATACATAAATCCTTATGGAATTAGTAGATTTTTTGCATTAGACGTATGTTTTCAAGCTCTTTTTCACAGTTTATTCTAGACGCATATTAACCCTAGATACGTTATATCATAAAGCAATAGGGTACACAATGTATCATAATTCTCTGTACAACTGTTGGTAAAGGACGTGAAATTTGAGATTTTTTTAAACAATTCGTGATTTTATTATGTGACGGAGATATCCATTGCATTTCTCGTTTTACATTGCCCAACATTTTTTGTTTTTTTTTTTCTTCCGAGATCAATATGGAATCTGACTGCGTTGTCCTAATTAGTGCATTGCATGGAGCGGTCAAAACTGAAAAATGGAGCCATTTGAGAGACGTAAATATTTCCAAGGGATTCATTCAAAAAAGTTTTTCTTTCACACCCTTTTATTTCCGATAGTACTAGCTTAAAAGCGCGGTGACGCTGTCCTTCTTTCCATCCGTCCCAGCGGGCACCGTCATTTCTCCCCCCGCCCCTTCTTTCGCATTCTTCTCTCTTTAAACATTCATTTCCACTTCACCGCACTGTAAAACATTCATTTCTTCCCTCTCTTCCCATTCGCCGCTTCCATTCTCTGCGTCGTCTCACAGTCCCCTCGCCCTCTCCTGCTCTCCTACTCACACTTTCCTCCGTAAAAAAAAACAGTCCCTCAAAATCTCCTCCCCTTTCCGACTCGCCATCTCCCATTCCACCCCCTCACACCCCTTTTTTATAACCTCCCTCCACCCCCTCCCCTCTCAAGAGTCTTATCCACCCCTTTTTACAAGCGCCCATTACCGAAAAAAATATCTCTCCCGCCCACCATTCCATCCTCGGAGCATTGTATTGTCTTCTTCTTTCCTCTCCGTCTCTTTATTTCATCCCTTCCTTCATCATTCTCCTCCTCCCGCACACACAGAAGACCTCTTTAATCCCTTTTTCTTTTCTCATTCTTTTTTCTTCAAACCCCTTACCCCCTCTCCCATTTCCGGCCTTCATCCTCCCTACTGTACCCTGGGGGAGTGAGCCAAAGGGGGGAATATCCTGCCCTAAACCATTGGAGCCTTCCTGTTTCTCCATTGCACCCCACCCCCCCGTCTTTTCCCGTTCCACCCGGCGTCCCCTATGACCCTCCTCCTCAGTCTGCCTCCCCCGCCACCGTCAACACATCTCCAATGCCCTTCATAGTCGCGTACACACCCCCTTCTCTGACCTCCCCGCTGGGGTTATATGTGACCCGACCCCATCTTATTCTCTCTCTCTCTTCTCTCCCTCCATCCCCAACCACGCATTCTTACTAGATTCTTCGTTTAAGTCCCTCCTGCCCTCCTCCTTCCCTCCTTCCCTCCTCTTTCCTTCTCCTTCCCTCCTCCTTACCTCTTCCTTCCCTCCTCCTTATCTCTTCCTTCCCTCCTCCTCTTCTCCACATCTCTTTCCAGCTACCCTCGGTGTTTCATTCACTCAACCTACCTCTCTCTATCTCTCCCTCTCTCTCTCTCAAGTGAGCGGAAATGTTAAGAACTGGGAGCATGAATTTTTCATACTCCACCGCTCGACCATTAACATTTATAAAGCTCTCTCAGAGACGTGTTAATTGAGCCGAATGTTTGATACAAAGACATTATTAATTTATTTTGACTTTCTTTATTCGGTGGAGAATGATACAGTGCACATACCTTCGTGAGTTTTTGTGTGCAGAGAAAAGGTCTCCTCGGTTTTCTCTCGCCCAGGCCTCGTCCCTCGCTCTCCTCAAACGCTTCATATAATTACATTTTTTTCTTCAACTTATTTCTGGTTAATTTTTTTATGGAAGTGATAACTCATTTGTTTTTCTGGTGCTCGGAAACTCTGGTCCATTAAATGACTTTGTGCTTACTTGGAATTTGTGATTTGGCGTTTCAATACCCGAACCGGAATCCTTTCAACCCATCTCGTTGCTACCGGTCGACATCTTTTTCATTTCCGTTTGTAAGAATATACCGCGAAAAATCTAAGACGCTTATGTGGAAGTATAAATCCTTTTGTCGTTAGTAAGTTCATTTCCTCTTAATTTGAGTACAGGGTAGCTTTTTCTGATTATTAATTAATTTAACGATAATGGAATGCCTTAACCCAGTTTTACTTTTGGTGTATGTTTCAAAATGGTCGTCTTCTTTACAGGTCGTGCAACGTGCGTTATTTAGAATAAAGATAAACTAGATAAATTTGTCTCAAAAGCAGGTGAATGAAGCGTGTATGAAACAATCTTGCATCGTTCTTTACATATATTTACATGTTTTCCTGGGTTAAAAAAAATCAAGTCGAAAAAATATGAGTTTACTAAAAGATAATTGATTTTCATCTAAAAACTGGAAATGTTTTCAAATGAAATATTCGAACCGTACCTTTTCTAATAATTAAAAAAAACGATTAGGAGCATAGAAGAAGTAGGCAAATACCGCAAGCTCACAATAATCACAATTCCCCCAAGAGAGAGTGAGACTGAAAGAAATAGGTTTTGAAGGGATTTCAAATTTTCTGCCCGGAACACAAAAAAACGGAATCGTCAGCTTCGGAACTTCATTACCAAATTGCAACCATTTTAGATACTCGAGTTGAAAATATCACAATAGAAATAATCCAATTATAGTTATCTCAAAGCATTTAATTTTAACTTCTTTATGTCCACTGTAGTCGTTCGACGGGTAATTAGTATGCTGATGGCGACATTTTATTATATATAGAGTTGATAATTAATTGTGCGATATTGATTTGTTTCATTTTGTTTATCAAGGCATTATATCGGGAATATTTACTGGCTAGTGCACTGATATTTAACTTTGTACCATATGCTTGCATTATTGAATATCGCCTTTAGTTTTTCAATTGATATTTTTTAATGTTAATTTATATGTCCCTCGGTCTTCAGGTCAATTCTCTCCGCGGAAAATTCTAGAATACGATAATAACTCATTCTGTTTTAATCATCCCAATACTATGTTTTTATTACTTCGTTGGAGATCTGAGATTTTTGGTGGATTATAAAATTACATTGTTATTTCAAAATGACGTACCTACCGTCTGTGGTAGACTCGGAAGTGGAGGTAATAGTAGGTTCATTTTCCGTTCAGTTAGATTATATGCCCAAATGCGCACGCGTACACGTCATATGTAAATATGAACAATGCACCTGTGATTGGTTAATATATCATCGTTGAAGGAATTCCTACCCCCTCTATCCATTCGCGTAAGTTTTTGTGAACAGTTAATTTGTTATTACTGAATAACAATAACAATTACTGTGGATAAAATTATATTTTCCCTTTGAAGCCTGCTCAGTTTTAAAATATTGTGGATTTTTATAGGATATGAGGAACTGATCAATCGAATTATAATTACCTCTTTAATATATATTGTTTCGAATACCATCCGGATAAAAATCTTATGATCACTTTTGGAGAGGCTTATCGGTGGCTTGGATGGTACGATAAAAGAGGGTGAGAAATGTACCAGCACCTCACGGCGAGGGTCTGGGTTCCATTCCCAGAGATGGCTGTAATTTCCGCTGATATCCACAGCCATACTAGCGGTGATATTTTGAGTGCATTTTAAGTGGAGTACGTTATCCGTCGAATGGGATATTACTCAATGGAACTCGTTTAACCTCAACTGGCGTGACCCTTAGATGCCTTACGCTAAGAGTAGGCTAACGCTGACTGTTGGGTTTCTTTCTATTATATAATCCCTGAATATCTCACCCTTAGAAACTAACAACGAAATTCTTGCAAAACCTTAGCTGTCGGTCACTCCCCACAAATACGAGTTGTTAATTAGTGGTTACGTAATTACAACTACTGCTTGAAGATTCAAGTTTTTGAAAATTATGAAAATTAAAAAAAAATAGTGAAATACGCATCGTCAATCCCTGTTTATTTTCATAAAGCGTCCATCATGTTATCGAAGGTTTGCTTTCATTGTCATACAATCAATATAAATGATAACTACATTGTGTTTTTATAATTTTTACAGTTGCAATGCATTGTAAATGCACGATATTTTTACCGGTATCCCGATGAAGGGACTTCGACCGCACCCTTGGGAAATCCATCCACTTAAGTAATAGTAAGGTCCTGCTCAGTCTTAAAAATCATGAGCCAATATTTTACTTGAAGATCGTTGTCAAAGTCACAGAGGGCTAAAATTAATCAATGTTTAGGCATATGTTCTATGCTCTTATTAACAATATACAAATATATTTGAAGAGGAAACCCGCTGTCGTTAAATAATTTTCGGCTAAAATATCGTTTAGAGTCACGGGGAACTCCAAAATTTTACGTTTCCTTTTTTTATATTTTTGTAATGAATTCGTATTTTGTTCACTTGTACAGGGCAGGAAAAGTTTATCTAATCTCATTGGACGTTAATGAAAACGTGTCTCAGAAACATTACCCAATAATGGTTTGTTGGTGCTCGCCAAACGTCATCCTTTGCCCCGTCCAATTTAGGGCAGTGGAACGTTCAACCATACGCATTTGAAGCTATGAAAAATTCATCCTCCGGCTATAGGTACATTTTTGAGGAACGCCGAAGAAATTCTACGGAGTTTTAGAACCTTTTAGGGAGTAAGCCAGCTTTTTAAAGGTTAACCTAACACGGCGATGGAAATGCTATCTGTCCGTGCAGCAGTACACTACTCATAGAGTAGCTCCCAATTCATTTTTTTTCTTTTTAACAAATTCGTCACCTCGAAAAGTTTACTTTAATATGAAAAAGATATTTGATTTTTCATGAAACCATTCAAAAGAAATAATATAAGGGTGTTTTGAATAAAAAAAGAATGTTTGTAATATTTCGTTTTTGGTAACAAAAAATCCGATGGGTCCATATTATGGTGGGTGTTTTTGTTGTTCATATTACTTTTCTTATCAATTAAAGATTTTCTTAATAAATGATTGAAGTGGTTTCCCGTTGCCTTCCTTAAAAATCTTTTAAACGTGGCATCATTCCTGGAAAGGCAACCCCATTCAGAGTTAGACGCCTTTGCTCCCGCTTAAGTGAGAAATTGACGCTGCGTGGGCCACCTTTAGTTTGATCCACACCCTTTGACTCTTGGGTGAACCCACCAGGAAAAATTGTCATCATTCTCGCCAGCACAGCTCTAGAAGTAACTAGAGTGCACAAAACCTTCCATCACATGAAGGTTATAGTCAATGGTTAGAGTCTAAATTTGGAAAACTAGGGATTTATAGTTGATAGGACGTACACAAAGAACAATATGAGTTATTGTAATGTTTGATATAGGTTTTAAGAATATTTCATGGCAAGTTAAATGGAGCTTAGGAGTACGGTATTCTGTATTACCAAGGATCATCAAAAGTCTATCCGGATTCTCTAGGCTAACATTAATTATAATGTTAATAGATTTTTTGATAAATATAATCATGTAAAATAATAGAGTCAAACTGGATAATTTGGCGCCTCGCAGTCTAGTCAGGTTTTCATAAAAATGCGTAAAACATTGTTATTCAGAGCCTGATTTCATATTGTTCCCTTTTGGATTATTTCAATTGATTTGAAAAATCTGAATAAAATCTAAATATGTGACTTCACTCTTTTTTATTGACGCAAATGATTAAAAGTACATCAATATTTGAAAATGATAAAACATAAACAATTAAAATTGTAGTTTTACACCTCAAATACTACTATTTTATACTCCTAAAGAGTATAATCGTAGGACATGTATCATATTCAAAATGAAACACATGCTAATTTGAGAAATTTAAGAAAGACATTTTAATATTTACTTTCTTATTGTTAATCTAAATATGGAGATGATTGCGTAATTGATGTAAGACCTGGTCTTCAACACTAGAGGATTGGTGTAGATTCGAGGACTTTGGGATATAGATGTGGTGGAGAATGGAGAGAATATGTTAGAATAGTGTAAATAACCAAATTTTAAATAAACGGTGGGCGTTCCTTATGTTACTTTCGTTAAATTAATGCAATAGTTTTCACTCTAGGTATCATATATACCTATGGCATGACCTTAAAATGTGGGAACACTACATAGATACGTCAGTGATGCTGTGGCTTTACTTTATCTGCTGGATCCCGGATAACTTTGGGTTTTGACACGCTCGTGAGCGTAATATTTTCACCACATAATATATTCTCACAGTTTTCGTTGTCCTATTTTTTCCATATACTTTTTTCTCCTGAGGGTTTACCTCACATGCTAATGGTGTATTTTCAAATGGTGCATTCTCTTGACTTTTTTGGCATCTTCATGTTATCCTATCTGTGTCGACACGCTCATACGTATATCGCTGAGAAAAAATATGTATTCTTGAAAGGTTCCCTGGTGGAACGATAGCATAAAATCGTCATTCTTTAAGACGGTACTGGTCTAGAAAAGATTCTAAGCGTCCTCCACTGTCGAAAACACGTTTTCTTATCCCATTCATCTAGTCTGGGGCACGGGGCTAGTTCTTCTTTGCATAGGCAGCTTTCGAGAAGTAAAGAAATGTCCTCTTGCTCCTATCTCTTTTCAGAATCTACTCAAAGGAGACTCAAAATGACCTGCCAGGCAACGTATTTGTAAATCGTATGCCCTTCTTTCCTTCTTCTGGGCTAAGAAAAACCTTTCAGTATGTAGGTCATAATGGTATCAGCCACGAGAAAAAATGGTGAAACGGAAATAGTAGACAAAAAAATCATTGAAAACAAATAATTTATAAAATAAAATTGGTAAAATATAGAAAAATATCATTTTATATAGAAATGAGGGTGACACACCAATTCATTAAATGCGCGAACTGGTGCAATCTGGCGGCCATGACGCGGACTATAGCCCCACTCACTAGCGGCGGTAGTTGCCCGAGACCCAAAGAGCCGTCTGTGCTTGGCGGATCGACGAGCTGTACGAATGGTGCCAGTTATGTTACTTTCTGTCGTCCTTCTTTATACTGTTATTCGAAAATGGAAATTGACGACATCACGGAAGAACGAATCAAGATCAAGTGTCTTGGTGAAGTGCGGTAAAAATTATCAACAAATTACTGAAATTGTGACAGCTCTTTACGGTGATAATACTCTGAAGAAAAATCCGTTTTCAAGTAGATTAAACATTTTAATGATTGCCGACAAGACGCCATGGATGATGCAAGGCCAGGACGACCTTCAACTACCAGTGTTGACGACAACATTGATCGTGTGCGGTCCCTTGTCTTTACCGATCGTGGAAAACCGCCCGAATGATAGCTGATAAACTGAATTCAGTGGAAAATCAGCAGTGCACGCTATTTTAACCTAACATGATGGATTGATCCTTCACCATGACAATGCACCTGCAAATTCTGCATTTATTGTTCGTCAGTTTCTGGCAAAAAATTCAATTACCATCCTTGATCATCCTCCTTATTCGCCAGATCTCGCCCCCTGCGATTTTTTCCCATTCCCAAAATGCAAAAATATGATTAGGGGATATCACTGGGAAGATGTGGACACAATAAAGCATGTAACGACGAGAGAACTAAAAAGACTAACTGCGGATGAGTTCCAAGGGTACTTTGATAAGTAGAAAAGAAGATGGGATGGGCGCATAACAACGGATCAAGAGTACTTTGAAGGGGGCACCCTTGACGTAGACTAAATTTTGCAAAATCAAGTTTTTAAATCCTCAGTTTGCGTATTTTTTGGACAGAATTTGCGTATGCGAGAATAATTAAAAATATATATCTAGTCGAGAATGAAAAAACAAGTGGCAATAAATGCGTAGGCAATGAGAGAGGAAATATAAAACTATGTAGCAATACAGGAATCCAATGTGGGCAGGCTATGAACTCTAGAAAGGGTATACAGTAAGAACATGTTTCAAGTATCCCCTGGTACGCATGCAACAATTCATTACGTTGTGAGTATTTGTGGCCTAACTTCACGGCGCTACCATAGAAATTTTTGGGTCTGCCGTCCTATGTGATAAGTGAAGAAACAAGAATCTTGTGAAAATTTCCTTGTTAAACACATTTAGTGTGGAGAGGAATGGATTAAAGAGCAACGAGTAAAAAAATAAATATATATATACATGCTTACTTACATTTATATACATGTGTGTGTGTACATATATGTTATGTATATATTTTTTAATGAAAAACTTAGTCAGCAACACACAACATGAGAACACATAAACAGATTATTTTCGAAGAAGACGGAGTTCAAGTCCGTTGAAATTATAAAGATATAAGGTGTGAGGTTTCCTTTATGTGTTCTCATGTTGTGTGCTACTAAGTTTTTATTTAACACTTCCGTGTTACTTCGAAGAAATCACGTGTGTGTGTATATATATGTATATATATATATATATATATATATATATATATATATATATATATATATATATATATTCATTCACATTGAAATAGAGATAAGGAAAATGGTAAAGGAACACATATAAAGGACGAACACAAGAGAGGTGGGGATGGCGGATGTGAGCAGATCACGAATGTAAAAATATCTTCCTCGATTTTTACATTCGTGATCTGCTCACATCCGCCATCCCCACCTCTCTTGTGTTCGTCCTTTATATGTGTTCCTTTACCATTTTCCTTATCTCTATTTCAATGTGAATGAATATTTATTCGCCATATGGCGGTATTTCGTGTTTGAATGTGTGTATATATATATATATATATATATATATATATATATATATATATATATATATATATATATATATATATATACATAACCTCTCTAGTGTTCGTCCTTTATGTGTGTTCCTTTCCCATTTCCTTATCTCTATTTCTATGTGAATGAATATTTGTTCGCCGTATGGCGGGATTTCGTGTTTGAACGTGTATTTGGCCAATGTGGCTCGTCTCTTCTTCTGGCAATGGGTGCCATGAAACGCATCCTTCCTATCCTCTATGATGCTGTATGCTTACTAACCTACTGTTGACGATAATATAAAGTTGACGATTTTATAATAGTTCTCATTTGATGCTATGGAAGACAGGATTGGATATTATAACATGTAATACTGGCGATTATTATTATAATTAAGTAATCTAGTGGTTAAGCTGAATTTTGAATGGACTCAACTACCAAATAAGTATTTTGTTACTCCAAACAAAACCCAATCCAGAAACCTACTCTACATCAGGTCTCTCGTCATCTCTGTGCACTTCCTTCCTCCCTTCATCCCGTCCAACATCCCTATCCTGTTCCTGCTCTTTCCTCGTTTGCCTAACATTCTCCCCTCAATTACCTTCTTCAGCATTCCACTACCACTCAATACTCCCTTCATCCATCTTGCCTGCCTCCATAGGATTTCTCCCAAGAAACCCCACTCCTCGCCCAACATCTCCAGTACTTCCTCATTTGTTTTCCTTTCAGTGACCACGATTCGGCAGAAATAGATATAAGGAAAGGGGATAGGAAAACGCATAAAAGACGAACACAGGAAAAGTGGAGAAGTTGGATTTGAGATAATTGCAAACGTAAAAACTTTCATTATCCGGGATTATTACACCGGACCATCCAGTTGCCGGGTAGATGCTCTACCACTTTAGCAAATAAGGAAACCTAGTTTACATTGAGTTATTGATGCTATATGATGTTGATGATGATGTTATATATATATATATATATATATATATATATATATATATATATATATATATATATAATTATGCTTTTTTCTTCGAATTCCAAACAGGATACAATGATTACATAAAAAAATTGGGCATTTAAAACAAATTATGAATACATATATTACAGGTAATATATGTAGAATATATATTACTTGTAATATATATTTAATGTAAAAGAAGGTGTTGTTTTTTATTCATTAGGCTCGATTTAAAACACAAATACAACTTGATTCCATTCCCTTTGAATTTTTTACAGGTTGTCAATGACATATTGAACTATTTTAATGGAAACATTAGGTGGAAGATTCACCAGAAATTTTGTTTCACATTTTAGCTTGCTAGGGTGTAGTGCCGGGGACTATTAAAAGCCTAAACTAATTCAATGAACTAATATTCAAGCAATGTGTAATTGGTTTCTTTTGTAGCACAGTTCACCTGAATGTTCAATTAGTAGTAGTTCATTTTCAGTCTTTAAAATTTCCTGGAAAGGTATCTTATGTTAATTTATTCGGAAAGGTTCTCAGTGTTATTTTAGGAGAATCTTTTTTAATTATTTTATTCCATGTTTCCAGTAGGCAAGTATAATTCATTAATTGGCGTTCTTTAGTCAGTCGTGGTCATGCCTACAGTGTTTTAATTGATGTGATTTGAAAATTTCAAACTTGTTACTGGTTTTCAGAATTTCTTCACGTTCCTGAACAAGGCTGTTATCAGCGAAAATTATGATAATACGACCGGTTTGTTATTCTTTCCAATAATGGCTTTACAATGTGTAATAAACTAAAAAATAACATGTGAAGACCATGAAGTGTATCCAACTAGACCAATATTATGAGGCGATTCAATAGTTATATTTTAATAGAATTTCATTTTTTATGCGTAGATTAGATTCGTTTTTTGATAGTTGTTTTTTCTCAATAAAAAATCTTTTATTATTTTGAGTTATGTGTAACATACTATCCCTTTACCTTGTTTTATTAGTGGTAATGACTATTGGCAACGCTCAAAAAAAGAACAATTGTTACTTTCGTACCATAGACGTAGAATTCCCTTTAGGTTGATTTCTTAATCATTAAAAACTCATATTTTTAAGGAGACATACCTTAGTTTATAAGAAGCTGAAATCACTTCAGATTATTGTTATGAGTGCTTATTAAAATTCACAATTTACAGAGATTTCATTCCGTTTCTTCGTTGGTATTTCATTCATTTTTTTCGACCTCAGTTTTTTCCCATTAGTCGTCCCATGTCCTTATTCTGAATCATGAGATATATTACATCGTTTTACTTAGTCACTTTTGCTCTAGTGACTTAATGTTCAGGTTGGGCAAAAAATGCCCACGTAATTTTAACGCAGAATAAATTCCCTCAGGTTGAATTCCTCAATTATTTAAAAAATGACATTTTAAGTAGATCTCCTTTCATTTGCACGGAGACGTATTTCATTTCGTGATTGTATTATTTTTTTCATTGCTAAAAATCACATCCTCTCATTCCAAAACACTCGTCTTTCACAATTTCGCATTTCATCCCTTTACTGTCTCGTTTGCGGTGTTGCACTTATTCCTCGAGGGGCGGTGAGTGCTCATTTTTCTACACGGGACACAAATTCGCGTCTTTTCTGAATTAGACCGAGGATGCTTATTTCATCCGTCAAAACTTTATTGCGCTCCGCTGCAATAAAATGCTTTAATAGGCGTGCCCGAGTGCCCGGTCTCTTGGCGTGACCTTTTCCGAGGGAGGGAAGTGCCCTCTCTCGCCCCCTCTCTCCTCCTCGCCTCCTCCCCCGCTCGGAGTCTGGGTCAACATGTCAACCAAGAAGGGTCTCGTGTTATCGATTGATGTTATGTGCTGCCACCGGCTCCCTCTCTCTCTCCCTTGGTGGCCGTAGCACCACCGACCGACCGCTTAGGTGAGAGAGCCGGGTCGAAGTGCGATCGAACCCGTGGTGCACTTCACCGTGCATCAGTGCACACTTCGAGGGTTCGAGAGAGATTTCAGCAGGAAAACCAAAGAGAGAGGAATCATCCTCTTGGAACACGTATGCGTTGAAGCCCTGTTATTTACCTTCAATATGGTCCTTTACAAATGAGAATGGAGTTGGCGCAGTCTAAATCATCTTATCACCGAATGGCGAGTGGCAGAAGGTGTTAGGTAATCAAACACAGTTTAAAGCAAGGTATCTTCGTTTCGTGCATTGAAAATGTTTTCGGATTTTTTTTAAATTTCAAATTTTGATCATTAAATATTATCATAAATTGTACCCGTAAATTGTACCTTATGTCATTTTGTATCATTTTATTTACCGGAAATCGAACTCTGCAGCCCGTAATAAGTTTCACTGAACAATAACTGGTATTGTCATAAAAAAATGTTTCCCTCAACTCACTCTCTATCAAAATAATGTAACTTTTCGAAGGGATTTATTAAGACTATCCATTTTGTAAGCGACGATTTCTGTTTTCTTATCAGAAACCTTATCAAAATTTGAAGACCCTCTCAGCATCATGAATATTTGTGAATGGTTGTATTTATGTACCGAGTGACATCGTTAAAGAGCTCCTAATCTATTTAAATACATTAACAATAAATCTATAACAACTACTAAAATACTATAATAAATAAATAGTGACTAGAATCAAGGAGACTGGCAAATTTGAAGAAGAAAGATATATGCTACACACCTTAGAAGAATAAATGTCAAACACTTTATGACCTCCATGGATGTGGAGAAAAGGGAAATTAACTTTGTTAGGCATGCAGTGGGCACAAATTCCTGCAAAATATAAAGGGGAGAGGTGTACTTGTAAAAAAATGGAAAAGAAGGTGAAGAAAGAGGTTTTTTAATGAAGTAAAAAATATTTTGAGAGTCATAATATATTTGGATTTGAAAATAAAAGAAATGAAGAGATATCTGATACAATGACAAGACTATTAAAAGAAGATAATGGGTTTATCTTCACGTTTAGCAAAAAAGACCTATTATTATCATTTGTGCACAACGCTTTATTGCCAAAGGGTGACAAAAATTCAGCTTAAACGGACAATAACTGTCAAAAGAATACTCTTGGAAAAACTAGCGCCAAAATAATGAATTTTATTAATTAATGCTCTTATAAGATGGTCATTAAATATTTTAATTAAGTAACCTTCGTGAAACGTTCTTAAGGTCATTTTGTTTTCCTTTACGTGTGAAGGCTTAGCAACAACTAGAGCTTTCTAATAACTATTTGTGTTTGTAATGAAATTCGTATTAACTGGTTTTCTGAATGATTCAGCCTTTATTCCTCTCATCTAATTCATGTCTCCCTAGTGCATCTGTGGCTTTCTAAGGAACACTTCTGGGATGAAGGGTTGGCTAGTTCACTTTATATTAACCCATTCATCATCATTCACATTCATATCATACCTAATCCGTTAGCGTTCAAAATAGTAAATAAACCGGTTCATTGGATGCAGAAAACCCGTGAACCGGTTTATATTTTATTTAAATAAGGTTCAGATCTCTTTTGACAGACTTCAGTCGTTGGAGATCATTCAGGGACCCACGAAGTTGTTCTCCAACTCCTGAGTCGGGAATAATTGATCGTTTCAGGGCCGTTGACCTCTGACGCGTGGATGCCACCGTTTTGCTGCGATGCATAAGGGCATGAGAGTTCATAATATTTCCTTCCCAGTTTATCTACGAGAGATGAGCGTGTATGCTCAAGCCAAGATGGCTGACGAATTAGTCACGTGAGACACTCCACGTTCAGGTGGTATAGTGATGGTTGTTGACATATATTACAGCCAATTGATGGAGAGAAAGATTTCCATAATTTTCATCGTCCGTATCAGTATTTTTATCCTAGAATTGGTGTAGTCGTGCCATCATTTTTTCTCCATTCAGTATTAAATTCCCTTTCGGGCGTTTCTGCCCTACGTCCTTCTTGATTTGTTCTTTGTACTTGTCTTTCAGGCTTCCTCTCTAGTTCTTTTCTTCAAATTTCCCATCTACTAGTATTTTTCTTCCAACTAAATCCGTTGTGCCGCACAATGTATTCAGTCCACCTAGTTATTTTTAACTTAGAGTTCTCCATTTGGTCCTTTTCACTTCTTCTCTTTTGCACATTTCCTCATTCTTCACTTTCATCATTCCCCTTCAGCACCATGTTTCAAAGTATTCTGTTCTGATTCTAGTCTGATCTGTTGAGTACCATACTCCATACAAACGTTTTGGCAAACTAGTTCCTCAATTGATACCACAGGTTCTTTGAGCATAGTAGTAGTTACCCTTTCTTCTTCAACGAACTCCCTCTGCGCTAACCCAATTCTTGGCTTGATGACCGTCGAGAATCTTCTATCCCAAGTTGGTCTGCTGAGTAGGTAGGTGTAGGATTCCACTTTCTAAGTTTCACTCCTTGAGCGGTGATATCTGTCTTCAACTTCTCTCTTTCAAACGCAAGGATTTCAGTTTTCTTCTTGTTGACGCTCATTTTATACGGGTTCTTGAAGAAATTGGTCCATAAGGTTTAGAGTTTCTTGAAGATGCTCGCTCGTCTTTAAATATACTTTAAGGTGGTCTACGAACCGGAGTACTATGAATCCTGCTCCCTTTACCTTGAGTATTTTGATGATTTATTTATCTGATTGTTTATTGGATCCTCTAAATAAACACGGATGCTGAATATTGATGGCGAGAGGTTGTATCCTCTTCAAATCCCTTTGTTTATTTTGGGTTGTATTTTACTTCCGTATTAGCTTGCCAGAACGCTACCTGATTTTTGTGCAGAAGATGGATAGCCCTTTCAATTCATTTCCATCACCTCTATTATATTGATATCTTGATAAACTTGCGGTAATGGACGTTGCCAAGGGGTTCACCAGGCCCAGAAATGGTGGTTGGTGATTCAATTGAGCCATACGAATACCGTTCAAAAATTTCCCGATCTTTTTGAATAGCGCGCCTTCAGTTGATTATGTTTTAATCCGTTTGAAGGCGCTGTGTCTGAAAATATTTCGCAAACGATAGTTTGAAACTACTTTGTTGATCAGTTACAGCCGTTAAATGAAGAGATATTGGTTAAATTCGACGAAATACTTCACGCAAACGTTTGAGTTCATTACTGAAACATATGGTCAGAATACTATTAACAGTAGCGCGTTTCATAATCAGTTTATCGTGTACAAAGAGGGGTAGTAGTCAATGGAAGATAACGAGTGTTCCGGGGGGATGTCCGCCCATCCCCCAACGAGGGATGACCGCCATGTCAAGAGATTTAACGTTCTCGTTTGTGTAAATATAAGTTTGGCTGTAGGGAATCTTTCAGAACAGTATGACATCTCGCTTGATTTGTGCTATGAAATCTTGACTGAAAAATTGTGGATAAATCGAGTCGTTGCCAAATTTTTGCCTTTCCTGATGACAGCAGTAGAGAGCCTATATTGAGTACAACTCTGTCGGAAAGTGTTAGATCGAGCCAACGAGAATGAAACCTTCTTGTTCAGGATCATAATAGGTAATGAGTCTCGAGTTTATGAATATGACAATGAAATAAAGTTCAATCTTACAAATGACTTGGTGAAACATTTCCCAAAAAAGCTCGACAGGTTTGCTCGAATGTCAAGATAATGTTGACTATTTCTTTCGATGAAAACGGGATTTTGCATCACAAATTCCTGTCTGCGGGCCACACAGTCAACCCGGAGTACACTGCCTGTGGGTAATGAAAAGATTGAGAATCAAATTAAAACGGCCCGAACTTTGGAGGAGCGGCGAGTGATTTTTTTACCTCATTTGTCTCTCGTAAACTCTAGTCTTTAGCCAATACCAAGGCCTTTATGCTTATCTACTTACCCTACTCACAAGACATGTGACTTTTTCATGTTCCCAAAATTATGCACCCCACTCAAAGGGGGAAGATTTGCCACCTTTCCAGAAATAGAGAAACATTAAGGCGGAGGAGCTTGTATAAGCATCCTGGAAGAAGTGTTCCAGTGATGTTTCAAGAATTGGAAACACCGTTGGGATGACTGCATACGTTGAGTGAAGAGTACTCTGAAGGAGACCCTGATCAATAAAATCTGTCGGAGAAGTACGTTTTTGTATTAAATAAAATCCGGGAACTTTTATATCAGAGCTCGTTTATACCATCTCTCCGTTCATTTCCCTTCAAAAATAACAATAAAATAATACAATGAGTGCTCTGTCGTGTACTTATGCAACACTTTTATGCTTCAAATTTCATAAAAATACGGTTTCGTTGCTAGGAACTGTTTGATTAGAAAATTAATTGCAATTACATAATGCTTATTACCATAAGGCTAGAGTGTTAAGGTAGATAGGAATATTTTTGAATGACGTCGTGGAGAACAATGGATAAAACAATATGGACGGAAAGGAGGACAAACGAATTTCGAAGTGATGTTGGGAGAGAATAAAGGTTTTTGAATAAGTTTTAGCGAAAGTGGAATAAGCTTAGAAGTATATATAGTATAAAAGGCAATACAATTATGAAGGTAATAATAGGGAAAAGAATGATTTTTATCATAGGAATGGTAAAGAACTAGGCAAAGGAAAGGAACAAATAGGCATTTTTGATGGAATGATAGTTAGGGCCGATTCTCATTAACTCCAATATCTACCATTGTTGTAATCCCTAACAGGAATAGCAGGAATTACCCCGAATTCCCATTCTACATGTTACAATTGCATTATTTATTAATGCATAATTTATACAACTCGAAATTTCATTCAAATTTGCCAATATTTTTATCCCTCATTGTCGCTTTTACAGAATTCGCCCTTCTGTCTGCGTCCTAACCAGTACATTGTCTCACAAAATCTCCTAAATCCACTTGTTCTACCTTCTACATATTTCCCTCTATGATCTTCAGCTTCTCCCTTGGAAAATCATTGGTGGTTATCCTTCCCGGCCATTTTTCTTTTTTAATTCTTCTTCCCACTTTCTTTTTCACTCTTATCCTTTCCAAATTTCTTATCATCCTATACTTAAATTCAGTCTTTCTCTGTGTTTATCTCCTATGAGGGCCGTCTCGCCGATCTGCAAATTATGAAGAATTCAAATTACTCTTTCACTTTCAGTCAGAGCAGTGATTGATTTCGTGAAGAAAAACGACGGATCGACGATCCGTTTGGAATTAATAATTGATTGCTGCGTGTTTAAAACAACGGAGCTCAATCATAAATGTCACGTTCTGCGAGAATTGGTGAATTATAAGTATGTTCTTATTCCTGATAGGGTCACGTTGATATTGATTTGGGAATGGTAATTTGAATATCTTAAAAATTGGAGATTTTCAAGTGAATATCCAGAAAATAAATCTTTAAAAAAATTAGGAAATGTGGGTTTAGAAATGTGGAGAGATTTCTAACGTTATTTCTGCAAATATGTCTTGCAAAATACTTGTCATCCTTAGATATAACGTTTTTTGTTCGAATTAAATTCGGCGGTTATTTCGTATTGTAATGAAAAAAAATTGCCCAAAATATTTTAAAGCTTTTTTTTATTTATAACTTTGCCTTGACTTGGCCAAAAGCAGATAGACCGTATCGCGTGCAGAGTATGATGCCAATTACCCAAGTAATGTCGTAATACTCTTTGTTATTTCAGGAATTTAATCAGTGAAAATCCCGAAACCCGAAAAAGATGTAGTACCTTCGAACTTCCGAGATTGAAAATACGGAAAAACGTAATTTTGACCTGTGCTCGCTTAAAAATTATACTTCGGACGTCTTTCTCTTATAGTCTGGGTACTCGAGGCCATGTATGTGGAGAGAATGGAGGGAGGAGTTGTAGCATTTTTTCGGAGCTTCCGCAGTCATGATTTCACACCCATATCCCCGGAATCTTTTGTTCGCACGTAGCAATAGGGTTTCTCAGAATTACCAATAAGAGGATGGAGAGCAGGGTACATGGGTACTTAAGGGATGATCAGGTTGGGACTCAGGAAAAGGAGAGAAATGTTTGACTCCTTAGCAATAATGAGGCTACGAATAGAGAGGAACATTTAATACAATTAGGATATATTTTCTATGCTTCCTAAATTTCGAAAAAGTGTTTGATAGAGTAAAAGGCGTAGCATTAATGAATCTATCACAGAAAATAATGGAGTATTAGAGTAAATTGGAGAGATAAAAGACCTATTCCCCACCTGAGCATGTACGATTGGTAGAAGAAGAGGCTGGCGTAAGGAAAAGGGGTAAAATAATAACGATGTCCATTATGGTCTATGCTGTAGAAGATTTATGTGGAGCAAATGGTAAAAGAAGCAAGAAAACCTGAAGATAGGCATGAAAATCGATATTGAATTCATTAATCAGTTAGATTTACAAATGATTAAGTTTTAGTTATACAGTCATCAAAGTGCTTGTAAAGTCTTTTTTCAGATATTAGATGGGTAAAAATGTATACATAACAAATGTAATGAGGCTTTTGAGAAGGAGAAACTTCTTTCGAGAAAGAAGCTAACCTTAATGTTGAAATAGTTGGGCAAAAACAAGGGCGGGTGGGACATAACAACTTATCTTGGACGTTGTTTGGATCAATATGGTCAAAGTAATAGGCACATAAGGAGGAAAATTGCGATAGGAAAAGAAGCATTCTTAAGGCGAGATTTTACGACAGGGACGTTGTGGAAGAGTTTTAGACAAAGCTTGTGAAAACGTTGATAGCAAGCGTGGTTTTGATCGGCGTGGAAACACTATTGCTGAAGCAGAATGATAGGCATAGATTGTAGGCTACTGAAATAAGTTTGAGGAGAAGAATGAGAAAGGTGAAATGGGCGGGCAGGATAAAGAACGAGAAATGCTTGGTATGGCGGGAGAAGAGAGAGGATTGTTGGGAGAAACCCAAAGAAGACAGGAAAGGTAATGATGTGCAGTGGAATGTTGAAGCAGTGACGGAAGGAAGTATGTTAGGCAAGCCAGGAAGTGGCAGGAGTAGGCTATGGTTTTTGGACAGAATGGACATAGGAAAGAATAATGCAGATATTTCAGGATGGGCAATGTAAGATTGGTTTTCTGTCTGCCAATAAAGGCAAGAGAATTGTCGGTGCACCGTTTGGTAGCTTATGTACATTCAAAACCTACCTTAACCGGTAGACTACCAATAATAATTAGGTTGAGGAAATCATGTCACTAATTAAGTTTAATGATGTATATACGTGCATGGTAATAGCCGCAGATTGGAAAAGAGTGGTTGTACGGGAAGGATGATGATCTTTCCGGCTGAGGACCTATCGTTATTACTTCCTTGTCTCCTTTGTGTTGGAGAGAGTTGATGGAGTGGGAGGAGGGAAGGGTGATTGAGATGAGGAGGTATGGCAAAATGGTTTTTGCACAGGAATATCAGGCTGCAGCTACGAGTTAATCGCTTTTGGATTAGACCCGGGAAATTTCTGCTAGGAAATCCGTTGTATCTGCTTCGATGATATTTCTTTTGTGCCTTATCACATGGTTCGTTGCCTGCAAAAAAAAGAAAAAAGTTAACGTTCATGGAAAGATAAATTCCTGTATAATTTTCGTTTTCTTTTTTATTCGACTGGCGTGGAATATACATCCATTCTTTAAATAATCAGAGAAATATATTTTTCAAATATTATTATAGCATATTGTCTAGTGCCCACCTTTGCATATTTCCTGATCCATAATATTGTCTGTATATTTTACTGTCCTAAATATTTCTGTAGGTTGGTGCATATATATGGTAGGTCGAATGAATATATTAAACAATACGGTTTAAATATCTAACCATATAGTTTCTGGTTTGACTCTGTGGAAACTTTCGATATTGGAGACAAATGATAGTTAACAATTGTGATTTCCACGATAGCACTAATAGGTTTTAGTATCGCTTGGATTTTTGTTTGTTCTTTGTCCGCCACTCTAGTCATCACAAAACAAAGCAATCAAATAAAACTTGGTAAGCAAAACCAAACTTGTGCTTGTACTTATAAGAAACCAACAATTCATCCCCAATTGCAGCATATTTCCGGGGTAACAAAAGTATTAAGGCCTTCTATTTTCAAAAAAAAAACCACGGTGAAAGTTCAAATTCAGAAAATCCTCTATGATGTCGAGTAGAAAAGAAACATATTTGTAATCTTTATAGATATAATTTTAAGTCTATCTCTATTTTAAACAATTACTATACCGTATTTTAGTCACAATTGGGAAGACGAAAAAGAGAAGCGAGAAAACTTGTTGAGGAAACCTGCGAGTGTGCATCTAGTTACGTTGGACGAACGAATCTCATGCACAAATTTCAAATGACACAGAATATGTACGAGAAAACATTATTTAAATATTTTTTAGAATTCAAAGGGTTAAATGGAATAAGGGACCTTATGATATCACTGTTTTCCGAATAAAGATATGTATCTATTTATCTATCTATCTATTCAAGTAATGCTCCTCATTCAAAACAAAAGGAGTGTACGTCTCGGAAAAGATAGTAAATATCCAACTGCCGAAGCGACTCCTCTCCTTGACAAACAGTTACTATAATATGGTTTTCTTTGCTTTTCAATTTAATTCTCCAATCAAGCTAACCTTTACGTCCTCCTCTTTCACGGTTTACTTCGGAAATACTGAAGATGGCACAACGTCTTTTCCTTCGCCAGAAGGAAACTACCCATTCCTCACTCAAACGACTACGAGTCTTCATTGGCAAGCCACATGACGCATGCAAGATCAAAAGTACGAAAGGAGTATGCCTGTGTTAATATATTTTTACCTGCTTCTCTTGTCCTCAACTCTCCCTACTAATCCCGTCATTCTAGTGGGAAAGCTCACTCTTCTCGTCCTCTCCCTTTAATTTCCCTCCCAAATATATCAACACGCGCTTGATTCCATTTTTTCCTATAAGCATCAAAATCTAATTCGTAGTGAAAATATTTTAAATGGCAAAAAATTGCTTTTTTATCCATTCAGAACACTAATAAGATTTTACATTTTTTAAACGTACCATACACTTTCAAACCCACCTTCACAAAGAGTTTAATGGAAGGCTGTAATAAATATATTCCGTTAATTTTGTTTTCATTTGTTACACCTGGGTTTTGCTCAATGAACAAAAAACATTACTTGGACTGATCCATTGCTATATTGCCGAAGAATTTATATTTAAATCTGGTATGCTATGGAATGAAACTGTTCCTAATGTTCCATGTTGGCCTACATGGAACCCCTGACCCGGTGGAAGACCCGAGAAAACTTCATCCAGCAAATACGCCGGGAAAGCACCAGATCTTGTTCCTAATGTATTGTTATTAATCCATCTTGAAAGGTGCCGTACTGATGAGGTCAAAATAGAAAGTCAAAATCCTAAATGTCTTTAAAGTTCAGCTTTGTCATGAATACGCATATGTTTGAAATCTACCATGCATGTCAAAAATTCTTTGAAAAATGATCATTAATGCACGGTAATTTTCACTTTGGAATGTATAATTACTACTGATATTGTGACCGCAAAATTTTCATTACTCGATGAATTCGTGCATAAATTTCCTCTTACATTCATGTATGTTTCCTTTGATTTTGCATTGTCGAATAAACAATACAGCTCTCTGAATATCATTGATATCATGTTGCTGAAAAAAATTCGATAAACACTAAGTAATAGGCTATATATATATATATATATATATATATATATATATATATATATATATATATATATATACATATATATTTGTGTGTGTGTGTGTGTATATTCATTCACATTGAAATAGAGATAAGGAAAATGGTAAAGGAACACATATAAAGGACGAACACAAGAGAGGTGGATTTGGAGCACTTTGGCGCTTTATAAGACCGCAGATTTCAGTGTAAAAGTACCCTTCCTCGATAGCTCAGGTGGTTAGAGAATCCGCCCGGCAAATGGAGAGATCCGGTGTTCGGGTCCCGGTCGAGGAAAATATTTTTACAGTCATGATCTGCTCACATCCGCCATCCCCTCCTCTCTTGTGTTCGTCCTTTATATGTGTTCCTTTACCATTTTCCTTATCTCTATTTCAATGTGAATGAATATTTATTCGCAATATGGCGGCATATATATATATATATATATATATATATATATATATATATATATATAGCCTATTACTCTTTATATATATAGTGCTATTTAATTATACACAGATATTGCATAACTCATATGGTTTATCAGAGATTAAAAGAACCCTGTTCCTTGATTCCTTTGAAGTACCGTGGGATTAGTACATAGCTTTCAGAGGCAATCTAAATGTGCATAAATAGTTGCATACGATATAATGTGCACTTTTAACATATTGCTACAAATAGGAGAAGTTTCATCTAAATGTACTCGATCATTTATTTGACCTCTCTATGGAACATTCTGAAGGACAAAGGGAAAAATGCAGGAGGGAAATCGACGGTATGTTCGATGAGCAGGAAGAGATCGAAACGGGAAACCCCATGCCTTCGCGGGCCAGCTCAGAGCAGAGGGGTTGTTACGAAATTGCTGCCTACGCGTTTAGTCGAATGAACTTGTGAGTCTTCGCTGCCCGGGGTTCCTAACTAGGAAATCACTGGAAATATGCGGGTGAAAGGAAAAGCGCTTTGGATATTTTTCAATCAATCGTGACGTGAGCATTGTAATTTTCTAAAAGAAAAAATAAATATGTCTTGAGTTTAATGAAAAAATGACCAATGTATTTAGGAAAAAATACTGTCATTCCTGATAACAAATAAATCGGTAAAATACTAAATAAACCCACCTATTGAAATTGTAAAGCTTCAAGACTTTATTTGTGTACGAGTTTTCATTCCTGTCATTCAAGGCATCTATCCATTGAAGTTAGTTAAATCTATTCAAAATGTGAACCTTCCCTGAGAGATTTAGTCGTTTATCTTGCTGCGGGATCTTCCAGTTTGTTCGCTTTTCCTTTCTTGTTTATTCGTAAATTCTTTCTGCATTCATTCTCTCTAAAATGTTTGCCCTAGTCCTTTCTCTACCTCCTCTATCCAACATTCTCCCTTTTGTAACGGCCAACGACACACCAGTATTTTTCAATACTTCCTCCACTCACTCCCTACCTCTTTTGTCAGATTTCCTATAGCAATTTCCTCTTTTTGTACACCTTATTCAAAACCTGGACGATTGCTTTTTCCTCTGCAAAGCCTGTTTTCCTCCATTGTCCGCCACACCGGAGTCTCATAAGCCTCCGATGTGTGCTCATTCTTGCTACAAACATCAAGTTTCGCATCCGAAAGGTGAAAAAATCAGGTGATAAAATGTCACACTTTTATCTGGAATACATTCTTAATATTATCAGTTATGTTTCGTCCGGGATACGCTAATGATTATCACAGAGAAATAGTAACACTAAATTTTTGATCTCGCGTAATACGATTATAGGTATTCAAGCACACTACCAAAAATATTTTAGTTTATTGTAAGTTATTTTATAAAGATAGGACAAATCATAAAAGAAAAAATATAAATAATTATTTCAATGCACGTGTTTCCCGTTCAAGCGAATGAATTTTACATTGTAAAATTCCAGCGTTACAGGCAATTAATCTTTTTCACCCATACACGGCCAACCGAGGATTAAGCATTTCCTTTCAGGGACAGTTCTTTTTTATTATTATTAGGATATGAAAGCAATTGATTTCTATCTCCCTGTGACTATTTTTCTCATATATTACTGCTTGATATATTGGGGCTTATTTTTTCCTTTATCATCAGTTGAAAAAAAGTGGCAGTTACCTTTACACGGTATTTATTTAGAAAAATACTACAGGTTTAACTTTATTTAAATACCTCCTCCTCATCAAGTTGAGATGGGTCGCATTCGTTAAAATAAATACTGTTAAAAAGAATCACTTCAGTCACATATTCCAATTTAAATCTATTTTAAAAAATATGCCTAAGTCCACTACATTTATCCAAATAATATATAAATTTGAAATATTAATTAATTTATATATATATATATATATATATATATAATTAGGTAATCTACCGTTTAAGGTAGGTTTTTGGATGGACACAACTATCACATAAACATTTTGTGACTCCTCACCTATCAAACTTATCTATATCAGGTCCCTCTTCATCTCGGTGTACTTCTTTCCTCCCTTCATCCCGTCCAACATCCCTATCCTGTTCCTGCCCTTACCTCGCTTGCCCAACATTCTCCCCTCTATTACCTTCTTCAACATTCCACTACCGCTCAATACGCCTTTCATCCATTTTTCCTGCCTCCATAGGATTTCTCTCAAGAAACCCCTCTCCTCCCCCACCATTTCTAGTACTTCCTCATTTGTTTTTCTTTCGGTCCATTTCACCTTCTCCATTCTTCTCCACACCCACATTTCAAAAGCCTCCAATCTACGTCTATCCTCCGGCTTCAGTGACCACGTTTCCGCGCCGTACATAGCTATGCTCCATATCAGAATTTTTACGAGTCTTGTCTTAACATCCCTACTCAACGTCCCCGTCATCAACTCCCTCCTCCTTGAGAAAGCCTCCTTGCCTAGCGCAATTATATATATATATATATATATATACCCTCCCATGGACTACAACCTTGTCGTGGTGGAAGGGCTTGTGTGTTCCGATGACCCCTAGAGCTGTGCTGGCGGGAGTAATAATAATTACTCCTGGAAGGGTCACCCATGCCAGATAGGTCGAAGGTTAGGAGCCAGACGAAAGGTAGTCCACGCAGCGTCTGTTCCTCAGTGAGGCGGCTGCAATGGCGTCTGACCCCAGTGGGGCGGCCATTAAGTGATGGTGTCACGTTAAAAACACTATTGAGGAAGGCAACGGGAAACCACCTCAATTATGATTCCCAAGAATATAATGATGGGCACTATAGATAATATGAGTCCTGGCAACTACGGGACTCGGCCCAAGAGGCCGTGTGTCGTGCCCGGCAGCGGGAGAGGCAAGGCTTCCGCGGTCGTCATCCCACGAAACCCTTGCAGGGAAGAAATAACTTCAGCAGGACAGAAGACTCAGAAGAAGGCGAAAGTAGTTAGAATAGGAACCTGGAACGTCAGGACAATGTTGAGGAGAGGCAAATTAGAAAATATTAAGCGAGAGATGGAAAGAGGTAACATAGATGTTTTAGGCCTCTGCGAGGTGAGGTGGAAGGATAGCGGGGATTACTGGAGTGACAATTATAGAGTAATATACAGCGGCGGGGACGAGAGCCAACGAGGGGTTGCCGTAATTTTAAATAAAGGGGTAGGAAGAAGCGTAGTCAACATAGAGCAAGCGACAGATAGAATTTTACTCGTAGAGATTAAAGCAGAGCCGACGAACTTGGTCATTATTCAGGTAAACACACCACCGAGCAACCACAAGGAGGAAGAAGTCGATAGGATGTATGATGAGTTAGAGGATATAATCGCGAGTGTTCCTGCAGGGAAACATTTGATAGTGATGGGGGATTGGAATGCGACGGTAGGCGAAGGAAGAGATGGTGGTGAGGTGGGGGACTATGGGTTAGGTACGAGGAATGAACGCGGGGAGAAAGCAATTGAATTCTGCAGGAGACAGGGGTTAGTCATCACTAACACATGGTTTAGACACCACAAAAGGCGTAGGTATACATGGAAAATGCCAGGTGACTCAGAAAGGTATCAGTTAGATTATATTATGGTTAGGCACAGGTTTAGGAACAGTGTGATAAATTCGCACAGTTTCCCAGGAGCGGATGCGGACTCTGACCACAATTTAGTTGTTATGAAATGTAATGTTCGTTTCAAGAAGATAAGGCAAGGACGGCGGGTTAAAAAATGGAATTTAGAAGCAGTAAATGAATTAACGAGGAAGGAGTATCAGGAGGCTGTAGAGAAAATGATGGATGACGGTAAAGAACTGAGTACTATCGAAGAAAAATGGGAATGTATCAAGAAAGGGATATTGGAAGCCGCTAAAGAAACTATAGGAACCGTTAACGGGAAAAGGATAAGGAAACCATGGGTAACGGATGGGATGATAGCAAAGATGGATGAAAGAAGAAGATGGAAAAATGTAAACACAGAGTTAGGCAAAATGAAGTACAAAGAGTTAAACAATAAATTGAGAAGGGCCACAAATAAAGCAAAAGAAGAATGGTGGAAAACGCAATGCGAGGATATGGAAAGTTTACAGAAGAAGGGTGAAATTGGTGCTCTATACAGCAAGGTTAAGTTATTATCGGGAAGTAAGAAGGCAAGATGTGTGCTAACAGTTAAAGATAAATGGGGTAAGATAATAGTTGAACCAGGAAAAATCCAAGAGAGATGGAAGGAATATATAGAAACACTGTATGGTAAAGAACTGAGGCCGACAAGGTTAGACATAGAAAAGGAACATGACGTAGAAGAAGATAGCTTAGGTCCAGGCATACTCGACGATGAAATAGAAAGGGCATTAAAGGAGATGAAAGCAAATAAGGCTGTGGGGCTGGACAATATTCCTGTAGAAATGTTGAAATGGTTAGGGAAAGGTGGGAAGAAGGCCATATATGGACTGATTCGTAGTATCTATGAGGAAGGAATCTGGCCGGAAGATTTTGTGAGATCGGTGTTAGTTCCTATTTCAAAAAAGGCAAAGGCTTCGTCATGTGAGGATTACAGAACAATAAGTTTGATATCCCACGCAGCTAAAGTTATTCTCAGGATCATCAACAAAAGGATAGAGAGTAAGGCAAATGATTACTTAGGGGATGATCAGTTTGGGTTCAGAAAAGGAAGAGGTACGCGTGATGCCATTGCAGTAATGAGATCACTAGTCGAGAGGAATATAGAATACCATCAGGACGTTTTTGCCTGTTTTGTAGATTTCGAAAAAGCGTTTGATAGAGTGAATTGGGAAAAATTAATGCGTGTATTGCAGAAAATAGGAATGGATTGGAGGGACAGGAGACTGATCCGCAACCTGTACATGTCTCAGACTGCTCAGGTGCGAGTGGGGAACGGAGAGTCCGGATGGGCAGTGTTAGGAAGAGGTGTAAGGCAGGGTTGCCCATTGTCACCGGTACTGTTCAACGTATATGTAGAGGAAATGATTAAAGAGGCATGGGAAGAACTGGAGGTAGGAATGAAAGTCGGAGGGGAATTCGTAAAATCGGTTAGGTTTGCTGATGACCAAGCATTAGTTGCTCAGTCAGCCAAGGGGTTGCAAGCATTGTTGAGTGAATTGGAGGTTCAGTGCGATAAATATGGGATGAGAATTAATATTAATAAAACAAAGGTTATGCGATTTTCCAGAAAGAAAAAGGCTAAGCTAAATATTAAAATAGGCGGGGAAAAAATAGAGCAGGTAGAACAGTTTACATATCTCGGAAGTGTTTTGGACCAACACGGTCAAAGTGGTAGGGACGTAAGGAGAAGAATTGCGCTAGGCAAGGAGGCTTTCTCAAGGAGGAGGGAGTTGATGACGGGGACGTTGAGTAGGGATGTTAAGACAAGACTCGTAAAAACTCTGATATGGAGCGTAGCTATGTACGGCGCGGAAACGTGGTCGCTGAAGCAGGAGGATAGACGTAGATTGGAGGCTTTTGAAATGTGGGTGTGGAGAAGAATGGAAAAGGTGAAATGGACCGAAAGGAAAACAAATGAGGAAGTACTAGAAATGGTGGGGGAGGAGAGGGGTTTGTTGAGAGAAATCCTATGGAGGCAGGAAAAATGGATGAAGGGCGTATTGAGCGGTAGTGGAATGTTGAAGAGGGTAATAGAGGGAAGAATGTTGGGCAAGCGAGGTAAGGGTAGGAACAGGATAGGGATGTTCGACGAGATGAAGGGAGGAAAGAAGTACACCGAGATGAAGAGGGACCTGATATAGATTAGTTTGCTAGGTGGGGAGTCACAAAATGTTTATTTGATAGTTGGGTCCATCCAAAAACCTACCTTAACCGGTAGATTACCTAAAAATATATATATATATATATATATATATATATATATATATATATATATATATATATATATATATATTTCTACGAATTATATTCAGTTACATTTGTGCGGGTAAATTGGTCTCGCAAAGCCAGGCATAGTCCCCAGTACAACTATAAAATTCGATAACTAACACTATTTTCACTATTATTCTCTCCATTTACCTTTTCAGCATTCTCCCCAACACCCTTCACACAAATTTAACATTAAAATGCAGCCCTCCATAATTTTTTGGTTGATGATCAACTTGTTACCCCTGCGCCCCCTGCTACATCGTTCTGTCGTTCCATCTCCATGTGTTTGCACCCGCGGTCCTCTCCTTAGTCTACGTAATTTTTCAATTACTGTCAGCTCGGATGTAAACCTACAAACAGTGTGGAAGAATTCAAATTCTAATCTTTTATAAGATGGGGTGAGGGACCTCATCTATCCGACTAAGCCTTCTCCGAAGGCACAACTCCTCTACCCGAGAGCTCTCTCGCTACTATCCGAATAGACGGCAGGGTTACGTGTAGTGCATACGTAATCGGCAGCTTTATCCCGTCCGACTCCCGCCCGTCACGGGTGAGGCTCCCATTGTTGGCTGCAATATTTCCGCTTAACTACGTCCGACCGATCGAGGCGAGGTCGGGGGCGGGGACGCCTGAGTCATCGGCGGGAGTGTAAGCCACCCTCCCCGGGGAGAAAGGGAGATCCGGGGTCGTTGCTACGGATGCACTAACAGGGGAACCAAAGGAATGAGTTCAATCCATCGCCTGTCCTCATTAGACGGGTGAAACTGTGAATTTAATGGAATAGTGAAGTGGGGGCGTCGTTTCAAGCCGGTAGAGCTGCATTTGGAGGGATCCGAATGCATTAGCGCCCCCGAGTAAAATGGAGCGTTAATTAAGGGAACGGATATATTTCAGTGTTCGGTCCTCTCAAGCTACTCAAAAAATGTTTGGAGGGAGAAGATAGGTTTTGGTAGTTTTATAAGGGAAAATAGGGTGTGATGTCCCTACATTCGTGAATTGAACAAGTGGGGCTAACTCTCCGTTTCCCACTTTTAAGTGACAGGCTAACTTAAAGAACTAAGGACTGACATAGTATTTGTTAAACCTCTCGTACTTTAAAATGACATTTGGTTTCGTGTTCAGTCAATCAGTTTCTCTTGTTTTAAGTCGACCAAAAGGAATATTTTTCAAAATATATTTATTTACATCATTTGTATCAACTTACTGCGGAATTTTAAAAGGTTTTCCCTCTTGAACTTTGATTGAAATAGATTTCGGGCTCAACCTTGTCAGAATAAGACAAATTTTGTAAATACAAAAAAAATTATTATTACAGTACTACCGGTTTCATCACACAGGAGACATCATTGAGTGTCTTAGGGCCTGAAAATGACAACTGTGTGATGAAATTAATAGTACCATATTAATAAATTTTATGAATTTACAATTTGTCTTATTTCCCCTTGATTATCTCATTTGTTGTTTCTACACTTAGATTTGTGACTCTAATTGCGAAAGTTTTTTTCATGTATGGTCAATTTTGGTACTACATTACCGCCGCCACTACGTACTTGATTAGTGAACCAAGAGAATTATCAATGAGGAATTTTCTTTAATGCTATTTAGTGACTTATAAAATTATTCATGAGGAATCTTCTTTGACGCTATTCACTGAAGTAGTTCATGAAGAAGATACCACTACAGTGTTCATGCAACTTGAAGTTGAAAACAGTGAAGCGGTTCATCAAAAAATTTGCATTGGGAAGTTTACACTTTTGATCAGAGACATGAAACATCTGAATGGTGAACCAGCGAAGAATTGAAACCTTTGAAACATGAATCTGAAAGAGAATACTGAAAAAGAAATGGCCAGATATAGTGAGTAACAAGGAAGTATAGACAGGAGCAAAAGTGTAAAAAAAAAACCCGGAGGGAACTCTACGATGGATGCAAACAGTGTTGTTTTTCGTTTTGAGGAACATTTCAATAGTTAGAAACATAGTACTCGTATAATGGAAAATTTCCGGAAATATCCCGTAAAGGAAGACCAAGGGAAAAGTTCACATTACAAATTAAGAAGGACGTTACCCAGAAAAGCTCTCAGGTGGAATTAACACTGAATAGAGAAGAATAAACAGCTGCAGTCAACCAATCTAGGGGTTAAAACAGGATGTTAATGCATTATTTCAGTCCTTTTATTGAGAAATCATTTTATCAATCCTTGCTAACCGAAGAGATAACGTGCAAACACACGTTAAAGACGCTGTCGTTTCAGAATTATTTTATCAGTTTTCAAACTTTTAAATGGCTATCCTAATATTATTTTTATTTCACATTATTCTTTCTTTAAAGGCAGTGAATTATTTCAGTTCAGCAGGTAATTAAACTAATAAGCAATCATAGCAAAATACTCTTTCGCCAAACGCTTAATGGGCTTTTTTTTCTCATGCTAGAAAAATATGATTCTTTCATGTATCAATGATAGCGCAGAAAACTACATGTAAATGAGAGAAAGAAATTGAGATTCTAATCTTACGGTTGCTTACAAAGAGGACGGGAAAGGATGACAAAATCTGATATTGGGCTTGCACAACATAAGGTAGGTCCCTTAGGGGTCTAGTGGATTAATGCGTAGATGTTTACCAATGCATTTGTAGTCGTCTCAATTCATTATTCCATCCACTGACAGTTTGAGTGATAATAAAGTTAAATATTAGGTTTTTTTAATATGCGGCGTATGGCTTAATTGAATTCAATGAGATCACATTGGAGTGATTTCAAAAATTGTTTTTTGGAGAATCAAAAAATGGAAAATTTCAACCATGGTTAACATTTGATGTGCCTCATCAAGAGATAATTAGGTTGGTTATCACATCGAACTCCCCTCATTTCAATATACTTTATTGTACAAATTTGCGTGACATTCGTATTGTTTACTCGGGCAAAATTAACGAGGCCTACTTTATTTGATCTAAAATATTTTTTTCAAAATTAAAACTTTACCCTTAACTATATTTCGAGAAAATTATACTTTTTGCCATGTTTAATAACATTCACGATAAAAAAATCTATCTTTAACTTCAAACCACTGAAATTTCCAAACCTGAGTCCAACATTTTCTAGTTTATGAGTTCATATGTGATATTGCTAAAATTTAAATTATTGAGAGCTTATTTACAATTCCTAGTTATATATCATTGTAGAAACACTAATGAAATGTCTTAATTCGGATTTCGTAGAAACACGTTTGCCATCAAAATGATTTAGGCTTATTCACTTTGCCTAATATGAAAAATTACCTTGCATGTGTGACATGTTACAATATCATCACAAGTTTGCATGTGATCTAAATATTTTATTCATTAACTAATGTAATTATTCATATTTTGAGAATACGTTATGCATGGGTTTCATAAATGTTCACATCAATCAATATAAGTACCTCCAGGATTTTTAATTCTGAGATTTATAACCAAGTTAGTAAATATAATTATTGTATTCTTAATTTATTTCCGTTAACGTTGTGAATAAATTTACCAGTATATCATTTTCTAAATTAGTGTTAGACAAATAAGCTTCCGTAAAGAGACGGAAAATGATTGATGGAGACGTTGAATGAGAATGTTAAGAAACACTTTGTAAAAGTTTTATATTTTTTGTGATTTCGTTCACCGAAGAAACAACACTTGGTCGTTGACGGAAGTGGATTAGGGAAGATTGAGAGATTTTACAATGGGGGTTTGGAAGGGAAAACAAAGAGAAGGGGTTCTAGTTAAGGCAAATGAGGAGAGAAAATTATTGGGAGAAAAAAGGGAGCAGGTGAAGTACATTCAGAGGCCCATTTACCTTGTGAAGGAATTCTGAAGAGAGGAATAAATGAAGGAAATTAGGCAAACGAAGTACGGACTGGAAAAGGATGTTAATGCTGAAAAATATAAAGGGATCTAGACCATACGTAATGAAAGAAGGGTTAATTTTACTGTTAGGGAATTGTTTGTTTCTTTTTCTGTGATGATTATAAATGTCAGTTTTCAGACTCAATCTATCCGAAATACGTATGCCTACCGAATGATAAAATATTTTGTATTATCTGTACAAAAAATGCAAGAGTATGCAAAATTTTAAAAATAAAGTTAATTAATTTTTAACTGAAGTTTTTTTAGGTATACAGATATTGTATTTTCCGTAGAACAAATCGCCAACCGTAGTGTTTGAAACCCCTTCCTGACTGACAAACTAAACCTTGGTCATCAGGAAACCCAACTTAATTTATGAATTCCCCTTCAACTTTCACTCCTACCTCCAGTTCTTCCCAGGCCCATTAATCATTTCCTCCATATATACTTTGAACGCCACCGGTGCTAATGGGCATCCCTGCCCTACACTTCTTCCTAAAACTGCCCATTCGGACTCTCCGTTCCACATTCGCAACTGAGCAGTCTGAGAAAAGTGCATATTGCGGATTAGCCTCCTGTCCCTCCAATCTATTCTTATTTTCTGAAATGATATAATTATTTTTTCTCAATACACTCGCTTTTTCGAAGTCTACAAAACAGGCAAATACGTCCTGATTGTATTCTATGCTCCTCTCGATCAGTGATCTCATTACTGCAATAGCATCACGCGTACCTCTCCCCTTCCTAAATCCAAATGTTTATCCCCTTATTAATCATTTTCCCTACTCGCTATCCTTTGTTGATGATTCTTAGAAAAATTTAGCTGCGTGGTATATCAAACGTATTGTTCTGTAGTCCTCACAAGATGTAGCCATTACCTTTTTGGAAATAGGAACTAACACTGATCTCACAAAATCTTCCGACCAGATTCCTTCCTCATAGAAACTACGAATCAGTCCATATAGTCTCCTTTCCACATTTTCCTAAACATTTCATTAGTTCCAGATAAATTTTGTCTACCTTCACGCCCGAATTTGGTTTCATCTCCCTTAATGCCTTTTCCATCTCATCTTCGAGTATGCCTGGACCGAAGCTATCTTCCTCCATGTCATGTTCTCTTTCTATGTTCTTTACCATACAGTCCTCTATATATTCCTTCAATATATATTGAATCTTTTCCGTTAAGTATTATCTTACCTCACTTATATCTAACGTTTAGCACAGATCTTTCTTCTTACTCCCAGGTAGTGATTTAACCATAGTTTATAGCGCACTAATTTCACTCTTGCTCTCTAAACTTTCCATATCCTTGCACTAAGTTTTCCACCCTGCTGCTTTTATTTGTGGCCCGTCTCAATTTATTGTTTAACTCTTTGTACTTCATTTTTCCTTACTATGTTTATATTCTTCCGTTTTCTTCTCTCATCTATCTTTCTAATCATCTCATCCGTGATCAATAGTTTCCTTATCCTTTTCCCATTAACGGTTGATGTAGTTTCAATTGCGTCCTTCGATATCTCTTTTTTGATATATTCCCATTTTACACGATAGTATTCAGCTATCCATCCATGAATTTCTCTACAGCCTGCTGATACTCCTTCCTGGTCAACCCATTTAAGGCTTCTACATTCCATTTTTTAACCCAATGCTCCTGCCGAATCTTTTTGAAACGGACGATACACTTCATAACAACCATATTGAGGTCATAGTCCGCATCCGTTCCAAGAAAGTTGTGCTAATTGATCATACTGTTCCTGGATCTATTTTTAACCTAAATATAATCTAACTGACAACTTTCTAAGTCACCTAGAATTTCCATGTATACCTATGCCTTTTTGTCCAAGGCAATTGTTGGTTATGACTAACCCCTCTTTTGCAGAACTCAATTGCCTTAACCCCGCGGCCATTCCTCGTACCTAAACCATAGTCCCCCACATCATCACCATCTCTTCCTTCGCCAACCGTCGCATTTTAATCCCCCATCACTATCAAATATTTCCCTGCAGTAACACACGCGATTATGTCCTCAAACTGATCGCAAATCCTATCGACATTTTCCTCCTAATGATTACTTGGTGGCATGTGCACCTGAATAATGACGGAGTTCGTCGGTTCTGCTTGAATCGCTGCTAGAATTTTTCTGCTTGTTCTATGTTGATTACGCTGCCTACTACCTTTTTATTCATTATGATGACAACCCCTCGTTGACTCTCGTCCTCACTGCTCTATATTATGCTATAATTATCACTTCAATTATTCCCGCTATCCTTTCATCTCACCTCGCATTAACTTGAAATATCTATATTTCCTCTTTCCCTGTCCTCAACATTGTCTTAACATTCCGAGTTCCTTTTCTAACTAAATTGGTCTTCTTATTCTGCCTCTTCTATCCTGCTGCTTTCGGTATTTCTTTGCAAGGGTTTCGTGAGATGACGACCGCGGAAGCCCTTCCTCTCTCGCTGCCGGGCAGGATCCCCGGCCGATTGGGCTGAGTCCCCTAGTTGTCAGGACTCATATTCTCTATTTTGTCCATCATTGTGTCTGGGAATGATAATTGAGGTGGTTTCCCGTTGCCTTTATCAATAGTGTTTTTAATGTGACACCATCACTCAATGGCCGACCCACTGGTCAGTGAGGCCACCTTTGCAGCCGCCTCACTGAGGAACAGACGCTACGTGAACTACCTTCCATCTGGCTCCTAACCTTCAACCTATCTGGCATGGGTTTATTATTATTCCCGCCAACACAGCTCTTGAGGTCGTCGGAACGCACAATCCCTTCCATAACGTCAAGGGTGTAGTCTATGCGAGGGTAGCCGATACGAAGAGCAAAATTAATTTAATCGAAAAACAATATTTTTATTTTTTATAATTATCGCTTTGCATGAATAAATATCTTAACATGCCTTAATACGTTTTATTCATTGCCACAGAATGTTGGACTCCTTCTAAAATATAAACCAACATATTCCTCCAAAATAATGGCATAAAAAATTTGCAAAATTCTATTACTATCACTCTGCGTTTATCTTGGTAATATATAGAGTGCAGAGGTATTTACGTTTGATTGTTGATAAAATCAATGATTTATATGCTAATTGTTTTGTATTAGAGGCTTTAATTTTTACAAGTAATTTATCGCTCCCATTGCATTCGTAAATTGCATCTGTTGTGGGTAAACAATTTGGTCTTTTGTTCATAATTCCGTGAAAATATTCGTTAACTGCTGACCGTGGGAAATATGTTGTTTCAGAGATCTGTTTAGTTGCAATTTAATGCCTGAATTGTTATCAGATAGCTAATTAAAAGGGTAAATATATTTTAATTTTGTAGTTACAATAAAATCGTTTCAAATTAGAAGCGTAATGATGTTGTCGTCAGGCTCATTTTAAAATAGGGGAATTTATGTATTGGCAAATCCAGTGGTAAAAATATATGATAAGAAATATATTTTGTGGTGTAAACCCTTGGCTCTTGTGTACAAATTCTTAATAATTAAGGATACTTTGGTAATTAACTTCGTGAAGAAGTAATCTCTAAGAGATTTTAGAATTAGAAAGGTCATAGGCTTAATTTAGAGTTTCTGGCGTACCCATAGTTTTGTTCAACTTCGTCAATAAATCCGTATTGGGTATAATATATTCTTTAAACTTACCATCGCGTTATTTATTAGACAAATGTAGTGCGTTGTAAAGTTAATGCCTTAGTCTTCATCAAATATGTATGTTTTCAGCTTTATTGTTCTTTTTTGAGACCATAAGATATTATATTATTGTATACAATTTATTCAATGGCAGGAATAATGAATGCAGTGCATTTTGATTTGCAATGGGATGTTGACGATAGTCGTATGGAGGGGGGAACGATAGAAAATGGAGGAAAAGTTAAGAATAGGAATTTGCACCGAATGAAGGAAGGTAGCATGTAGGAAGAGAGACGATAATATTCTAGGCTTTAAATTATATATCTAGGAGTCTACGTGTATCTTCGGGTTCACCATTATTTCAAAGAGCTTACGTCATGCAATATCGTGCTCACAACAATGGAGAGCCGAGCTGGCTCACAAACAGAGGTGTTAATGAATATCAAATGTCCTGGAGATTGAATTAAAGAAAATATTCGTATGTTGACTTATTTTTATATGACCGAGTTTCTATTTCGTTTCAGTCACTCCTCACATACGTCGATGCCAAGCCATTGCTAATTTTCATAATGATATCAGCTAGGTTAAACATAATGTTGAAAGTAAGAAACATTAAATCAGAAGCAGCAGTTTATGTAAATGGGAAGTGCTTAAAAGGAAAAATAAGGAAACATAGGTGAGACATTAGGAAAAGAATGACGTTATTTAAAACGTGGCTTGTACAAATGTACGAGAATTGGTGAAAGAAACACTTAATAAAGATATGGAAACATTAGTAAAAAGGAACTTTTGAAAGGTCCCCGGGTGTTGGGTACGCAATTGGGGAAGATGAGAAAAGGTCTTTTAGACAACATGAGGGAAGGCGAAGGTAACGAGGAATTGAAGAAGAAAATAATGTTGGGCAAATGGTAGAATCTTCTTTTGCACATATTATAGTATTTAAGGACCTTTCAAAGCCTAAAATATTAAGCAGAATACCTTTAGGTAAAGAACCAGAGAAACCCCTATAATAGGTTAGAGATTCATTAAAAATAAACTTGATTAATTCAATAAATACCGATCATACATTTTATTCCCGAACATCCTCTTTACAGCTATATATTCATTTGAAAAATACTAAGATCAATGAACATATGCCTCTTGTGGCTTAGTTCTATTTTATTTGCTCATAAAATATTCAGAGACTAATTGCACTGTTTGCTCACAAAATGTTCATCTGATAAGGTTCACTGAGACTATGAGAAAGGGGAGAACTTACAATAGGCGAGGTAGTGGGAGGAAAAGAATTAGCATGTAGTGACGAATGAAGAGAGAAAAAAAAGATGTGGAATTTAATGCAGTGTGAGCTGTCCGGTTGTATTGTGTTAGACGAGTCTAATATATGTAGTGTCAGTCTACACCAAACTAAAAATAAAACGGAATTATACCAATTCATGAAGTAGTTCTAATGGATGGAACTTGGTAGCTCAGAGAGTAGAGCGTTTGGCTCGTGGTCTAAGAACCTGAGTGTAACTTTTTCATGAGAGAGCCTTACGAATTCCCTTGCTACAATGAAAGGGCTAAAGCTTTTCTCAGTTCAAAAACCTCATGAGCAATCGGAAGTGGGATAGCTAGCGGAATCTCCAGCCCTTCTCTGATAGACTTAATTTAGATGAATTAGTATTCAGTTATATAAATATATTATTTATATATATATATATATGTATTTATACAATATATATTGTGTGTGTGCATATATATGTACATAAAATTGGTTCCAGGTAGCATATCTGGTGAAATGTTTGACGTGAACAACTATTTCTGCCCGCATAGCTGTTGCGTAACACTTGAAGAGTAACTGAAATTAATTTATTTTTACATATATTAGTATTTTTTTGTGTGAGTCAAGCATATGACCATATGACAGAATATGGACAAAAAGTATGCAGAGTATAGACTTAGAATATAATCAATCCGGAGGTTGGCTTGGCAGGCCACCCAGTAACAAACCCGGCGTCGTGTGAAATTCAGATATTAAGGTAGGGGGGGACACAGTTCCTTTCCCTGTGTCGGTTATGGTTTCCCAGGAAGCTCTGGTACCCGAAAAATCACACAGCTTGGATGGAGTTCGAGTTGTTCTGAGGATTCCAGGAAATGGAATCCTGGTGCCCCGGTCAGTAGTATAATATTCAACTCCTGTAATACCGCGACCCACAGTCACACATTATTATTTATAAACTCACAGTTTATTTACCACAGATTTATTTTTTTACTTCAATTGTCAGTTCATTTTAAAAATAAAGTGAAGATGAGTGATGGAGAGCTTTCTTATATTACAGCAAAAGAGTGCTGAATTAATTTTGCGTTGTTTCTCCCATAAATGAAGTGATCATGTACACATGAATCATGTAAAAATGAACCTGATTTTATCTCTAGTAACGCACAGAAAACTTTACTTGCACAGATAACTAAATAAACAAATTCAAAGAAGGAATAGCTTTTCGGAATGGTGCGATAATACAGAAGCCGTGAGTTTCGCTTTCCGAAGGCTTCTGAAAATGATATGAGATCTCATCTATCAAAAAAATAAATAAAAAGACCGAATAACAGAGTATGGTGGTAGTTTGTCATTCCTATTGCTTATTTATCTATCGGTGTTTGACTGGCACAAACATTATTAATTCGGAACGATAGTTGTGTTAATCTTCTTTACAATATTATTACTGCCAAAGTTTAATTTTGTGACTGGAATTTGACTCACCCTTATGCAATAATATCCGACATAAATTTACCTGCTAAATAATTTAATGATGTTTATTGACGCCTTTACCTTTTAAACTAAGCCGTCCTCACCTGGTCATTAGCTTAAACCCTACTCCAGGTCTTTATTTTGTTTCCTGTGTACCCTTTGTACTCTTCATTTCTCCCTTCCTTCCAGGGTTCACAGCTCTCTCTCTCTCGGCGCTTTCCCTTTTTCCCGTCTCCCCCTTCTCCTCCCTCCAGCGATATCCATTTCTCTCACCCTCCACCCACTGATGTCAATGCTTTTCGATTCTCGTCTATCTCCTACTCCCTTCCTCCTCCCCAAAAACCCCACCCCAAACCCCGCGAAGAGCAGCACCGTAGGACGCAGGGTCGGGGGACGACAAGGAGTGAAACACATTTGAAAACTCATTTTGTTCCACCGACCCAAGCGTCCTATTTTGCTCCCGCTCCTGTATCTCACTCTAACTCAACAGCTCTTCGATTTTCTCACCTCTCTTCCCTCCCCACCACTCCCTACTAACCCCTTTCCCTCCTCTCCGTCCTTCTCGTAGGTGTCACCTAACTTTTTTTTCCCAGCACCCACAAATACAGACACACACACACACACACACATTGGCATATATCTACACATACACACACAAACACACACACACATCCAGATGAAGTCCGCCAACGTCATTGAAAACCTTGTCACTCTAGGTCCCATCGAAACAGTCGATCCAATTAAGGTCTCCGGGATTGGGAGCGAAGCCTTTTCCTCTCTCTCTCTCTCTTTCTCCCTCTTTTTCCTCCCATCCCTCATCACCCGTCCCTAGCAGGGGTCCTCCACCCCCATCCTTCTCCCATTCCCACCGTTCTCTCCCTCCGCGGTATCTACGCCCTCTCCGTAGAAAACTCCACGGCGCTGCCAGAACCCACTTTTCCGCCGCCCCACATTTCGTCCTTCCCGTCCCACACCTCTACCAAACCTCCCCCACCCCCGTCCGCCTCAATCCACGGGCACTTTTTTCGCCGCTACCCCCTGCGAACACTCTCCTTCCACCCCCATCTTTCATTCTTTACAACCACCCCTTCTCCTCTCTTTCAGGCCGCCAACCCGGCAAACAAGCCCCTTTTCGACGTCCTTCCATTCTCACACTCCCCTCTTGATCTTTTTTTTTCTTTCCTTTTCCCCTCCTCTCACCCATACCACACTTCTCCTACTCCTCCTCCTCTTCCTCCCCCCCTTCCGCCTACGTTCAACCCCTTTCTCGTGCGCGGTCGGCGGCCGAAAAATCTCCCACACCCCTTACCCACGCTCTTTTACTACTCCCAACCCTCCCTCTATGCCCCTCCCCGTATAACCCCCTGTGTCGCGGCACCATCTGTCCGACTCTCCGTGTGTGTCTCATTTTCCTCTTATCCCTCTGCGTTTCCCGTTACCATATTCACTACCCCTTTTTTTGCTTCTTTCTCCAGCTCTCTCGGAAATAACGGCCAATATCAAGTTTATCATGCTATTGTTTGAAAATATACGACAAATTCGTCAATTGCCGATGGCACTGAATTAAAATTTTCGGAAACTAATTATTTGGTCCCGTGTTCCATTCCCACCTATTACGTGAGTTATGTACGGCGCGGAAACGTGGTCGCCGAAGCAGGAGGATAGACGTAGATTGGAGGCTTTTGAGATGTGGGTGTGGATAAGAATGAGAAGGTGAAATGGACCGAAAGGAAAACAAATAAGGAAGTACTAGAGATGGTGGGGGAGGAGAGGGATTTGTTGAGAGAAATCCTATGGAGGCAGGAAAAATGGATGAAAGGCGTATTGAGCGGTAGTGGAATGTTGAAGAGGGTAATAGAGGGGAGAATGTTGGGCAAGCGAGGAAAGGGCAGGAACAGGATAGGGAAGTTGGACAGGATGAAGGGAGGAAAGAAGTACACCGAGATGAAGAGGGACCTGATATAGATTAGTTTGCTAGGTGGGGAGTCACAAAATGTTTATTTGATAGTTGTGTCCATCCAAAAACCTACCTTAACCGGTACATTACCTAATAATAATATCCTCTACTCCCTATGCATTGTATAATCTTGATAAAATCATGAATGATACATTGCAAATAATGGATTCAATTCCTAAATTGACCAATTTTAGCAGTGTTCGCGAGGTTTTTAAATAAACGCAACAACACGCTTTTCGCAAACATATTCCTTAAGATTTCATTCCAGGCATATTTTACCTCATAAATATAGGTTTTCGATGCTCCTCAATCAGGATTATCTGCCACAAATCTTGAGAAATGTCTCTTTCTTGCAATCATTTTTTATTAGTTTGTAAAATACGAATACTAATACGTATGTTTGCATTCTAATAGTTTACATACTGATACGTATGTTTGCCTTCATATTGTCTAAATAGTCCAATCTCTTGCATAGTACAACCAGCATAACCAATAGTCTCCCTTTTATTACGGCCTATTATCCTATTTCCATTAAATATTTCTTACACCATCATAGGCGGGTAAAAAATAGAGCAGGTCAAAGTGGTAGGGACGTAAGGAGAAGAATTGCGCTAGGCAAGGAGGCTTTCTCAAGGAGGAGGGAGTTGATGACGGGGACGTTGAGTAGAGATGTTAAGACAAGACTCGTAAAAACTCTGATATGGAGGGTAGCTATAGTATGTACGGTGCGGAAACGTGGTCACTGAAGCAGGAGGATAGACGTAGATTGGAGGCTTTTGAAATGTGGGTGTGGAGAAGAATGGAGAAGGTGAAATGCACCGAAAGGAAAACAAATGAGGAAGTACTGGAGATGGTGGGTGAGGAGAGGGGTTTGTTGAGAGAAATCCTATGGAGGCAGGAAAAATGGATGAAAGGCGTTTTGAGTGGAAGTGGAATGTTGAAGAAGGTAATAGAGGGGAGAATGTTGGGCAAGCGAGGAAAGGGCGGATAGTTGTGTTCATCCAAAAACCTACCTTAACCGGTAGATTACCTAATAATAATAAATAATTTCTTACACCCATCTTTTCTCTATTTTTGCACTGTATTATTTCATCTATCTTTCCACATGGTACCCTGCAAACTTCCTCTAGTATATGTGTAGACGACATTAGACAAAAAATGCTTTTCCCCTCTAGCTCGGTCTGATGGTTTTTTTCTGATGCCTTTTCGTCCGTGGTATAACTTACATCTTAAATCTGTATACTGCAAACCTAAACTCTCAAATTTTATGTAAAAATTCTCTCCTGGAGTAGAAGTGGGGGTCTAATAATATATTTTAGCATCATCGTTAAAGAGATACCCTTCCAATTTTCGAAAGAGATTTAATTTGTAATTTAATCCTCACTCCGTTAGTGATTCCCAACCTGGTTCCTCTAATAAATGTTGTACGTTACACAGTTTATGGTAACAACGTTGGGGAAATCTAATTACTCTAAACTGAACGAGATATAATTCAGCAATCAATCCAACTTCTAATGGATCCCGTATACTAGCAGCATGTTCCAAATGAAGCCTAACTTGAAAAGATAACATTGCTCCTTAACTTTGTCGTCACATTTCCCAAATACTCTTCAAGTACTTCCTAATTTTTTTGCTATATTTTCCACATATAACCTATATGTAATTTCACCCGGTAGAGCTAGTGAGTGAATGTAACGAAAACTCATTTTTTCAGGTTTTTGGAGAAATTTGTGTTTGACCTATGAAACTTGCGAAAACCTAAGGGTTTTTTTTATTTTACCCGAGGTCAATAGTATATTAAATTATAGGACATTGTGCTTATATCCCTAGGTGTGCTAAATTTAATTTGAACCCAACATAGATACCGCTGAAAAATAGTCGTTTGACCAAGACGATAGACGTACAATGGAGGAATTTGAAGTGTGCATGTGAAAGAAAATGATTAAGGTAATATAGTATTAATGGAACAGAAAATAAACTTGGAAGTGAAATGGGTTGCTGTTAAAAAGTCAAAGGGGGTAAGGAAAAGGGATTTGAGGCGTTTTAGCTGACGATGGTAAGTTGAAAATTGATATAGAGAAAGTTAGGCAAACGGGAAAGTGGGAGGAAAAGAGAAGGTATGTTCAACGGAATGAAGAGAAGTAAAATAAGGACATATTCGTACTTGAAGCATGTCTTTTTTGTGGCTTGGTAGTGGTTAGGTTTTGTCTTGCAAGGCTAGTCTAAGAAATGTAGGTATGTTCAGCCAGTGTTCACTCAAGCCCCACATTAAATGGTAGACTATCGAGTAATTTTAAAAATGTTATTTCAAGATAGACTTTATTTTCATGTCTATAATCTTGTGTGAACCTGTGAGAATTTAATAATTTATTCCTATCAATAAAATTCAAGGTTTTTTGTGCTATGCAGAATACACAGGTTTCCTCACTATGGCAACCGTTTTAATATGGACTGCTCGGCTGCTGAGACGTTGCTGACGTCTGTTCAATTAAGTGAGGAAAGAATGCTGCATTCGCATTGCGATATCTGTTCAGAACAGTATTTAAATCTATGGCGTGATTTCTGATACCGTTTTCATTTTGTGAAATAATTCCTCATCAGATTTTTTATATGTAACCTAAAAAATATATTTGATATGATAATAAATTAATGACTTATAATAAATTGTAAATAAATCATATTTTCTTCATGAATAAAGGGTGTTAGGTTTCATTGTTATTGTGTTAATTCAATCGTTTAAATGATGAATGTACACTTAATGCACACAGATGAAGTTCCGGTACATTTATCATCCTCTCATAATAAAACACTGCATGATACTCTTCATTGCATTTGAACATTGAAAATTTCAGCATACACCCTCTGCCACACAAAATTTCATTCAAAATTAATATTCATTTTCTCTTTCCACTGTCCCGAGTTTATATTTTTCTCATTTTCAAAAATAGTACATTACGAGTAACTGTACTGAATTGATTTCTCACTTATAAATCTGCATCTCAAATCTAAAACTGCTACAATACGAATTCTTGTATACCTCTTCGGCGTCATGCGCCAAGCCAACCAACAGGAAAGCGGTTCAGAAAACCCGTTCATTTGCAACTACTTAAGGTCTACATGAATATTATAAGAATTGAACTTTCTGATGCTGGTTTTGTTTCAGTTTCTCGTTATATTCGCCGAAAAGGTCGTAAAATTTTGTCAATTTCCCAAGTTTTACCCCCTGAATAATATTATTGCATGCCTACGTTGGGAAATTTAGTGTACCCGTCTCACGGGAATTGTCAAAATAGCATTAAATGTGGTATTCAGTTTTCTCCTCAGTTCCTTCTTCCCTACGGCTTCGCGTCCCTCCGTACCCCATCTTTTGCGATTCCCTCGCAGGGTAGTAAATGTGGCGGAGGATTCGAAATGCGCTCCTAGGGGAGGTGTACGTATGCGTGGAGTTGATAGGGAGAAAAGGGGGGCGTACATCAATCGCCCCACCCGGTTAAGGGGTGGAATTTTCATTCCATCCCCGCCCACATTGGGGTCAGACGCCTTTAGATGTTCGCCATTCGCCCCGCCGCGTTCCATTATCGGTCTGGGGTGGAGAAGTTCGATGGCCCGATTAAATGATCGAATTGGTGTCGATAGGCTTCCATAGTCAAAGCGTTCAACGTCGTTGTGTCCTTCCTCTGATGACGATGGTTTCTACTATTTGGTAACCTTCATTGGAAACAATACTTCAGGTGACCCAATTGGTTTCGGTCTCAGCATAGATTGGTATTGATTGAATAAACTCGTGTCATATTTCAGGTAATCATTTTGTTAAACATAACAGTTTCAGGATTAACTATGTAAAATTCCTTCATGATGAGGTTAAAAAAAGAAACCTTGCACTTCCGCAGAGAATTCTTTATGTGGAAGAACAAAGTTTAATTATTTTTCCCTCAGTTATCAGTCTGTTCTTCGGTTCAACTATTTCAAATATACCAGAGTTACGCTAATTCGATTTGGCTATTCAATGAATCATTTTAGTCAATCCTTCATTCATCAAGATCATATCAAGGCTTTGATAATACGAGTAAATTGGAGCTTTCGAGTGTACTTGGTAACTAAAAATTACTTTTGGGCGAATCACTACGTTTCCAAGAGAAATTATTTCGAAAAGATTGGCGACATTCTGATGAATTATAATTCATATATATCTGCATATTTATGTTTAGGTATATATATATATATATATATGTAGAAAATTTATCTATTAATATGTGGGTCACGGTGGTCCAGGGGGTAGAGCTTTGGACTACTGACCGGAGGGTGCCGGGTTTGATTCCCGGACAAGGCAATCTGGGAACCTGCTGCTCCACCCAAGCTCTGTCATTTTTTGGATACCAGATCTTCCTGGGAAACCATAAACGGCACAGGGAAAGGAACTGGCCCCCCTACCCTGATGTTTGGATATTCACACGCCGGTCGACGTGCTTAGTACTGGATGAACTCTACCATCACCTACCAAACCGACCTTCGGGTTGAATACTGTGCTTATGGTTTAATTATATATGTGTGTATATATATATATATATATACATATATATGTGTGTGTGTGTGTGTGTGTGTGTGTATAAAATATGTGATTTCAGTTACCAATAAATACCTCACATTACCTTGAATAAAAGGAAGGCGTGTCTCGGATCTCTCTCTGAAGTCGATGTATTGTTTTCTTCCATCGCTGCAAAATGACTAACTTAATTTCTTCAAAAGATTGTCGACCTTTGATCTACCCTCTCTCTTCCTCAAGTTTGGTTCACTCCGAATACCCCGCCCGTACACCTAGCTTTGCACACCTCGCCGTCGAATTTTTCCCCCAAACGAAGGCGGATAACGACTCCTCGTCGTTCGGCGCAACTCTGCTCAGTACTTCCTCACCCATTGATGAGCCTTTGCGATAGTAAATCCACCCTCGCGAAATCATCAAGCGAGCCTACCGCAATGATATTTCCAAACATCTTCATGCGCGCACGACGACTTTTATTACCTTTGCTATCGCCTGTAAGTCCCTCGGTTGCAGATCGTGCGTCATATTATCATATCTATTTCTTTACCTCTTCGCATATATCGCCCACAACGTTGCTTCCTCTCGTTCTTTTAGCTTCCTTAGTGTGTCTGCCCTCCTTAATTCGGAGAGCCTTTATTGACCCAGTTCCCTGAGTCACCTCCCGCTAACAAATTCTCTCCCCCATATTTGTCTCCTTCCTTCCTCATCTTAACCCTTACCTCCCTGGTTCGACAGAACCCTTTCTTATTCCACGCAAGGCTTGACACTCTCTCCACCTATGCCTCCCATCCACTACTCCCCTCCTTTCACTCGCCCCCCCCCCCCCGACATGCCGTTCCACGTGAATGGATTTTCGAGAGAGGCAATCCTTTGAGATTTGGAAGCTCCTTAAGTGTGACATCCTAATTATGTCCCGGGAAAAAACAACCTCTCGTGATTCATTTAATTCATCACTCCTCCCATCACTTTTCGCGGTACTACAAGACTTTTGACGTATCCAAGTCGTCGCCATTAGCTTCTTACGGTCTTACCCAAAGATGTTCGTAACCGAGTCTAATATGCCTATTCAGTATTTGGTTTTAGGAGGTTCTTATGACAACGGACACGACTTCCGTGTCTTTTTTTACCCTCTCTTATTTCCCTCTTAACTAATTCTGTCTCTATTCTTACATGCCGTCCAAAATGCTTACCCAGCTTACCTACAGTTCTTCCCTTCCTATTTAAAAAATCCCACTGCTTCAAAATATATCTTTCGCCCGCTTTTTATGTCCAGGTCTCATTCAACAAGTTTATTGCGCCTCCAACCTTTTATTGTTTAAACTCATTACCGGGAAAATATGGTAACTATGAGGAATAATTAATCGAAGAACACAAATATAATAAGATTTTAAACCCAATGCTTGAAAGTAGAGGAATTTGGTGGAGGTTAGAGAGGCGGAAGGAATATTTACATATATACATACTTCAGGCGTTCCCCAGGGAAGTGTAATAGGGCCTCATCTATTCTTAATATACATTACTGACTGACTTAAGCCCACACTTTAGTAGCAATCTCAGGTAATTTACTGACGACACGGTGGTATCTAGCTATCTTTCTATCTACTTAATACTCCGAGAGTTGCCATAAGGGCGTGTGGCGGGGGGGAGGTGTTAGGGTAATCCCCGTATTTAAGAAAAAAACCCGTGCAAAACCACAAATTTGTACAGCCCACAAACAAAACATGATATACCTGTAAGAAAAAATCCTCACACACCACACACATGCAAATATCAAACTACCAAATAACGTACACATTCACCTGCATTTAAACCTAATATCTTTGAAATTATTAATTTTGTTCCCAATTCTAAATTAAATGTTTTTAGTATTTCAAAAGTGACTTTAGTTTCTTACTATTATGATTTCTGATTGTTCTGGGCAAGATTGAGTATTTTAATCTATCTTTATTGGAATCTATCTCCCTTATTTAATCTTTGTGGTCTGATCTACCAGAGTAGTGTGGGGCCATTATAATTCCTTTAGTGTCATCGTTAAACTCGATGGTTCTGAATATTTCTTAAAGTACAAGTCTCGCTTGTTCTCTTCGTATTTAAAGGGGCTCCCAGCCTAAATCCCCTAGGAGACCTGTTACACTTGTGTTCTTATTATAAATATTTTTAACGATTCTGGCGGATTTTCTCTGGACTTTATCTAGTTCTTTTCGCCAAATTTTCTCCCAAGGATCCCAAATACTTGCGGCATATTCCAGATGAGGTGTAATTAGGGCAAAATAACACCTCTCTTTAATTATCTCATTATATTTTCCCCAAACCCGTTAAATGAATCTCAGTTTCTTTAAAGCAGATCCGTATATCATGTGCATATATAAAAACACCTACACACGTACATGATTATTATCCGTAATGCATGGGTTAAGATAGGTTTTACATGCATACACTAGGTCGTTCTTCAAGTCTGCATTCTACCTAGCATTCTGTCTAATCCTTTTTTCTGGAAAATGTTCTATTTTCTACCAAATACAATCCATGAAAAGCCTTTTCAAAATGCATAAAATACACATTTACATATAATTATGTTTTATATTTGCTTGTATTAGTGGAGTCATCTGAAGATGCCCCTGTTCGCAGCGGGAATAACTGACACCCTTATAGGGAGGGTGAAAGAAAGAGAAATGAAAACTTTGCACTTCCACACACTTTTAATATAACACGAACATGGTTTCGATGCTGCGCATCATCATCATCCTCACCATGAAGGAATTCCACAAAGTTAAGCCTGAAACTGTTAGCTTAGACATCCATATAATTTCGATGTATTTGTTCACCGGAATAAATTAATGGGCTAGTGACTTTAGGTCTGAAAATATTTCATTTCCTTTCTCACGAGTTGGTCATCAAAAGGGTATCCCAAGATGTCACATATTCATTTAAATCGACAACAATTATAAACATAAACTTTTCTTTAACCTACAAGGATTTTTCCTAACTCATGAAGATGCGATTTTCCAAGGTTGGGCCTGATATCAATAAATTGAAAATGAAGCACACACATCTGTAACCTAGCGACCTTGCCGTCATGTATAATTTCTCACCGAAGCATATACCTTTTGCGTACGATGCAGTTATTTTTCTATGGCCATATAATATTATTGACTGACATCCGGATACACCCAGCTCCAAGCTATCTTGATTGACGATTTAAAGGATATGACGTAGATGTGGATGAAATTCGGGTGAAAGGGCGAAAGTTGAGTGAGTAATAGTGTTCAGTGTCCCATTTCGTTCAGAAAGAAGCGTCTCACTATCATCGCAATGTATGTTTGGAAATATATACGGAAAATATGCCAACACACTGGAGAGAAAATTTGCATTCTTGAAAGTCTCGGTTGAATTGTGATGAGAAGATGAAAGACCGACGTTATCTTTCACTTTTTTGGGCTCACAGTCAATATGCTGATTTTGTATAAGATTATAACGAAGTAGATTTCACTTTAAAATTTGATTGCCATAGTGCACGTGTAAATGAATATAAATATATACGCACATTATTTATATACATGTACATATCCGATATGTATTAATACTGTATATATATGCATATATACAACATAAAAATGTAGATATGTGTGTATATATATTCTTTTTATATAAATATATATTTATATATATATATATATATATATATATATATGCAGCAATGAAGTTGCATAATCAATGCAATATAAATATAAACATCGAATTAGGAGAAGGAAGGATAAATAATTCAGTAATCAAGTGAAGCGCGAAAAAATTGGTGGAAGACGCAGAGAAAGGATATGGAGAATATGTTGAGGAATGATGACATTGGTACGTTTTAAAGAAAAATTATAGCACTGTCATGAAATTAAGAGGGAAATCCTTACAAATAACCAAAGCTAAATCAGGAGAATATTATTTAAACGAGAAATGACCATTTTATATGGAAGGAATGTATAGGGAAAGTGTATGGTAAAGGTATTAGACCAGTAAGTTTTGACATAGAGTTTGACGTAATTGAGGATAGCTTAGGTCCCAGTTTTATGAATGAGGAGATATAAAATACACTAGAGGATTTAAAAATAAATAAGATCATATGAGTAGAAATTATTTCCTCAGAACTACCTGAAGATTTATGAAATTGTGTATGAGTTTTTACGAACAAATTCACAGTACATTTGCGTTTTTGAGGGTGTTATTTGGGCGGGAGATTTTGTCAGATAAATTTTAGTCCCTATATCAAAAAAAGGTAAATGCAGAAATATGCTTGGAATACAGGAGAGTCAGCTTGATTTTGCACAAATGAAAAAAGGTTCTCAGGATCGTCAATGAGTGGATAGAGAGCAGAGAAAATGATTACTTAGGGAATACTCAGTTTGGGTTCAGGCAGGGAGAAAGACGCGTGATTCTATAATTGTAATCAGATCCTACATTTAGCTATTATATAGATTTTGAAAAGGCGCTTGATGGTGTTAATTGGGTAGAGAGGTGTCCACTATCATCGGTATTTTGCAACGTATATGTGGAGAAGAGCCATTGAAATGACTGGAATGAAAATTGTAGGGGCATTCATATAAGCAGTTAGACTTGCGGAATACTAAGCTTGGTTTGTCATTCCGCCAAGAGGTTGCAAACTCTGCTGAGTGCATTGGAAGGTCATTACGATAGATACAGGGTGAGAATAAATGAAAATAAAACAAATTTTATGCGGTTTTAGTGAATGGGAAAGTCTTATGTAAACATTAACTCAGAAGGAAATAAACTAGAGCTGTTGGAAACGTCTCGGAAGTGTTCTGGACAAGAAATGACAAAAAAAGAATGAAATTTTGTAGACAATGTAATGTAAACATTGCAAAAAACAAAGAAGCTTTCACAAGGAGAGAGAATTTATGACGAAGGCGTTGGGAAAGGATGTTAAAAAAGGCTCGTTAAAACTTTGATAGGGAGCGCAGTTTTGTGCAACGTGAAAACAAGGTCTCTAAGTTGGAGCTATCCTTCTCCACTCCACATGTGGAGAAGGTTGGTAAGAGGCGAAGTGAACAGAAAGGGAAAAAGTCCAGTAAGTGCTAGTTTTCGAAGAAACCCGAAGGAGGCGGGAATATTAAATAACCCAGGCGGAGGCGGAGACTGTATTTTGGACCCCGTGTAGCGAAAACTTAGCATTACTGCCCTGTGGTCACTAATTATTTTTATGGTTTCTATAGTTAAGACTTTTTTGGGAATATTTGTTGCTAAAAAATCAAGAATATTATCGGCCCTAGTTGGTAAAGCGATAGATAGATAGATAAACGACTTTATTTTGGGCGAAATCGAGACCCAATGGTCCCTTCTTCCATTTAACCCATTTTCATATACATATTATGCAAGGCATAAAATTTATAAAATGCATGCATGTATACACATAAATACAAAGAGACAGACACAAATTTTAGCATCGAAAAGTACAGGAAAAGAATATATATATATATATATATATATATATATATATATATATATATATATTCATTCAAACAGAAATAGGTATAAGGAAAGGGGATAGGAAAACACATAATAGGCGAAGGCGAAGGCGAAGGAATAATCTCTCGGGCAATATGTATCGGAGCACTTTGGCGCTTTATAAGATCGCAGATCTCAGGGTAAATCAGGTTTCCCTATTAGCTCAACTGGTAGAGCATCCGCCCGGAAAGTGGAAGGTCCGTGGTTCAAATCCCGGATAGGGAAATATTTTTACTTTCGTGATCTGCTCAAAAACCGCCTTCCCCACATGTCCTGTCTTCGCCTATTATGTGTTTTCCTATCCCCTTTCCTTATACCTATTTCTGTTTGAATGAATATTTGTGCGCCATATGGCGAGATTTTCAAGTTTGAATATATATATATATATATATATATATATATATATATATATATATATATATATATATATATATGTATATATATATATATGTATTCAGCGGTAATGGAATGTTGAAGAAGGTAATAGAGGGGAGAATGTTGGGCAAGCGAGGTAAGGGCAGGAACAGGATAGGGATGTTGGACGGGATGAAGGGAGGAAAGAAGTACACAGAGATGAAGAGGGACCTGATGTAGATTAGGTTACTGGATAGGGTTTTGTTTGGAGTTACAAATTGTTTATTTGATAGTTGTGTCCATCCAAAAACCTACCTTAACCGGTAGATTACCTAATAATAATAATAATAATATATATACACATACAGCGGGTTGCGGTGGTCTAGTGGGTAGAGCGTTGGACTACTGACCGGATGGTCCCGGGTTCGATTCCCAGGCAAGGCACTTTGGGCACCTGCAGCTCCATCCAAGCTAGTTGATTTTTCGGGTACCAGATCTTCCTGGGAAACCATAAACGGCACAGGGAAGGGAACTGGCCCCCCTACCCTGATGTGAATATTCACACGCCGCCGGGCTTGGTACATGGGTGACCTCTACCATCACCTACTAAACCGACCTTCGGGTTGATTACTGTGTTATATACACATACATTATATATATACATTAAATTTTATACATATATATATATTATATACACATACATATTTACATATATATGCAGAAATAGATTAGGGATACACTAACCCATACGCGCATGCACAAGGTAAAATACAGTGATTAGAGAGAAACATTTGGATAAGAAAAGTGTAAGCAAAGAATGAGGTTTGTGGGAAAAGCGAGGGAGAACGTGAAAGCGACAGGTTGATGCAACGAATTCAACGGAAAATAATTCAGCATCGATTCGGAGGTATCTTTCTCTTTACCTCCCGTGAAATTTTTAATGAAAATGAAAGTTTTAATGCCATAATAGGTGCAAAATTATTTTTCCCCCTACTTGTTTCATTTATCTAGATTATATAACGTCTTTGATAGTTCTCAGCCTTTTAAAATGTATCCACACTTGTAAACCTCGCTGCTTCGAGTACCAAATCGATAAGATGTTGGGTTCCATGGATATGCATATATTATATATATTTAACCCCGGGATTTCTGTTTAGAAAGAGTCACCTTTCGAACGGGAGTCGGGAGAGAAAATCTTGTAGTTGGGGTAAATTGTCTGCAAAGAAAATTGATGATGATATTAATGATTTTTTCTCCTGGAAGATAGGGCACGATCCCTCATTTACGAAAACTTAAAGAAGCAGTGTCCTCGTGGAAGACGCCTCCTTACATTCTCTCTCTAACTCCTTACGTCTCTTTCTCTATCATTTTCTTTGCCTTAATATTCGATAAAACGCCCTTAATTTTTTTATATTTTTTCCGCGCACTTGATATTTCTCTCCCCCTCGATCGACGAGCGAGAGGGTGAGTAAAGACGGTCAGGGGAGCTGAAAGTTATGCGCGTTCGCGTCAGTACGTATAAGGGGTTAAATGAGAAGACACCTTTCGTTTCGAAGAGATTTGATCTCCCACCTGAACAAAGTTCGTTTCAATTTAACCCTCCCCCTCTTTCTCTCTCTCTCTTCAGTATCCTTCTCTCCTTCTCTTCCCACCCATTTTCCTTTCTCTTTCACTGATAAAAATATTTTTTTCTTCTTTTCGAGTCGCAAAGAATTGAAATCGTGACGTGTTACTTCCTGACACCGATATATAATGAATGAAAAGACTTCGTCCGTCATGAATATGCAAAAAAAAGTCTTTCAATTTCTATCGGGGAAAATCGTTTTCCAGCACTCTCCTTAACGAACTGGGTTCTTAATGAAGTTTTATCCTAGTCGCTCCCACAGAGACGTGAAGGTTACATAAGTTTTGATGATTTTTTCATTGGGAAAAAACGGAATAATAAATGAGGCATAACTAACTTCGTATCGGAGGAGAAGGTCGTACAGTTGCGAGCCATTCTTGGTTTTGATGAAATTACTCCGAATTATTTAGATTTAAATATTTTGAAGCAAAAAAATGTAAGATAAATATCCGGAGAATCAATATTCCTCGTTTATTTAGTTGGAGAGTATTTAAGCCCCTCATTTCATAATATCTAAGGAGGAAGGAAGTATGCGGAATTGAAGGGGACCATACTATAGTGTCGGATGTCCCGTCGTGTTTTTATGAGTAGAGGCGGATAAATGTATTTTTGTACAATTGTATAGGCAGAGTTAACTCAAAACTTACCTTAACCGATAGATATTCATTAATAACAATAAATAGAGTCCACAGGAGACAACTTTTGTGTTTAAAGTCTCCTCAAGGATAGATTTTACCAGTTTTTTCCTTTAAACTGTTCATTTGATTAAAAGAGACGTTTCAGGCGTGATATGATGGAATAAAAAAAACCATAAACACAGTAATCAACCCGAAGGTCGGTTTAGTAGGTGATGGTAGAGCTCACCCATGTACCATGGCCCGACGGCGTGTGAATATTCACACATCAGGGTAGGGGGGCCAGTTCCTTTCCCTGTGCCGGTTATGGATTCCCAGGAAGATCTGGTACCCGAAAAATCAACTAGCTTGGGTGAAGCTGCAGGTGCCCAAAGTGCCTTGTCCGGGAATCGAACCCGGGTCCCTCCGGTCAGTAGTCCAATGCTCTACCCACTGGACCACCGCGACCCGCATATATATATATATATATATATATATATATATATATATATATATATATATATATATATATATATATATATAAATTAATATATTAATTAATTTTTTTCAGATTTATATATTATTAGGATAAATGTAGTGGACTTAGGCATATTTTTTAAAGTAGATTTAAATTGGAATATGTGACTGAAGTGATTCTTTTTAACAGTATTTATTTTAACGAATGCGACCCATATCAACTTGATGAGGAGGAGGTATTTAAATAAAGTCAAACCTGTAGCATTTTTCTAAATAAATACTGTGTAAAGGATAACTGCCACTTTTTTTCAACTGATGATAAAGGAAAAAATAAGCCCCCATACATCTAGCAGTAATATAAGAGAAAAATAGTCACCGGGAGATAGAAATCAATTGCTTTCATATCCTAATAATAATAATAAGCCTCAGGTGCCCAGAGTGCCTTGCCCGGGAATCGAACCCGGGACCCTCCGGTCAGTAGTCCAACACTCTACCCACTAGACCACCGCGACCTCATGGTGGAATATTATGATTAATTAAAATTGGCAATCTTCCTCAAAATAAATTTTTTATTAATACGACCAGTTTCGATGTAACTACATCATCTTCTGGTAAGATATCTGGTCTTCTGGACCAGAAGATGATGTAGTTACATGGCACCTGGTCGTATTAAAAAAATTTTATTTTTTGGAAAATTGCCACTTTTAGTTAATGTTCCTTTTATTTTCTCAGTGGTCGTTTCGCCTATTCGAAGCTATTGATTCTGCTGTGAAATAAAAAATTCGCATGCCTCCACGAATTAGTTTAACAAAAGTGAAACCATATTTAGAATGTGAAATGCGTATTTAGGACCTATGGTTAGGAAGTCTTAATTATTCTAAAAGAAAGAGGTGCAATTGCGTGTTTCAATGAAGAAATCGTCGACTTGTCGTTATACGTAGTCTATGGAAAAGAGTATTGCCAAGTTTTTGCAGCCTACGAATTCATCAATTCGAGGCTAATCATTTGGAAATATTTTGAAAGTTGCAGTCTGTTTTAAGTTCGCGTTTGTCACCAAAGAGAAAATTACCAGTACTCTACACCAAAATGACGGTTAAGAAAACCAGCTAAATCGTTTCCAGTGCGTGGAAGATTGTAACTCTTATTAAATTTCCCGCTTACGTTGATTCAAGGTTTTCTTTTGATTCCATCAAATTTAAGCGGCAAATTTTCGTAGAAAGACTACATTGGCATCTGTTCTAATGTGTAAGAAATGTCATGAACCTAGAAAATAGCACCACAAAATAATTTGATAATTGAAAAATGGTGACACAGAGCAAGAGGAAGGGAGTAAATTGAATTAAGGATATTACGAGTAGACAAATGCAGTGTATTCTTCCAGTTGATATTTATTCAGATGCAACAAGTTTAATCACTTAGGCGTTTTCTTTATGCTGGGTGCAGGATTGTATGTGAGTTAACTGAGAGTATACCTGCTCTTCTGAGGAAGGGAAGGAATGGATGGGAAAAGAGATAAGGGAGCTTGGAGGTCATTTATGGGGCAATTAATCACCTCTTTTTTTACGTTTAAAACATTGTACTCCAAAAAGCACCCCGAAATTTGACCTCAATTGTATGTTGGGGCTCAATTTTAGTGGTTAAATGTGCAATTTTAGTGATTAAATGCAGGTATATCCTCTTTTTGTGAACGTAGTTTTAGGCGTAGTTTTGTGTACAGCCTGAGAGAGCATCTGATTTTAACTTGGGCTGCAAATGTAAAAAAGGATGTGGTTCACAGCTATTAAAGTGTGATTTTTAAAGCTTGGAAACTGTGTTCTTCAAAGGTTAACCATCGATATAAGTCTTTTAAAAAGTGGATGGAGAAAATAGGAAAAAATAAAGCGGACAAAAAAGTAAAAAAAAACAAGTGCAATGCATGATAGAGAAGGAGAGAAGATTTTGTGATATTTTTTACAGAACTACAGCAAGCGAGTGCAGGAGATAGCGATAGTCAATGGGATGCTGAGCGCGTCTGAAGATTTGATAATATTGAGAAAGGGAGGCAGGTGGAGGAAACGAACAAGAATTTAGGATGGAATTAAGGGAGACAGAAGGAATGCAAAACCAATGGAGGAGTTGTTTTTACAGTTGCGTATTAGGGGGTTTAAAGATATTTTTCCTTAATAGTCAAGGTTTAAAATTACAGTAAACCTGGTTTTTCCAAATTCCATCGAAAAACTACCCCTATCTAATAAACTACTGCTATTAATATAAGGGTCGGGTTTATGATGAAATGCCCGTAGTAAGAAGTTCAAGAGAATGAAGTTTTGCTCTCAGAGGCCCGAGACTAAAACGCAAAATTAACAAAGAGAAAATAAATTTTATTTTGCTTGAAAGTCGTTCGTTTACCCGTAACAGCCAACCGTTTTTCATGATGTTATTTGCCTATTTTCCGAGCAATATCCTTCTTAATGTTGATGAACTACAGATAACCATATTTATAATGACCTAAAATGACAATATGAAAAAATGACAAAATGCTCAAGGTATGATTTTCATCAACTTTTTAGGCCACATGGATATGTGCATTTTACGATATAAATTATTATTTTTAAAGGTGTTGCTCATTTTTAGTGCGGTGTAAGGAATAAAAATATTCTTCATAAGTTACTCTTTCCCTCTTTGTTGCTCATTTCTTTTTTTTCTCTTATTTTAAATAAATAATTTTGGGGAATAATTTTTTCGTATATTTCTTCCGTTGGCCCGGCATAATGGCTTCCGATGGTTATATAGCAGGTATCTATCTATCTTCAGTCCGCCGAACCGTAAAATACTCACATGTACTATCAAAGTTTTCTCCTATCTCATGGATAATCATCTCTCCTATACTGCACTGTGTTATCTTAACTTTGATCCCCATTCTGTCCCGTCTGAATAAAAGTAAAAAGTCGAAAGCAACTTTTATAAGGAAAAATAAATATTTCATGCCGTCTACTCATGCCTTGTACTCAAAGTAAAACTTTTTATGGACTCTACGGAGCATTTTTTGGCGAATAACCTCCGTCGAGCGAATAAGTCTTACCGTTGGAGGACATCTTTGGAGGTCTTTCGAATATTTTCGGCGACAAATTTCCATAAAATTGGACATCCGTATTTTTTCAAACAAAACAAAAATTACGACATAAAAACCCGATGAAAGAGAGATGATCGTTTACTCAATTTTAGAGTAGCGTCTGTTTTTTTTCGGCGAAATTTTTGGATTGTATTGTAATGGTCTCTCTCGAGATAATTCCTCGACGTTTCAGCGTTGGGCACGACAATATTTTCTCATTTTCAAAAATAATAAATAAATAAATAAAACCCAAGTCCACCCAAGTGGTCTCATTGCTGCGTTCGTATTTTTCGAGACTCTTAAGTCCAGGTCCGTCGTTGCTAATGAAAACGCCTTCTGGGTCACTTAATTTGGTTAATGCGCGCTACGTGGGACTTCCCCTCTTTTGGGTTGAGATGAGGTTTCACGGCAATGAGAACTTTTTATCGTGAGAAGAAGAAAAATTACTTGGGACTGGGGTTTCAAATTTTTCATAATAATTGCGATATTCACTTGGCCAGCACCATGGTGACGATAAATTTTCCTTCAGCTTGTGCTAAACAATAGACATTTGAAAATTGGAAAATTCATCAGTTTATTATTTTTTTGAATAACGCACTTATATTTCTTTTTGTTTCAATTGTCCTTAAATTATATAATATATTATAATAAGCTCCGTGGAGGGCTGCCATTGGCTTATAGCCGATTTGTAAATATTTATATTGACAATTTTTCGGGATTCATTTTTTTAGAAGACGCAAGACATATACAATCCTTCTGGTAAACCATTATAAATCACGATTCAATGAGCTTCATCATGTATCCAAATTTGTAACTTGTCTACCAGATCATGAGAATCACTGATTTTATCACTTATTGGTCCAGTTTTCAGGAGGACATTTCCACTTTTTTCTCACTAATATTTTAGGATTAAAGATAGCTTATTATTTATTTTATTAAGAGCACAATATATACATCCACTGTTCTTAATTATCGTACAACTAGTTTCAACGCTTCTACATCTACATCTACATAAATACCCTGCGAGCCACCAAAATGGTGTGTGGCAGGGGGTGTAGCACCATAAGGGAAGGGTAAGGGTTGAGGGGGTTGGGGTTAGGTGAGGAAAGTTGGGGGGAACCTGTAAGAAAAAAATATATTTTTATATATACATATATATATGTATATATATATGTATATACACCTATATACACATACATATATACACATACATACATACACACATGTATACATATCCTCGCGCAGTCCCTAAACTGTACGTTAATACTTATTGTAATGAACTAAGTCGTAGGGAATTTCGGCTACAAGCATTCTGGTCCCTTATCGTTCTTGGAAAAAATGACATTTTAAACCTGCCAGTCTTGCAGTCTATCTCTCTAATCTTACATTCGTGATCCCTTCGACCGTAATACGTTGGGGTTCGTATTATATCCTTGATGTCATTGGAAAAGGGCCCATCTTTAAATGTTTTTAATAAGTTTAATCTATATTGGAAACGCCGCTGTGTAAGAGAATCCCAACCTAAATTGTCTAGCAAAGTGGATACGCTGCTGAGTTGGTCATAACAATATTTGACAAATCTAGCCCCCCCTCCTCTTAGGCGTCATCATCAGGTACAGTGGATGTATACATTGTGTTTCTTAATAAAATAAATAATGAACATGAACTTCCACAAAGTTGAGCGTAATATAATAGAAAACGTAAAGGTAGCTGTTGTATTGTGGACCTTATTGTATTATATCGATACGGGGTGTAACATTAAGTGACTAAAACCTAAGGAAAACTACATCAATTTGAACTTGGAGATGTTATGCATCCTCATTTTTAACACTAAAATCATCATATTCACCCCTGAATATGGATTTGATTAGTAATTTCACAAATCACATCCAGGAAATGTGGTAGTTCCCTTTCCTGTTCCACTCGGATATCCCACGTTGTTGTATCAACCAGAAAATTTCATGGCATTGATATTTGATGGGAAAATAAAGGTATCTTGGACAATAACGGAAGAAATGAAATTGACAGAATAGGAAAAAATTGAAAAAGATCTAGGCATGGTAAGGGAAGAGAAATGACTGTTGGGAGAATTCATATCAGGCAGGACAAGTGATTACTGTAGCTACTCTGAGGAAATGGGGTGGTGAAAACGGTGATAGATGGGAGAATGCTGAGAAAATAAATTAGGAGGAGAAAAACAATGGTAAGTTCGAATGGAATTATTTAGGGAAATAGAATGTTTGTAGAGCTAACGAATAAGCTGCTTTAATGTGTAGCATGGAGTTTGAGGATATTTCGTGTATTGAGAGTTAAGACTATGGAGGCATTAGAATTTAGGGCAAAGTACCATCAAAAACATACACTAATCCACTAGACTTTTACTGTAAATTATCACTAAGGATTCGAAAGCATGAATTTTAAGCGGAGCACTCTACGATATAGACCAGCGATTTTTAACAGTATATTTCCCCAGAAAACATCATCAGTAACTAAAATACTACGTCCAACCGAAATTAAACCCCCTTTAAAATTTCCTGTGTTTGTTATCTTTAGATTTGATATACAAGGAGGGAGTTGGTGATAATTAATATAGATATGGACTAAAAGAATAGCGAAAAGTACAGAGCCTTAATGTGAAAACGTAGCCGTCGAGAGAATGGAATAAGCGTAAAATGGAAGATTTTGAGATTTGAATGCGGGAAAAAATTGAAAAAAACAAAATGCGTGGAAAGGAAAAGATACGCTGAGATAGTAAGTGTGGTAGAGGAGAGAGAGGGAGAGAGAGGTTTTTGAAGAAATCCAACGGAGCCAGAGGAAGTGGATGCAGGGTATTTTTTATCGTTGGAGACTGTTATAAAAGGGAGAATGTTAGGCATAGGAGAAAGAAGTAAGAATAGCATAAACATCTTGGACGAAATGAAGGGAGGAACAAAGGATGCCGAATTAAAGAGGGGCCTATTGTAAGGCTGGACTTCAGGTTATGTTTTGTCCTGATAGGCAAGGGAATTATCCCTATGCCGTTTAACAGCTGGAGTCCATGCAAAAACCTAACTTAACCAATACTTATTACCGATTAAGTATTACCTGTTATGATAATAATGCAATGGGAAGATGGTAGGTAAAAATTATGCCGAATTGAAGAAGGTTTAATTGTAATGTTTTATTTTAATGTTAGTTTTTTTACCTAGATTAAGCTTAGAATCGTGGTGGAGGTCCGTATATGTGTCCAGCTAAGATATTTTATCATCAATTGGCTACCATAAAAAAAATCAATAATTTTCTGTCCATTTTTCTTAAGAGCCCTGCACAATTTTCAACAATAAATTTGTGTGCAGGTAACTAATTTCCAATTCAAGGGTGCGTAGTAATGTCTTAAAGGTGAAATCAGTGCACTTCTTTCGTGAATAACGCTTTCAAAGGTGTTCTTAGGACGGATGGCCAGCGACACTCAGTACTCTAGATAAATCATTTAAGATTTCCATTGATTTCTTCACCCCTCTCTCGCTCCCTCCATTCTCCCCCCTCCGACCGTTGTCCCACTCTATTTCCTTTCATACTCTCCTCCTTTCGTAGCCCAATGTCCAATCCTCTTTCCATTTCATACACATGTGGACAGTCATCAGTGTCCAATACAGCATTGCTCACTGCGCAATATACGTAGAGGACGTATTTATGACTTCACGAGATAGTTTGTTTACTTCGTGGAAAATCGAGGGAAATCGCCCAACTCCTTTCCAGAAAATGCTATTGCGGGACAAATGGAAGAATGGGGGAGGAGGCTTTATAGATAGCAGAGTCCTTACACATATTATTCCCGGAAAAAAATAACTTCAGTTGTAAGATATTTCGAAGGACGAGGGTGAATGCGATTATTTAAAAAGTAAACACACGCCCTATGTCTTCTCCAGTTCTCATCGAATTTTACTTACACGCGTGTCGGCCACACATTTTATTACACGCAGTTCCAATAGTTTTAATATTTTGGTTGCAATGGACATGCATGTCATTTAATTTGGTGAAAATGATCAAATTCGTGAACTTTCACCAAAAATCGTTTTCTCAAGGGCAGGGATACCCTCCAAGTTTATCCTCTTCCTGCAAACAAACTAACCCAAAATATCTCCCCTAAAAATCAAACCAAATTAAAGTATAATATTTTTACAAATACCTATATACAGACGGCCCCTCAATTCAGGTACTGGGTGCATACAAACTTAGCAGCCTAATATTTCTTTGCCTCATTCCACGAGGCACAACCTCGTATCCAGCATTGTATATAAATTAGTCCTCGATTCTGCATTATTACTGCCTTCATTCTTTCCATCCAACAAGCCTATTCTGTTTCCATTTCTTTATAGTTTGCCTAAGTTCTTCACCTTTATTTCAGTCCTCAGCGTCGCGTCTAAAAATCAAACAGCTATGCTTTCACCTTTCCTGCCTCCTTTTGACTTAACCCAACAATACTCTCTTTTGTTTCCACTTTCGTCCAACTTACCTTCACTATTTTTCTCCTTACATTTAAAAATTTTTAATCTAATCTTATAATTTCGTTCCGATCATCTTGTTTCTCTGCCATTGAAATCCACGCTCACTGTCAAATATCGTCGCTCAAACTTTGTTATCATGAATTTTATCTTCCTTGTGAAAGTTTCTTTGCCTAATGCGGTTCCTCTCCTTATATTCCTTCTCTTTGCATCACATCGGTCCGAAACACTAGCAAGATAGGTAACCGGTTCCACTTGCTCTGAATTTTGCTCTCATATTTAAACGTTTAGTTTAGTCTTCCTATTACTCAGAACCCTCATAATTTTTGTTTTCTTTTCATTGATTCTAATCCAATACCTATCGCAATACTTTTCTGATTCGGTGAATAATGATTAAAATAAGGCTGATTACTGACTGAAACTTGGTTAACCGCCAACTTTAGTTATAATAATTATTTAAAATCATTTTTGTAAAGGTTATTACTTTATAAAACGCATGTATGTTGTAACTCCACAACTTTAATGGATTTTGAACAAAAATTACAAAGATTTCTGGCATAAATACGTTTGTTAGCCAAATATTTTGGTGATTTTTTTCATTCTTTCTATGGTAAAATGATCATTATTGAAGCCAAAACAAAATGGTGGCGATGTATCGCCATAATGCACCGTATTCCTTTTAACATAGCTATTTTCCTCTCCAACTCATAAGAAACGGAGAGAAAGTCCTTCCTGTCCTTACATTCTCCCAGCAGAAATCCTTTTTCACTGTGCATAAAAATGTTCTCCGTTGAGGGAGCTTTTTCTTCACCATTATATCTGGATTTTCCATATGGCAAGGTCTAATGTGCCTGGAGAATAAACATTTTCTCGTAAAGCACTTCCGAAAGATTCAAAATGGACTAAATATTGTACGAACAGTAGCAAACGCCTCCTTTTTTCCATTCATCACTTTCATAGGGACATCATTTGTATTCAGAATTACTAGCTAACCAATTTTCTTCTTAATTAGACGATGCACCGTAAAATAAAGTTAGGTTGAAATATCCTGATGCACATAAATTAATATAAATGGTATATACATATGTGAACATATAGGGCAAAAACATACTATATAATTAGAAAACACGAAAAAGAACATTCGAATTTAAAAACGTTTAAGCTTTAGGTCTTCTTCAGGTCAGACTACATGTGTATCATGTACGAAAGTCTCACGGATGTGATTAATAATTCAAACAAAGGAGCGAGATGGCATGTTAGCCAGCAAAAGTAAAGAAAAACATAAAAAAGACGCACGGATTCCGAAATTTTTGGTGGCAAGGAAATGCCAGTTTCATCTTTGAATTAACATTACCTTTTGTTTACCTGTGTCTTCCAAAACGAAGAAACCGTTACAGTGGCTGAGTCACAACATTGGAATTTTTGTTTTTATATATTTTGCAATCTACCGGTTAAGGTACTTCTTCGACACAACTATAAAATACTCGTAAATATAAAATTGGAAATATCCGGAAAAATATTTTTGGTGGGATATACCAAAATTAAAAAATAGTTATATATATATATATTCTCACACATAGAAATAGATATATAAGGAAAGGGGATAGGAAAACACATAAAAGACAAACACAGGAAAGGTGGGGAAGGCGGATTTTAGCAGGTGACAAATGTAAAAATATTTCCTTATCCGGGATTTGAACCACGGGCCTTCCACTTGCCGGGCGGATGCTCTACCAACCAAGTGGAAGGCCCGTGGTTCAAATCCCGGATAAGGAAATATTTTTACATTTGTGACCTGCTCTAATCCGCCTTCCCCACCTTTCCTGTGTTTGTCTTTTATGTGTTTTCCTATCCCCTTTCCTTATTTATCTATTTCTATGTGTGAGAATAATATTTCTTCGCCGTATGGCGGGATTTTCGTGTTTGAATATAAATATTATATATATATATATATATATATATATATATATATATATATATATATAGGTTGCGATTATTTCGGTATGTCGATCCTCAATACTCAAAAGTAATTCTTTCCACTCGTACCTTCTGGATATTTTTCAAAAGTTATTCTTTCCACTCGTATCTTCTGGATGTTCTTTTTAATTTTTCGTACGGTAAATTTAAGAAAATTATGTGTACATTAAATTGAGATCTGATGAATTTTAGAATAAGAAAAGAAGGAACTCTGATGAGTGATCCTTGATTGGGTGACAACGCAAATGAATATTGGCCGTAGGAAATCAACGAAGACTCTTCAGACACCCCTATCAGACAGGCTTTTCTAACATCAAAATGAATCCCTCTGAAGCACTTTGAAATGGATAAATTGAAACCAGCTTCATTCCAGCATAACAGTTGATTGGTTTGCTGGCCCATGACGTAGAAGAAGGAAGCTTTACGCCTGTCTGAATTACGATACAAAACTGAGATTTCATTAATTCGGACAGATTTTTCTGGTGATCAAAAATCTTTCCCTTTGATTCACGTTCGGGCGAAAAATGAAAGAAGTGTGAAAACATCAGTGTCTCAATTTCAACGGTAGTAACATTGCACTTTGAGAAGAAAATGAGATTGAAAGTAAAAATAGGCAAACTGGAACGACGACAATCTTACTTTGATCCGAGAGGTGGTGAGAAAAATTGAGGAGGCGGCTGAAGATGTGTAGATCCGGCCTGTTGAATGGGGTGTAAATCTCTCGTCAAACTGAGACACCACATGGCGATGGGAGTAGATGGATTCTTCCCTCGTCACGAGGGAATCATTTGGAAGCTTCAGTCGCCTTACTCGTTGATTACTTCGCGCTTCCGCGGAGATGAGGAGGCGGTCCTTTGGGATCGGTCTATTGATACGGCGACGAGTGGAACACCTTATCTGGAGCTCTCTCCTGTCAGTTTTGCTATGGCTGTTCAGGATAACTCTCTTGTGTTTTTCCATAGTGTTCCAAAAGGAAATGAGAGCGACTTCCGTTACTGTGTCACACAACGGAATGAATGGTTCAATAAGGGTGGGAAAGTTTAGAAGTCTTGAACTTCCATCTTTCCGACAAAGTTAATAACTATTGTTAACTTGGCTTGTGGGATTTTCCCAAGAGTTAGCAAGGTCGCGTTTAACTTCACTTTCTCGTAGACAAAATCTATGAGCTGACTCTTACTAATTTTGCTCGAACTTCCCTGTCCTTATTGTCCAGTGGGCAGATCGTTGGGTTACTGACAAGAGGATTCAGAGTCAATGGTTGATACCCATGGGCACCCTCATCTTCACCCAAGTTGTGTGATTTTTCATGTACCATATTTTGCTGGGAAACAAAAGGCAACACAGGAAAAGAAACTGGCCCTCCCCCTTTTGATTATCTAATGTAAGTTTTTACATGTCTTGGGACATAGTATGTATTAGAAAGCTCAACTCTCACTTATCAAACCCACCTTTGAGTTGATAACTTTCGTTGGTTTTGGCTCCGTGTCCATGAATACTTCCATCACTCTAGATCTCATGTTCATACATCGATTTTCACTTTATTTTCCGTTTCTCCAAACAGTGATATATAATTCTTATGTCGAGTCACGCAAATATTGAACGCATTCATTAATATTTTTCTCGCTTCCCCCATTATCCTCAAATCATTAATTCTTCATCTTTTTGGATATTCAACTCTCATCCATTTATTATACTAACATCATCGCACCTGTATAACACACTTATTTTATACTTGCATATCATTAAGGAGGACATTCAACGTTCTTTGAATACTAATCTAATTGGTTCCGAATCTTATTTTCACCGCAATTATTTCTCATGTAGCCAATTCACACTTTACTCAATCGACAATCACGTGCTTGGTTGGAGCTACCCACACAGATCTCCCCAAAGTGCAAAAATTTCAGTTATGTAATAATAATGAGTGATTTTTAATTTGTTTGTACAATGCTTTCGCTGCCATATTTTTCATGTGGTATGATTCCACAGAAACTAATGCGTGAAATTGCAATTATATCGTAAAAATAAATGTAAAATGTATCCTTCATACACCTTGTAGTTCAGGTCTTTCTACTTTGTGACAGTTTAACTTTCCATAATGTGAAGAAACAACTTCGTGGAAAACGTTTTTCATCATCGTAAGCAGCCATAGACGAATTAAGCATATTTCAGCAGGCAAATTTACCATGTCTCTTATCGGCTCACATGGTACGATGCCGTTGTTGAGCGTTTTATGTTGCATGTTCTTGTAGTAGTGGAATTTCGCCTTCTTACTTTTCGTATTCTGATCTTCGCGTTGATGGATGGATTTCATACCGTATTCCGGTGTAATTGTCTGTTGGATGATAGTGTATATGTTTGAGTGCGACTGGGATGAAGGGATTTTTGCATGAGTGTATACACCACTGTGGGTATAGTTTTGCACGTATGTGGTGATTTTGCACGTGGTTTTGTTCCCTTTTACGGGTGGTAACCTAACACCCCCCGCCACACGCCCTTGCGGTGGCTTGCGAGTTATTATGTAGATGAGGATTTGTAAGACAGGGATTAGGTTCGAGAATTTTATTGTTTCTTCATACTCTGTGGTCAGGCACAGTACGGGGTGATGCAAAATTCGCAAATGGTATAACACCGATGCTGTTCGCGATTATTCGATTTTTTTGTCATTGCAAAAACAATTCCCAATTGCTACTGACGTCTGTCTCAATGTGAAGAAGGTTGAATTAGTCAGTACATATTGGAGATTACTTCAACCAGCATCCAACACATCTCTCCCTCGAGGATGTATATCCTCAATCATTCTTTCGGTTTCCTGACCTTAAAGCTGCACCTCGGCGAGATAGCGACACTCACCATCCCCAAAGGCGTCTTAAAGGGTTTAATCTGGTCGTCGAATCACCAACCGTTTCTCACAGCTCCTCCCATATCTCACCCTCCTCCATCCTCCACCCTTATCCCTCCTTCCCACCTTTTTTGCCCATCTGCTGTGACAAACGCACGAAGGTTTCCGCCTTTCCACATCTCTCAGGCCACCTCCCCTTCTTGCCCTACGTTAAGCCCCTAAAGTCGAAGTAGATTACGTTGACAGCCTAACCGCTGCTTTTAAAGTGATAACCATAGATTAAATGAAGCAATTTAAGGTCTTTCGTCTTTTCAATCGATTCATTCAAGGCATTCTCCACATTTTTTTATAATATAGGTTTTGGAAAGTCTGTAGAAAGACTATTATCTACCTATCTCGAGAAATTTCTCAAGTTTGCCCGACATATTTTTCCTTCTTTATTCATTCCTTACTTCTGCCTACCTTCATTATTTCTTCTTCTATCCCGCTCAACCATTCTTATTTCCCCTATCACGACATTAAACATCTCACTAACTTTCAGCATTTTCCTCTTCCGCCATTTTTTTACTACTTTTCCCGAATCTCCTCTATGAACTTTCCTTTCTCTCCCTCCGTATTTGAAAAAATACTAACGTTTGTCTTTCTCTCCCTCAAACTTATTTTCTCAACTGCTTTAATCAAATAATATCGCTGCACATTTTCCCACAAATGCATTAATTGATAATGTGACCGAAAGATAGGAGAATTGTCGTGTTAGCCGACGCACAGAATTAAAACAAGCCCATGTAACAATAAAAAAACACCTTAAATCGTAGGCATATCATCATGAAAACGAAAATTTGTTCGTGTGTAATTATAGGCCGTACAGTACATTGAACTAACAATTTTTTGGAACCGTTTTTTAACAAATAGCCCTTCCAAGTTCCGTGTAATATCCATATTCACTTTCCATTGAGCGCCCTTAGTGGTTTCAGCATATTTGGATTGGATCTTCTTGCATTCTAGTTCCATCGTTACTCTTCTTATTTAATCTCTGGTGCTTCCAAGTGGATTCTTAAGGTTAAGCCGTTGGGTACGGAACCAATGAAGCAAATCTCTGTAAGATCATCTCCTTACCGTGGCTTCCACCTAATTAAGCCGAAGGGTTCGGTTGCCATGGCGTTAATGCGACTGTCTAAGTCATTCACGTCGTACATAAGACACGCTGCCCAGATGGCGCCTCAGCCTTAGGCTATATGAAGACGCAGTAAATATAATGGGTGGAGGACATATCCATTAACATTTCCAATTATTACAAGATAAACCCGAATGTGGATCGCTCCCCACATACTAAAATGCCGGTTTGGTTGCCTAATGAGGTTTTAGGATGGTGGCTACTACTGGTTGGGGGACCTCGTAATACGTCCGCAACACGCCCTTGCAGAGGCTTGCTGGGGATTATGTAGGGTTGCTAGAACTTTGTAAAAAACTACATGATTCGCAAGGTAAAGACCTAGTGCACCCCAATTTTTAGCGTGGAATTATTATGCACCCTTTTGTTTAGTATCTGATAACCTCTACGGTTACCCGACAAAATCAAACATTGGGTTGGGTCTGATTGATGGATTTGGATTGACATGCGGAATATATTTGAATTGGTGAAATATATTGGAAATCTGTCATGCTGGGCGTCAGAATTTGTATTACTGAGTGGAGCCAATAATATGTATGTTTTTGTCGGCGCCCATCCAGAACCTACGATCGTACCTTAAACGGTTGACTACATTATAATAATAATTATTAATCAAATTTTGGCACAATGAGAAGGAAATTGAATGTCATATTTTTAATGCAATTTTCAGCCCCAAGTTTTTTATAAAAATAAGATATGTGTATGGTAATTGAGTTAAATTTGCGGAAGTAAAGTGTTTGGCTTCCGATCAAGGAGTTCCATTTAAATTTGCAAGGAACGTAGCTACGGTCGTGAATCAATGTAAACAAAAATACCGGGACCTTAAACTTGAATGGCACTAAATAATAATAAATAAATAAATAATAATAATAAAATAAAATGATAATAAATAAATAAAATAATAATAATAAATTTAAATAAATACATAATAATGATAATAATAAACACCACACACACACACATTCGAAACAAATAATTTAAAAAAAAAATGTGCAACCACTCGATCACTAGGGTGAGTTACGAAATAACTTTCACTCTCGTGAATCACATTCACACACACACACTCAGGGTTTGCAAGGATCCCTCCTATTTCAGTGACCCGTCAATCATACAAATAAATGAAAATTATTAAAGGATGTAGTGAAAGAAAACAACTTATGTGAATACACAGTCACTCAATCACTCAGGTATGGTCGAAAACATTGACCTTTGTGATTCACATATACTCACACGTTCAGGGTTTACCAGGATTCCTCCTAGGCCAGGGACCCGCCAATCACACGAAAATAACTAAACTGAAATTAACGGACTTCAGTATAAACGCAGCCACTCAATCACTCAGGTGTATCGGACCTTTGTGAAACGCACGCACTCAGTCATTCAGGGTTTACCAGGATTCCTCCTAGGTCAGGGACCCGCCAATCACACGAAAATAACTAAACGGATAATTAGGGACTTCGGTAAAAACGCAGCCACTCAATCACTCAGGTGTATCGTACCTTTGTGAAACGTACGCACTCAGCCATCCAGGGTTTACAAGGATTCCTCCTATGGCAGGGACCCGTCAGTCACACAAACAAAATTAAAGAACCAAAATTGTGTATATGTAAGTGCCTAAGAAAACCTGACACCAGGTGTTTCGCCTGCAAAGCAGGCCTCTTCAGAGAAGAATGATTTATTTTTTTAAGATTATTTATTTTTTCTATTATTATTTAATGCCATTCAAGTTTACGGTCCCGGTATTTTTTGTATATAAGAAGTCCCTTGTTCGAAAACCATTGATAGCTACATCCAGGTTACACGAATGCACATTGCAGCTTGCGCATTTGGCTAGTTTTTTATAGGAAAATTGGCATTGTAATTTATCTTTTGGTAGGAGAATTTTATTGTCTTTTAAAAAAGGTAATTGGTAGGAGTTAAGCTAGGTAAGAACGGCGAAAAATAGTTATTTGATACATTTCTTAGGAGTACAGTTCTCTAGATCTGAAACTTGAAGAAATTAATTGATTGAAACTGATTGAGGATATAATACGAAGGAAGAGTCCTTTTAGATGTTCCAAGTGTAAAAAATTACTGAACTTAGTGGGAGAGAAAGGAAAAACGACGACTAGGTTTGAAACTTGGCAGGAAAAGATAAAAAAATCGATAGGCAGAATCCGAAGAAAACGGAAAAATGGGTATAGGAAAAACTGAGAGGCATAAGTAATGTTTATAGTCTTAGGTGGGAGTACATTGGAGTAGTAGATGGGATTGAAAATGAGAATAGTCTTATTAGACAGAATTGAAACGGAGGAGAATATGTTTTTGGACAAACAGGAGGGTCCAGGTGAAACGGAAACCATGACCATCTACCCCGAAAGCCTCCATAAGAGCGTATGGCGGAGGGTGTTGGGACTCCATATATTCTCAAATATGTGGTAATATAGTATATGCATATTGCTATTTTTTTATCAGTCTTTTGTTAAAGATGGTTATGATTGGGAACATACCGAACACCTCTGTATTTCTAAGACTTGCCTACAAGGCACAACCTGGCACAACAATCTACCGGGAAATATTCTTCTATTCCGCTTGTATTATCTACCTCCCTTCATTTAATAGAAAAAACTATCATCACTGTCCTTCTACCACGTCTGCCTATTGTTCTTCCCTGAAATATAGTTTTCAGTATCCCATTTTTAATCAAAATTATTTCCATCCGCCTTCCCTACCTCATTGGATTTCTCCAAAAAATCAACTCTCCTCTCATAATACCAGCCGGACCCGGTGGCGGTGGGTCCGGCTCGTCCTCGCCTGCCAACCCAGAGGTCAATGGTTCGATTCCCGCCTAGGTGGATTTTTCTCAACCTTGGGTGTAATGTAGTATCTAAGAATTAGATGGAATACGGGATTTTTAGTCTCAATGTCACCCAATGAAGTCAATAAATAAAATAAGTAAATTATGCCTAAAACTTCTTTGTTTTCCTTTCTAACTCTTGGGTGTTATTACAAGTTTGTGTAGTAATTTGTTTGGACAGTCTAAAACCTATCTTTAATAGGTCATTCATAAATGATATGTTGACGAAAAACTTTTCGGAAAACCAGAAATTAAAGAAACCGATCCTACTGCTAAGAATACGTGAATTTGACATTTATGAAGATTTAATTCGGGATGGCTCTCACTCGCATATCAAAACAAGTCTCTGTATTAGCTACTGCGGTGGATAGAAGTGAAGGAAAAGGGAAGGAACGCTCCAACGAGAAGTTGGCCATGTAAAGACGAACATGGGTGAATTAATAATTAAACGTGAGGGGAAGCATTAACCTATTGAAAATACCTTAAAGGACACCGGTAGTGTGTATGGTAGGGAGTGAGTCAACAGTAGGCATGAAACATCAAAATATAAGTTTTTAATAATTTTCGGTCATGATAAATCTACATCTAAATAATACCCCTCAAGCCACCGCAAGGGTGTGTGGCGGGGGTAGTGTTAGGTCACCACCCGTAAAAAGGAGCAAAACCACGTGTCAACAAAACAAATGAATACATCCATGCAAACCTATACCCATAGTGGCGTATATATTCATGCAAAATCCTTTCAACTTACACGAATGCAAATAAATATAATGTACACATGTATGTTTATAATATTGCAAATTAAGTAGATAATAATAGCTGAAGGCACGTGTACTATGAAATATTTCTCTGCGCCATACGGACGAGCTGCCAATTACAAATACGTTAATCAATGGTTAAGTGTAATAATGAAAACCAGCTAGTCTACTTAGAATGAAAAAAGAAAAAAAACATTTTAAAGCCAATCAGGGTCAACCTACTGTCGCATTCAGCATTTTCAACATTCGTGAGACTTCAGCTACTTGGCTTGAGACTCGAGTGTAAAGATTCATTGCATGATGGCCTTGACGTGCAAGTATGATCATCATTATTTAACTCGCATGGCTGCCGTCAACTGTTTAATAGAAAGTTTCGTGTGGAAGCACACGAAATGGGGAGAGAAACCCTTATTGTCTTATGTGTCTCGGGTTAAATGAGTAATAGTAATGGTAAAGTGAAATATCCCATACCCACGTCCTCCCTATCAGCCTTCCAAACATTCCCAGAACGTAAAACCCCACCCTATCCGACCAACGGTCTCCACAAAGCCCTTTCTCTCCCTCCCTCTCTCGTTCGCCGCATCCTGGCTTCCTAACCTTGCTCTTGGAATCCCATTAAAGGAATGGTAGTCGAATACGGAGCGAAGGGGCGAACGATAGGATGGGAAAGGGCGGCTGGAATGGCCGAGGGTTGTGGGAGATCGAGGGGAAGAGATAGAGTGGGGACAGGAGGGGAGAGGGAGTGCTGGTATTCGGATTAATGGCTGGTGTTCCGATGCCCTCCTGCCCTTTGCCAAAAACTATTACAAGTCGTTGTGGACTAAGGAACCACTTTTGCAAGGCGCTAACACCTTTTCTTTCCCTGCGATATTTCCTCCTAACGTCTCCTTTTGCTTTTCTAATCTCCCCGGGTTAATTCGGCCAAGAATACCCATTTCATTTTCTCTCCTTTCCCTAACCTCAATCGTTTGTCTAACGTTTTCTCTCCCATGAAGGTCTTTAACACCTTTTGCCAATCTTCTCAGTATCACCACCAATATCACCACCTTCCCTTGCGCTTTTCGATTTCTATCCGTAAGTAAACACTCACCTTCATCCCGTGCTCAGAATTACTTTATCTTTCTTCCTATTTTCTTATCATTTCATAAAAAACCCCTAATATATGTAAATGGTACACACTACCGAAAATAAGGGTACACAAGGTTAAATTCTTGCAAAATACTCCGTCTGGGGATGTAACGCCCCCCGCCGTGCGCCCTGGTGCCAGGTGTGGTGTAGGCGAATGTATATAAAGTGCATTGTTTTTGTGAATTGTCCCTCCGGAATGTGTACGATACTAACCTGTAATAACTGCCTGAATTTTCTGTGTATCTGCCCTCTTTTAACATGTTTTCTTGTCCTCATTATCTTTACTCACCAGTACTTACCTCGGAAGATGGCGAAGACTGGGAACTTATGTGTGATATGTCCTTACTACCAAAATCTTTCGTCCAAAATAACTCTAACGTAATTAATCAGTTGTTCATAGTTTTTATTTATCCCACCAATCCCGCATTTCCACTTATTGAGATTCCCATATATGTGTAACTCTTATGAGTTATCTCATCGCATACCATCCACATAGACCCGTCCTTAAATGAAGTAGGGCTTTTTTTTAATATTTTTTACCGCTTCCCCCCTTATTAAGGATCCATAAGATACGATTTCTGACCATCATACTTGTATTTGCCTACCTTTTTATCACTATATGGAATATGTATATTTTGGAAGTGAAATACGAGAGGCACATTTAGGTACGATGAAAATGTTGTTCCCTACCAATGGAGACAACTGGGCGGCTTCAATAAACCAGTATAAAAGTACAGGCGACGATAGTGATGTGCAGATCAATACGCATTTGTACTTTAAAAACGAATGGAATCATAAACGAAAACTTGATGATCTTACTGGTTTCGTAATACGTTTACAGTGAAACGTGACAAACAATTGGAAACTCTTTAAGCTGGTTAATAAATATTCAACGAATCTTAGGCGACCAGTTTGCGTTTTCACAATGCGTTCTTTCGTGATCGCGGACATATAAAATTCATGTCCGTATAATATGGTTGGAATATTGCAAATAACATGGTACGCATGATTCCCCCTGAAGCCACAGCTCGCTTTCTTACATCTATATAATGCCTCGCAAACCGACGCAAGGGCGTGTGGCATGTTTTAGGTTACCACCCGTAAAAGAGAATAAAACCACATGCAAAATCACCTTATTTATTCTAACCTACACTCATTAGGGGCGTACACACTCATGCAAAAACCTTTCGTGGCTTCCTTTAAGGAGAAGAGATCAAATTTATTTTGCCTTAATTCTTTAACAACACCTTTACATCGGACTTTTAACAATATATAAAAATGAAAATAGTCATTATCACAAACGATCAAGCTTTAGATGGAGAAAAACCCACTTAAACGGGAACCGAACCCACGAACTCTGTGCTATTGGGTCAGGATGTCATCCCCCGCAACCGCGGCCGGTGGGATAATGCACTTCCGTCCAACATTAGAAATTTTTACATAAACTGACAGACCCTAGCTTACTCAGTAATTTCCGCAACCTTTTGCTTGCATAGGGGTAGTTAAAAATAGGATCCCGGAATAGTATGATGAGAAAGCTGTGCCAATAATGTTACTTTCGGGGGAAGAACTCCTGTATTTATTCGTATTATTACAATAGGGGTATAGGGATGGGAAAGTTGGTACGCAGGTTGTCGAGGGAATACATGAGCTGTTCGAAACCGTTGTACAGACAGAAAGGGGATGAAACTCCTCTAAGACCCACTCAGAGGGAGGCGTGTGTTGACCCGTGTGAGGGGCAGGGGAATATTTCGGTGCGTATGGGTTAGCAGAGGGATAAGAGAGCAGAGAATGAATGCAGCCAGAAGGAAGAAAAGGGCCCGGCGGTGTTGAATAAGGACCCTTTTTCTTTTATTTGAAGGGATTTTTTTCCGGGGTGAACCTGGAGAATGATGTGACGTAAACCGCTTTGGCTCTTGGGATAAAGGGGTTGAATTAAGAGGGGGAGAAATGAGAAAAGGAGGAGGGATCGCTAAAGGGCTTGACGCCCTCCACGGAAGGGAGGGTGCGGAGATGAGGGAGATTGGAATGCGGACGACTTCTCCCTTCGCGGAACAATGGATCGAAGCGCGAATAAATCCAAGCGTAATGCGCCTAAATTTTGCCCCTCTCAAGACACAAGAGAAGGAAGGAATGTGTCTCAGATAAGTCTGGGACCGAACCGACTCCTTTCCTCGTTCTCAGTAATCTTCATCGCATGTGAGAGACGTGATGTTATGCATCCCCAGCGTTTCTTTTCCCGAGGTTTCAAGCAGTTCTTACAAACCTGTGTGGAAACGAATGATATTTAACTCCAATGATAATGGGGTTAGAGGAAAGAGCGAAATGCGTCCTAAAAAATAGTACCCTTTTCTGTTTAAACACGTATGCCACCAATTTTATTTAGACATTTGGGAAAAACGTTTTGGAAAATAATTCGTTGAGAATTGTTTCGAATTTATTTCATGGGGCAAAGCTTTTTATGTGTCGGAATGAATTGCAGATATTCTCGTTTGGATATCTATAGTTCTTTTTTGGTGAATTTTCCGCCCGTGTAGGTGAAATATTGTTTCTGCAGTAAACTTCACATTTTAAACAAATTATTGCTTTTGAAGAAAAGTTTATCTTTTCTTATCTAAGAAGAGGGAGGAAGGGCGTACATGAGTTCTTTGTACTGTCAAATAGTTCATTTCCATGTGTCAATGACATGTCGCCTCTAATCGATCTTGTTCCTGAAGAAGAACATTCCCAAATATCATGCTAAGTGAACGCCGTGAAGATTAATTTTGGTGCATAGTTGTTATCAGCGGTACCAACAAGACAGCTTATTTACTTTGCTAGACAACTTAGGTTGGGATTCTCTTATGCAGCGGCGTTTTCAATATAGATTAAACTTATTAAAAACATTTAAAGATGGGCCCTTTTCCGATAACATCAAGAATATAATACGAACCCAAACGTATTACGGCCGGAGGGATCACGAATGTAAGATTAGAGAGATAGACTGCAAGACTAACCCCTGTCTCCTGCAGAATTCAATTGCTTTCTCCCCGCGTTCATTCCTCGTGCCTAACCCATAGTCCCCCACCTCACCACCATCTCTTCCTTCGCCTACCGTCGCATTCCAATCCCCCATCACTATCAAATGTTTCCCTGCAGCAACACTCGCGATGATATCCTCTAACTCATCATACATCCTATCGACTTCTTCCTCCTTGTGGTTCTCGGTGGCATGTATACCTGAACAATGACCAAGTTCGTCGGCTCTGCTTTAATCTCTACGAGTAAAATTCTATCTGTCGCTTGCTCTATGTTGACTACGCTTCTTCCTACCCCTTTATTTAAAATTACGGCAACCCCTCGTTGGCTCTCGTCCCCGCCGCTGTATATCACTCTATAATTGTCACTCCAGTAATCACCGCTACCCTTCCATCTCACCTCGCAGAGACCTAAAACATCTATATTACCTCTTTCCATCTCTCGCTTAATATTTTCTAATTTGCCTCTCCTCAACATTGTCCTGACGTTCCAGGTTCCTATTCTATCTACTTTCGCCTTCTTCTGAGTCTTCTGTCCTGCTGAAGTTATTTCTTCCCTGCAAGGGTTTCGTGGGATGACGACCGCGGAAGCCTTGCCTCTCCCGCTGCCGGGCACGACACACGGCCTCTTGGGCCGAGTCCCGTAGTTGCCAGGACTCATATTATCTAAAGTGCCCATCATTATATTCTTGGGAATCATAATTGAGGTGGTTTCCCGTTGCCTTCCTCAATAGTGTTTTTAACGTGACACCATCACTTAATGGCCGCCCCACTGGGGTCAGACGCCATTGCAGCCGCCTCACTGAGGAACAGACGCTGCGTGGACTACCTTTCGTCTGGCTCCTAACCTTCGACCTATCTGGCATGGGTGACCCTTCCAGGAGTAATTATTATTACTCCCGCCAGCACAGCTCTAGGGGTCATCGGAAAACACAAGCCCTTCCACCACGACAAGGTTGTAGTCCATGGGAGGGTTAACCATAAACACAGTAATCAACCCGAAGATCGGTTTAGTAGGTGATGGTTAAGCTCACCCATGTACCAAGCCCGACGGTGTGTGGATATTCACACATCAGGGTAGGGGGGCCAGTTCCTTTCCCTGTACCGGTTATGGTTTCCCAGGACCAAGCATTAGTTGCTCAGTCAGCCAAGGGGTTGCAAGCATTGCTGAGTGAATTGGAGGTTCAGTGCGATAAATATGGGATGAGAATCAATATTAATAAAACAAAGGTTATGCGATTTTCCAGAAAGAAAAGGCTAAGCTAAGTATTAAAATAGGCGGGAAAAAAATAGAGGAGGTAGAGCAGTTTACATATCTCGGAAGTGTTTTGGACCAATACGGTCAAAGTAGTAGGGACGTAAGGAGAAGGATTACGCTAGGTAAGGAGGCTTTCTCAAGGAGGAGGGAGTTGATGACGGGGACGTTGAGTAGAGATGTTAAGACAAGACTCGTAAAAACTCTGATATGGAGCGTAGCTATGTACGGCGCGGAAACGTGGTCACTGAAGCAGGAGGATAGACGTAGATTGGTGGCTTTTGAAATGTGGGTGTGGAGAAGAATGCAGAAGGTGTAATGGACCGAAAGGAAGACAAATGAGGAAATACTTGAGATGGTGGGTGAGGAGAGGGGTTTGTTGAGAGAAATCTTATGGAGGCAGGAAAAATGGATGAAAGGCGTATTGAGCGGTAGTGGAATGTTGAAGAAGGTAATAGACGGGAGAATGTTGGGCAAGCGAGGAAGGGTAGGAAGAGGATAGGGATGTTGGACGGGATGAAGGGAGGAAGGAGGTACACAGAGATGAAGCGGGACTTGATGTAGAGTAGGTTGGATTGGGTTTTGTTTGTAGTTACAAAATGTTTATTTGATAGTTGTGTCCATCCAAGAACCTACCTTAACCGGTAGATTACCTTTAAAAAAATATATATATATATATATATATATATTTTCTTACAGGTTCCCCCCACCTTAACCCACCTATTTTAAATAAACCCCAACCCCCTTATCCCTTAACCTTTCCTCCTGGTTCTACACCCCCTGCCACACACCTTTTTTGGTGGCTCGCAGGGTATTTTTTTGTGGATATAGATGTACCCTACCAGGTAAAGGGACGTTCTCAATGGGCCCGAGCACTCTCCATCTGTATTCTTGCCCTGACCAACACAACACAAATTATCCTCCACAGTCCGCATTGCAATAACTCGTCATTGGTTCAATTAGGAAACCTAAATGTTTTCGATTGGAGTAACCTTTTGATTCATTTGTTATTCTAATTAATTATTTGGTTGCTATTGTTAGTTCAGTTATTAGTTATTATATGAGTAAAATATTAGCATTATGGACCTCTAGCTCTTTTGAAATATGAATAATCGGGAGATATGCCGAATTAATTGCTTTTACCTCTGGAAACGCAGTTGGAATTAGCGTATTATTTATGACATGAATGACATGAGGTTTCTATTTAATAATGAAATATGGTAAATTAAAACTATAGCCAATGACATTTTCCGGATGAATCCAATTATTTTAATAATTATTAAAAGTATTCTACCGGATTGAAGTAGATTTCAGATGGACTCTCGGTGCTTCACACGACTTTGCTGGTGAACCTGACTAACATGGGAGAAATAATATTTTCAAATCTCATCCTACACATTACAGTAAATCATTATTTAGCTCAGCGGACCTTAATCCTACCTTACTACTCATTTTTTGCCGAGGTGTCAATGGGAGAAGAGAAACTTTGCATATTCCACTGGAAATTCCGTTCCTTTAACTTGAGTGAACTATAATTTTTCTCTCTAAAGTCAACTGATAACCCGAAATAGATGAAAGCCGTTCGGCAACCGAAACATGATTTTAAAGAGAATTTTTAAAGCAGGTGTATATTTATAAAAAAAATAGCATAGACAAATTTAGAAACTTTGATTAGATATTTGGAAGTGGTTTTGCGAACTTGTTTAGCATCGATATTTGGCATTATAATTGGAGGAGAATGCCTGTTTTGTAGATTTCGAAAAAGCGTTTGATAGAGTCGATTTGGAAAAATTAAAGCGTGTACTGCCGAAAATAGGAATGGTTTGGAAGGACAGGAGACTGATCCGCAACCTGTACATGTCTCAGACTGCTCAGGTGCGAGTGGGGAAAGGAGAGTCCGGATGGGCAGTGTTAGGAAGAGGGGTAAGGCAGGGTTGCCCATTGTCACCGGTACTGTTCAACGTATATGTGGAGGAAATGATTAAAGAGCCATGGGAAGAACTGGAGGTAGGAATGAAAGTCGGAGGGGAATTCGTAAAATCGGTTAGGTTTACTGAGGACCAAGCATTAATTGCTCAGTCAGCCAAGGGGTTGCAAGCATTGCTGAGTGAATTGGAGGTTCAGTGCGATAAATATGGGATGAGAATCAATATTAATAATACAAAGATTATCCGATTTTCCAGAAAGAAAGAGGCTAAGCTAAATATTAAAATAGACGGGGAAAAAATAGAGCAGGTAGAACAGTTTACATATCTCGGAAGTGTTTAGGACCAATACGGTCAAAGTAGTAGGGACGTAAGGAGATGAATTGCGCTAGGCAAGGAGGCTTTCTCAAGGAGGACGGGGTTGATGACGGGGACGTTGAGTAGGGATGCTAAGACAAGACTCGTAAAAACTCTGATATGAAGAGCGTTGCTATGTACGGCGCGGAAACGTGGTCGCTGAAGCAGGAGGATAGACGTAGATTGGAGGATTTTGAAATTTGGTTGTGGAGAAGAATGGTGAAGGTGAAATGGACCGAAAGGAAAACAAATGAGGAAGTACTGGAGATGCAGGGTGAGGAGAGGGGTTTGTTGAAAGAAATCCTATGGAGGAAGGAAAAATGGATGAAGGGCGTATTGATCGGCAATAGTGGTATTTTGAAGAATGTAATAGAGGGAGAATGTTGGGCAAGCGATGGAAGGGCAGGAACAGGATAGAGATGTTGGACGGGATGAAGGGAGGAAAGAAGTACACAGAGATGAAGAGGGGCCTGATGTAGATTAGGTTTCTGTATTGGGTTTTGTTTGGAGTTACAAAATGTTTATATGATAGTTGTGTCCATCCAAAAACCTACCTTAACCGGTAGATTACCTAATAATAATAATTTGGAGGAGGAAGACGTCTCCAATGCACTTAATGGCTAGCGAGAACATGCGACTTTTCTCAAACGCAAAAAGCCAAATGACGTAAGGGACATTTAAAAAAAGTTTTTTTAAGGAAATGAGTAAAGTGATAATATGTTGCCTTAGACATTTCACTTATAAGATTAAAAACGAAAATATTATGTATGGAACGCTTGAATAACAGCTGCTGGAATGTAGGTCTTTATATTCAGATTCTTCAGTTCTAAACAACAACTGCGCCAAATAAGGCAAGGTTAATAAATGATTGCGCGTTTAAGTAATGTCCATCCAAAATATACTTTTAAAGGAAGATTGCCGAATGATAGTAATTCTTAGTTGAATGGAATATGTCAAGGAGAATGGAATCGTAGAGAGATGAGGAGAATGTTGGCTGAAGGGCGGATAGTGGTGTACGAGGTGTGTGCAAAACATAGCGAGAATTTTTTCATTCCACGGGCTTGGAGAGTCCGATTTTTTTTATTATGTTGGTATACATACCCTTGAAGTATGATAAAACTTTCAGCTGTTTTCTTTGTGGACTTTGTCTGTAACAGCCACTAAGGCTAGACGTGTTTTATGAGCTCGGCGATTTTCGTTTGTTAAAAGAAATGGATCAAAGAATTTGTATCAAATTTTGCGTAAAAAATTAAATTAAGTATAAAAAAGTTTGTTAACTGTTAACAAAGTCCTATGGTGAGTCTTCTATTAGTAAATAAAGAGTTTATGAGTTGTATAAGCGTTTCTAAGAAGGCCTTGAAGACCTGGTAGATGACGAACGCCCTGGACGCCTCAGCACATCAACCATCTATGAAAATATTGAAAAAGTGAAAGAAATGGTTATGAACGATCACTGAATCACAATTAGAGAGGTCGCTGATGATGTTGGCATATCGGTTTGACCATATCATGACAGTTTTTCCAAATTTTTGGGTATGAAACGCATGGCAGCCAAATTCGTTCCAAAATTGTTGAATTTTGAACAAAAACAGCGGCGAATGGAAGTTGCTCGGGAGTCACTGAATGAAGTAAACGACGACCCAGAATTACTGAAACGTATTTTAACAGATGACGAAACATGGGTTTATGGATATGACGTTAATCTCTAAACTAATGCTCAATCATCCCAGTGGAGGAATTCTGGCTCGCCAAGACCAAAAAAGGCTCGACAAGTGCGGTCGAAGGTGAAGGTTATACTCACTGTGTTCTTTGATTTTAATGGCATAGTGCATCATGAATTCCTGCCGCCAGGTCAACGGGTCAATAAAAAGTAGTACCTACAAGTTCAACGCTGTTTGCGTGAAGCAATCCGAAAAAACGCCAGGATCTCTTCAAAAACAATTCATGACTTTTGAACCACGATAATGCACCAGCCCACACTTCATTGCATGTTCGTGAATTTTTAGCCAAAAACAATACTGTAACGATGGCCTAGCCTCCATATTCGCCAGATATGGCTCCTTGTGACTTTTTCATATTTCCAAAAATTAAGAGAACCTCGAAGGGCCATCGTTTTACAGCCGTAGATGACATTAAAAGCGCATCGCTGAAAAAACTAAAGGCTATCTCAAAGATCGAGTTTGAGAAGTGTTTCGGGGATTGAAAAAAGCGCTGGCACAAGTGCATAATCTCCAATGGGGACTACTTTGAAGGTGACAACATCAATGTACAAGAATATATAAATATTATTGTCCGAAAAATTAAAATTCTCATTATTTTTTTAACACACCTCGCTAAAGAATTTGCCACTTCGCGCTCTTTGACGGGGCAAGTTAAAGGGTACGTATACTGAGGGGGCGCTTGGGCGATCCCAGTTGGCGGATTAGAAGCAGAATGGAAGGAGGAAATTGCCTTATTGAAAACTAAGTAATGGGGGAATGGGTGTAGGGGTGGGCGAGGGAGAGAATAAAGAAGAAAGGGTGGAGGGAATATGTTTTGGCGGGCGCGGAGATTTAGTATTAATAGGTTCAGTGGGAGGAGGATGAGAGATACATAGATTCGTTGACCACTTTACGATTGTTTCACGAAAGGTACACTCACTCAGACTCTGAAGATGCTCTAAAACACCCAGTCTGGATCCTTTCTTTCCTTGCGAAGTATTTTGGTACGATATTACTGAAATGATGGTGATGAATTGAATGATTGTGAAATAGAAGAGGGTAGAGTTCACAATTTCCCACTGCCTCCACTTTTTGTCTGACTTACACGTTGCATTCCATAGCCATTGTTTTCATCTTGACCTAAATATTAACCAAAAAGTCAACAATAGGAATCACGTACTACAATTCCTCCAAATACACATTTTAATACGACTAAAATATTAGGAAAAAATGGAAAAGTTATGTAATTCAAACAATGGAAGTGATTAATTAAAATTGCCAATTTTAATTAATCATTATATTCCACCATATCACGCCTGAAACGTCTCTTTTTATATGGAGGTGAGAATTTAAAACAGTTTCCAATGTGGAATAGTACCTTAGTGTTTAAGTTAAGCTCCACGTATGCGTGATTACTGTTAATAGTGAAAATACAACAGTCGTGAAATGTAATATTGCCAACAAAATAATTCTGCCTAACGCAATATGTTGTTTTCTGAGTAGTTACGTTGGCAATTTAAACGTTCTCCTAATCTTCGTTATAAAAGATACACTTTAAACATGTGTACTCTACGATTTACAATCTCCTCTGGCTTATTTTTTCCAGTATTTATCGCAGTGTGCAATGGTTTGTGATGCGTTTTATAGAGAATAAACTAAAGGGGTATTTATCGTTCTTTCTGGCCACGTTGAAAAAATATTCAATCTTTGCTCATGCATGCTTATTTAATAAACAGCTCATAGAGCGAAACTGAAATAAAAAGGCAATGGGTCTAATCAAGGTTGTTCCCAAATTTATCATAATATCGACCATTGAAACAGTTTTTTTACACTGATATGGCGTAACGGTTAGTACAAACATATGCATGCATGTATGTTAAAAATAATTTGTAGCTGTTGATTTTTTTAATCGATTAAATAGCCATATGTGCAATTGATTGTACAGCCATCACTTATTACAGTGTATAAGTACAAACGTCAAAGGATCCTTCAACGAGCAAAAAGAGTTTTCTTAGATTTAAAAATTTGTTCAAAAGCCTCACTGAAAAAGAACTATTGGCGTTTGGGTAGCCATTACTTTATTTTTTTGAGTGAAATATACTCTTCAGACATCAATACATCTTGTGCCTGAAAAAAAAATCACTGTTGAAGTATGGTAAAAAAAGGACTTGAGTGAAAAAGGGTATTGGGAGGGTAGGGGGAAAGAATTGTTATGTTGCAAGTAATTAAGAATGAAGAATCGGTCTCAAGAAAAATTGCGGAGAAGCACGGATTCTTTTATCCTTCTTTTTCTTAAAAAGCCGCCCTCCCAATTAGTTGCAAATGAGCGTAGCATTATAATCCTGAAATCATGACAGATTTTTAGGGAAAGATAAGTCAACGCGGAGGGACAAGGTTTGTGCGTTCGTGTGCTTTTCTGTGGGATGGATGAGCGGGGGAAGATGACGCGGAAGGAACAAGTGCCCGTAAGGAAGGGGAGTGAAGGGAAGGAACGACCAACGGCCACTCCCCCACACCGCCCCCACCCCCTGCCGCCGAAAGAACTCGAGGATCGTAGACTCCCGTGTGCGAAACCACTCCATTTCGGGAGAACCTACTCAACCCTTCGCTCTACTGCCCTCGGTCTTCTCTCACCCCTCCATTTCCTCCCACTCCCCCATTCCCTCCCTCTCCTCATGTCCTAATAACTCCGGCGTGCAATTTGTCTTCTACCTAGTCCACCCCTCCCTCCCACGCCTCACTTCTTCCCCATTCCTCTCCCTCCTCAGATGGAACCCTTTCTCCCCACCCACACGTCTTTAAGGCGCAACGCCTTCTTCCTAATTCTGCACCTTAATCTTTTCCGGATCGTTCCTCTCTACGGGACGACCAGACACCTAGCACCTCACACCCCCGTCCTTCCGGTCCACGCCTACCAATGGATTTTCTATCCCTCTCCTAAGTCTCCTCTTTATCATTTATGCACCTTTATATCAGTTTTATTCGGATGAAAGTCATTTGTTTCGGAATAGTTTCGTGTTTCATGGTTTAACTTGGGGAAATCACACTGCACTTTCACGTGAAAAGACTCCTTATTGTTCTCGAGGGTACAGTAAAGATTATGTTCATCTGGAAGGGTAGCAGCGTTGTTTCTGCTAGTTAAATCATTAAGGGGATTCACGGAGTGGAGTCGGCTACGGTCTTTTATTCTTGTTCCATAATGTAAGTTTCCATCGCATTAGGTCGTTTCAAAAGATAGTATTTCATCCGTTGATTCCAGTTTAAGGATTTCAATATTTTGGATTTTAGGAATTTTTTTCACTTTATTTTATTCAATTTATAACTACTGCATTACCAGTTGCCATTTCTGAGAAATTACGAAAATGCAGAACTGAACAGCTGGTTCGCAATAAGAATATCCTGGAGTTGAATTATTTTTATTTCATTTTAACCACCAGCAACGGTTTAAGAATTTACGTATTGATGTTCGAAACAAAGAAAGAGCCTGTTGTTATTCAATAAAAAAGCAAATACTCAAACTAAGCAATGGTATTTTGCGAATGAACTAACATTTAGTTTTATGTTATATACCGATAAATATATTTTGTATACACTGAAACTTAAAGGAGGCACATCTGTCCGCTATGTGAATCGTACAAATGCTATCATATTCAATTCATTAAAAATGCGTTTAAAAAAATATATCTTTTGTTCCGCTCAGAGAAAGAAATAGTCTTAATCGAGTTTTTCATTGCATTAGCATAAAGTCGGTATTATTTTTTTTAGAATATTGAGGAAATGCTAACTGAAAGCTCAAAAATTGTAGTCATAGTCAGTGGATCAGGTTAAAATAATTCCTTTTTAAAATCTTATTTCGTGTGTAAGGTAGATTTAAATACCTTTAAATGGAAACAAATTAGTTTTTTTGCATTTGGCGCAATTAATTCATTTAAAAAATTAAAGATTTATGTAATCAAATGAAAAATACAAAAAATCTCTTTGGCAACACCGTAATCAGGAGACATAAGCTGGTCAAAGTAATTTGTAAAGTGGTTTGATTATTAAAAGTCAGTATTAAAAGTCAATATTAAAATTTCGCGTTGATAACCGTATTCACTAATTGTTTAGATGACTACTAACTCGTAATCTCCATCTGATGTGGTTGCGATAAATTCAGTTTACGACTCTTTTTGTGATAACTTCAAAGGTTTTTAAGTTTTACCTGAAGCGTTTTAAATTAAAATACATTACATATGCAGCAACGCTTATTATGTTCTCAATGAATGTTTAGTATACATGTTACAATGTATATGTTTTCCCAATAATATCACCAGCTGTTTCATTTGTGGAAAATATTTTATTTTTCTAGCACACATGAGAAAATAGGAAAATTTTCAGTTCTTACAACGATTGAAATGCTAATAATCTACAGCTATCCCAATATTTAAACATTTTGATTACGTTTGCGTTATATTTAAGAAATCATATCATTTGACGCTTAGATTGTTTCACACATTTTCAATTCTGATGCATGTCACCATCTTCTGCTTAATTATGGTAGATGTCTAATTTTTATTTATTAAAGTATTTATCATGAGTTGGATTCCTACATTTAAGTTATTGCGACAGTATATTATTTTCAATGGCGAATATTTGAAACAAAATAGTTAAGGAGATATGACCTTTCAAATTATCAGATGATAGGCAATAGTTTTAATCATGTCCAATTTAAATTTGGTAAAACTGACATACGTCGCTAGAAAAGGACGTACCTCCTTATTGCATGTTCTTTTCATTATATTTATCTTCTAAGGAGATTCTTTCTTTTCCGGTTGAATTAGTGATATTTTCTTTCAACCAAACTTCCCTTCACCCTGTTACCAACGCTACTTCCATCTACGGCTCCTCAATTTAAACGCTCACTTTCTCATTTTCTTTTTCCATCCCACCCGAAACCTACGGTCTTCATCTCCATGATCTTGCTTTCTCTTCTCTTCCCACCGGGTGAATTAGCGCGCTCCTTGAACGACCGTCCATGAAAAGGGAGCTCGTTTATCACCCCCAGGGAGACGGGGACGGAGAGAGTGCGGACGTCACCTCTTCGGGAGAGAGAGAGAGAGAGAAAAAAAATCCCGACCGGCGAGGGATGGGATGTGGGAATGAAAAGTCCGCGCTTGGCGATGGAACAAATTCTATCGTCGTCAACGAGTCATCCGTCAAAAATCTCATACAAGACGCCCTGAGAATACGGAAGGAAAATGAAGGGATCGGTATCTCCTCTTTATGCTTTCGTAGTTTCTTTACTCTTAAACGTTATCCAATCTTTACATCGGATTACGTATAAAAATGACTCCGAGAAGATCCTCGACATTAAATTTGTTATAGTTATCCCTTTCTTGTTATTATTATTTGGTAGTCTACCATTTAAGTTTGGTTTTATATGAAGACAAACTAGATATGGCTACGCACATTTCTTAGCCTCGCCTTACAACACACAGGCTGACATCCCACACTAAATTTCACTGTTCTTCAAATCCGATTGAATTCAAAGTTCATTAATTCCGTACAACTCGATAATGATCAAACGATGGTATTATTCCTCTTGATGTTGATTAACTACACGATCAATTTTAATTTAATGCATTATAATGCAACGATTTTAGGGTTTAAAAGTAATTTTCCTTGACCGGGAATCGAACCCTGATTACGTCCGGCCGAGTGCTTTAGCCAGTTAAGCTACCAAGGCGTCTTCTTACACACCGAGATTTTTGCAATTGTTAATTTGCATATTTTATGGATGACTTCGTTAAAATTTACTGTCGCGATATCTCCTGCTGTTTCTTCATGTTTTTTGTCTGCATTATATTAACAGTATATTCACCTGGAGATGATGCAGAACAGCGAAACAGGTAGTGTAATAAACCAATATATAGTGAAAATGTGTTATAATTAGTTCATTTTTAAGTTCAAAGTCTACAATATCATGCCTAACATTACGCAATTTGTCTTCCTAATCTATTCCTCCCTTACCAGCTTTCTTAACACCAGCTATTATCACACAGTGTTCAGCCACTCATTGCTAATCGAAATGCTTAGTATTCACCGCTTTTATCAACAAGGAAATATCACAGCGCAAGAGTCATTTTCTTTGACTGAAATCTTCACCCATTTTCTTTCTGAGATATTCTTATAGCTTATTTGTCTAAAACACTGGACCTTTCATCATTATATAATTGTTTCCATCCAGTTCCATGCCATGGAATCTAGCCATTATTTTAGAGACGGTAACCCTTTTTCGGATATTTTTGAGATGACAAAACATTACTAAAGCCTAATGACTCGTAAAACGTAATATCTTGGAACTAAATCTTCTCTTATGTCTTCAATAATAACAAGAAAGGTTCATCTGTTATCACAGATATAGGTTGATTTCTCCAAAAATGATGTGGACGTGTGCGGAACTTTTGTCTAACGTTTGGAATGTTGCGGAAATACCTTCACGGATATTTGTTTTGATTGGTAGCAATTGAAATTAATTTATTTTGCTCTTGCTCTAGTGGAGAAATCAGTAATGGTTAATCCAATGAAATTGGCAAACCTGTCAAACTTACGTATGTGATGTTGTCATGAATTAGTATTGAAATTACGCAAAACTAGACATCGGTCATTCGTCGATATCAGATGTTGCTTTCAGTTGAGGCTCAGTGTCACCGTTGTCAATGTATGGACGGGCAAATTTGCTCATGTTTCACTGATGTTAGTAAACGAACACACTTAGCGCAATTTGAACAATTGTTTCACTTCTTGCGATAGCGTATGAAAATTGGCGAAAACTTAAATCTAAGTGAAAATAACTGGTGAGAATTAAATCAAATTACAGAGAGGTAATTGAAGCTGCTTCAAGGCATAACACAATGAACGCCTAACCGACATAATCACAACTTTTAAATAGGGTATCAGAAAAAGCGAATGTCATAAAAACAAACGCAAAACATGCTAATCGATATTTAGTTCTTATACATACGAAAGATGTGGGGCAAAGTTATCACGGATCTCTTGTGCTGACTTAATTTTGCGCGTCTCTACGTGGTCTGTAATGGACCCATGTAAACATTTTTCTGGAGTGATATTTCAAAATGTTAATATTACTTCGGGAGTTGACTCCACATGAAATTCTCCAGTAAATATACTTTAAGTAAGTTCTTCCATTATAACGAGTATTTGTCCTTCTCAACAAATTAGGCAGTATAGTAACTGCAAAAATAGTCAGTTAAAACACTTGCATATGTTTTGGTCTTATGAAATTTATACCTTGAACTCCTCGTTATTTTAATGTTTACTTAAAATAACCAATTTTGCAAAGTCCCTTTTATGGAGGAACGAATGTTCCAACGAAAATGAAACACCCACTATACATAGAGAGAACATAGTGGCAAGAATAAGATGGAAAACATGTAAAACGAGCTGCAATTATCTCCCTAAATGTTTGAAATGTAATGTAAGTATTGTCAGATTGCTCAATTATAAGGTTAATTCCAACTTAGCTGTCGACAATACTTTCACCTCGCTAGTGTTATAAACAAACCCGCTAACCTCAAAACAAACCGATTGTTGTTTCACTGACATAAAATGTGAAAATGAAAATTTGCAGACACATCAGCGAAAATGCAAAACAATGCGTGAAAATTAAATTAAAATCAGTATTCAAGATGTATTGAAAACCCTTCAATATTTAACGTAAGGAAGGAGTAGAAAACAATCCCAGTCAAGCCGAATGTTTTTCACACTCTAAAAGAGTTGCATTGTAATTCACACATAGCAGATGAATCTGTTAAAAGTACTGTTGCGACATCTCCCGCAGTTTCATGAAATTAGAAAAAAAATGAAAAACACACCAGCAGAATTCCCAAATCAGCAGCCATCCAAAAACAAATAAACATCGCCATCATTATGAAGTTATTATAAATGCTCCAACTATGTTAGCATGTTTTTTGTACTGATAACTAGTTCCCCAGGAGAGTTTTAGATGAATATTTGTTTGTTATTAAGTGCTTGACTTCTCTTCATTAAGAATTATAACACAGCATGGTTACGTGTTAGTTACCCAGGAGAGTTTTGGATGAATATTTATTAGTTATTAAGTTATTGACTTTTCCTCATAAAGAATTATACTACAGCAGAAATACGTATATATTTGTCTTATATAAACCTCTTCCACGGTAAATAATATCGGTTTTTTTTTAAAGGTAATCTACCGGTTAAGGTAGGGTTTTTTTTTTTTTGATGGACACAACTATCAAATAAACATTTTGTGACTCCTCCTCTAACCTGTTCGGCCTAAGTTCTTTACCATACAGTGTTTCTATATATTCCTTCCATCTCTCTTGGATTTTTCCTGGTTCAACTATTATCTTACCCCATTTATCTTTAACTGTTAGCACAGATCTTGCCTTCTTACTTCCCGATAATAACTTAACCTTGCTGTATAGAGCACCAATTTCACCCTTCTTCTGTAAACTTTCCATATCCTCGCATTGCGTTTTCCACCATTCTTCTTTTGCTTTATTTGTGGCCCTTCTCAATTTATTGTTTAACTCTTTGTACTTCATTTTGCCTAACTCTGTGTTTACATTTTTCCATCTTCTTCTCTCATCCATCTTTGCAATCATCTCATCCGTTACCCATGGTTTCCTTATCCTTTTCCCGTTAACGGTTCCTATAGTGTCTTTAGCGGCTTCCAATATCCCTTTCTTGATACATTCCCATTTTTCTTTGATAGTACTCAGTTCTTTACCGTCATCCATCATTTTTTCTACAGCCTGCTGATACTCCTTCCTCGTTAATTCATTTACTGCTTCTAAATTCCATTTTTTAACCCGCCGCCCTTGCCTTATCTTCTTGAAACGAACATTACATTTCATAAAAACTAAATTGTGGTCAGAGTCCGCATCCGCTCCTGGGAAACTGTGCGAATTTATCACACTGTTCCTAAACCTGTGCCTAACCATAATATAATCTAGCTGATACCTTTCTGAGTCACCTGGCATTTTCCATGTATACCTACGCCTTTTGTGGTGTCTAAACTATGTGTTAGTGATGACTAACCCCTGTCTCCTGCAGAATTCAATTGCTTTCTCCCCGCGTTCATTCCTCGTGCCTAACCCATAGTCCCCCACCTCACCACCATCTCTTCCTTCGCCTACCGTCGCATTCCAATCCCCCATCACTATCAAATGTTTCACTGCAGCAACACTCGCGATGATATCCTCTAACTCATCATACATCCTATCGACTTCTTCCTCCTTGTGGTTCTCGGTGGCATGTATACCTGAACAATGACCAAGTTCGTCGGCTCTGCTTTAATCTCTACGAGTAAAATTCTATCTGTCGCTTGCTCTATGTTGACTACGCTTCTTCCTACCCCTTTATTTAAAATTACGGCAACCCCTCGTTGGCTCTCGTCCCCGCCGCTGTATATCACTCTATAATTGTCACTCCAGTAATCACCGCTACCCTTCCATCTCACCTCGCAGAGACCTAAAACATCTATATTACCTCTTTCCATCTCTCGCTTAATATTTTCTAATTTGCCTCTCCTCAACATTGTCCTGACGTTCCAGGTTCCTATTCTATCTACTTTCGCCTTCTTCTGAGTCTTCTGTCCTGCTGAAGTTATTTCTTCCCTGCAAGGGTTTCGTGGGATGACGACCGCGGAAGCCTTGCCTCTCCCGCTGCCGGGCACGACACACGGCCTCTTGGGCCGAGTCCCGTAGTTGCCAGGACTCATATTATCTAAAGTGCCCATCATTATATTCTTGGGAATCATAATTGAGGTGGTTTCCCGTTGCCTTCCTCAATAGTGTTTTTAACGTGACACCATCACTTAATGGCCGCCCCACTGGGGTCAGACGCCATTGCAGCCGCCTCACTGAGGAACAGACGCTGCGTGGACTACCTTTCGTCTGGCTCCTAACCTTCGACCTATCTGGCATGGGTGACCCTTCCAGGAGTAATTATTATTACTCCCGCCAGCACAGCTCTAGGGGTTATCGGTTATTATATTATTATTACTTTACCTGCATAGAAGTGAATATTTTAGTAAATTTCAATGCAGTGTATGAGTAGTGAAACATGTGTTAAATTTACTCGCGGATGCTAAAATTGCTTAGTTAATATGGATATAATGAACAAAATCGAATACGTATTTTGTTTTAATATTTGTCTTGCACTGGAATTGGGAAATATTTCCAAACCTGCATCTTTATCAATTAAATATGATGGAATTTTTACGAGTCACACAGTGACGGACGAGTATTCCTTAAGGAGAAATACTGTAAGCTATATTCACCCCGAAAGACGAACCCGACGCCCTGAGCTCCCGTATACTTCACTCGTTCCTTCGCCACACGAGTCGTCGTAGTATTCTCCTTCTTGTTCTTCTTCCCTACGTTGGCCCACATGGATTTCTTGAGGCTTCTCACCACAGCGAGCCACGTCGACACTCGTAAAAATTCGCGACGTCGACGGGACTTCGTTTCATATCAGCAGAGAAATAATGTTCACTCCCCTTTCCAGCCACATCCCCGAGCCCACCAAGAGTCATAAACCGTGATTTGGCTCTCTCGTTGAAGTGTTGGGAACGCTGAAGTTTTGAAAATGCCCCCCCTTCTAATCTCCCTAAAAGATGTCCAGTGAGAAATGTGCAAAGGAATCTACCCAGCGGGGAGAAGGGTGGGAAATCCACTCTGGCGGTGTTTCAAGTGCCTTCTCACGCGGAAACACCAAAGATAAAGAGGGCGCTTTGGGAAATTCTGATGTCTCTCCGCTATAACATACGTTGCCACCACAAAGAGAAGAAGATAGTCAAACGACTGGAATATATGTTTTCTGCAGCCTCCATCAGTATTTATTTGATACGTGCGGAGAAATGAATCGTGGATAAAGTCTAAACTCGAGTGTATGCCGTAGTCGGCATTTCCTTCTCGCTAACCTCAAGAGTACGAGATCGCGAAATGTTTTATGCGTTTTATCTCTCCACGTAATTTGTGTAATAATGGCATGCGTTTCAGTAACAATAGTGCATTCGTTGGTTTGATTCGTGTGTCTTATCCACAAATATTTCAATCAAGTTTAAGAAAACGCTTTGCTAAGGCATCACCATGTCCCAGGTCACCCCTTGGATATTCTTATTTCCGCTCTTCGTCGTCTCAATCGTACGACATCGAGTCATTATACCGCTGCATGGATCGCGTTGACGATTAATTTTTGTCGACGCAAAATTAATGTTTTTTTTATAGTTCATTAAGGGTTTGGCTCATTCTCCCAATTTACAGGACCAGAAGATAGGGGAATGTCTATTGGTGAGATCAGAGGTTGACATACAGGGTTTAGTCATTTACAGTTACAGACATATAGTCCTATTCTCTGTTGAAATGGCTCGGGATTCGAATAAACTTCAGAATTTACTAAAACTTTGCAAAAACAGTCCTAGATGAAACATTAACGCCTGGGAAATTTTAAAACATGACCTTTCAACCTCGCTTGTGTATGTACTTGTCACCTCCATTGTGTGACATTGCTCTAATTAATGGTATAAGAGTTTCGCGTCGTTAAAGATAAAATGAAGCCTTCTTTAAAATACATCAGGCTGGTAGCTTTTTTTAAAACCTAAAATGAATAAAGCTTGTCCATAATTGATTACTAAAGGACCTTTGTGGAACTTTAATAATTAAAAGCAGCATATTTTACATGATATGCTTCCAACAATAATTAATGATAATATTCGAAAATTCGTTTTCAAAACCGATAAGTATTGGAATTTGCATACTTATAAACAGTCAATATCAAGTTTTCCACTTAAATTGATAAATTGCAGCACTAGCACGCACAAATTTCAGATAATTATTTGAACATTATTTTAATTATTTTTCTAGCCATTCATATCATCATTGAAACATGACTCTATATTTTGCAAGAAGGTTGCGGTACCCTCGCCAATTACAGGAGTAGACATTCTAGCCTCAGAACTGTGTAAGTATCTTATTTGATTCAAAGTATGAAAATGATGAAGTATAATAATTTTTAAGACATTTTCATAAAAGTTCTCACACAACGTGTCCCTTTATGTAAAAAAAAAGAATGCGTATGGTTTATATATGGAAAATAACTAATACAGTACAGTACTGAAACAAATATTTTCTGCATTTGTCACATAATTTAGTTGATGTATATTCTCACAATAATACAGGTATTATACTGACTGATAAAAAGTTACCGCAGGTAACACAATTAAAGGGTACTTATACCTTTGAATTAAAATACTGCTGCCGCTAGTTTTTACAGTGATATGTAAATGTCACTACAATATGCGTGTAGTCGATGAGCGCCAGGCACCTCATCGCTAGACTACTGACCGGAGGACTCGAATTCGATTCCGGGTGATGCTTCACGTTTTCCCTAAACTTCACCCGAATCTTGTATTTTTTTCTCTATCAGATCTACTTTGGAAACCGTAGATGGCGCAGTGAAAAGAGACCTTCTCGTTACCCTGTTTGTATGTGTATTTCATGCGCAATATTGGCCAAAGTAAGCGCTATCCTTCCCCACCAATCTTGAAATTGGGTTCGTTACTGTGGTTTTTAAAATTTTACAAGGATTATTTATTTGCGTAATTCCAATTATGTGTCATATTCACTGTAAAAATAATGTTGGGTACGTATAAGATGCTCGGGATGTAATTATTCCATTCACTTACAATTATTATATTGTTGAATAATGTAATTGAAAGGATATTTTGTTTTTTTCCTATTGTGAGATCTGCTTTCTGAATTTACTGAAAGGTTTTGGTGTCTTTACATAGGTTCTTAATGAAGAATTTATTGTTCCAATTAGCACTATATCCAGTCTTGCAAGGGTACCATCGTTTATTTTTCTAATATATTGTGATCCATATTGTTCTAACCTTTTCGTTCACAGTACAATGTATCTCTTATTTTCCAGAGCCTAATCTCAAAACCCTAAGGTGAGGGGAAGAGGCTACGTTGATTTCTTGGGCTTAGTCTTATAAATTTATGTCTCTCATAAAAAGCTTTCGTCGCCCTGTTCTTACGCCCGCTCTGAACTCTTATGTCCCATTTTCCCGTCTGGTGAAGATATATTGGGGGATGTTTTTCACTGTTTTATTTAAAGAAAATACGGCAGTAACTTATGAAACCAAGATTCTTCTTACACTAACCTCATCAAGAGCATTTATTACAAAATGGAACAAACTGGCTCCACCAATCTCACGTTTTTGAGCAGTAAAAGCCTAATAATGATAATTTAACATCGTTGGTAGTCGAGCCTATTAGGGAGGTGGAAACTGACTGGACATCGCTAAATACGAGCTATTCCTAAACTTCGTCGAACAAGACGCAAATTGACACCTTACATTTCAGTAGTAACGTCTTCAATTTTGCAAATATTCCATCTGCTTCATTCCGCAAAAAATGCCTATCCTTTTCCTCTCTCTTAACTACCCGTTATCGTTAGCCTAACGTTACCACCATGTTAATCTTTACACCCCCAATTAAAATGCCTCTCCTCCACTTTTCCTGCCCTATTCGGATTTCTCCCAAGAATCTTATCTTTTCTCCTATTTCGCTTAATATATATTTGTCTGTATTCTTTTCCGTCCATTTTACCTATTAAATTCTTCTCTATGGACACATTTTAAAAGCTTTGGGCTTTATCCTGTCACCTTGTTTCAACGACCAAGTTTCCAGTTTGAGCAAAGCCACGGTCCAAGCCAACTCTTTTCTTAACATCGTTACTCAACGACGCTGTCATTTAATTCATCCCTCTTGCGAAAATTTTCTTGCCCAGTGTAATTCGTCTTTTTATCGCTTTGAAATTAAACACTCCCCAGATGTAGAAATAAATTACTAAATATTATATTCAGGAGAGAGTACTATATATTTGAAAGAGCGATTAATGTGTACTTCTATAGAGAATGCTGCTTCATATTCCTCAAAGGTGTATTTAAATCGTAACATTTTCTGATGGAAGTGAAAGTCTAATGAGAGTAATAATATGACTTGGGGTAATGTAAGTTTGAAAACTTGGATGTTGAGGCCAGAGAATTGAAACAAATTTTGATGATTTTGAGGCGTGTGCGTGGAGAAGTGATGAAATAGCAAAATGAACTGAATGTAAACAAAGGAAGATAAAGTCTCTGCGGAAGATTTACCGCCGATAACTTAAACGGAGTCATCCGCTGATTTTCATTGAAATACAAAAATTTCGAACTGATTTTTTCTCCTTAAAAATGTTTCATACAAACGAAGGCATGGTTGTGTAGGAGGATGAAAGATTATTTAGAGTAATTCAAAGACGGCACGAAGATGGATATAGGGCATGTTGAACCGCAAATAACACTTTTAGTTTTTTATTCGACATAGGACACCGATTGTTAAGTAGAAGAAGTAGCAATAGGGACATAACCCTCTTCTTGATCAAAACAAAAAATTGCTGAATGCATGAAAAACTGAACAATTGTCTGTTGTGATATAAGATGATTCACCATCAATTTCTTATTAGGTCAAACTTTGAACTGTAGAAGTTAATAATCTATATCATTAATGTAAACCTAACTTATACTAGCAATAGTTGTAATTAAAGTTTCCATTGCTAATTTCACGCTAAGCCTGAAACCAGATTTATTTTCTGAAAAGTCCGACGTAGAAGATAATTTTCATGCGAACTGAGAGGTCAAAGGTCAAACCCCCTTCCGGAGTGGTTTGGGCCAGCACACTCATAATCTATTATTCAACAGTTATGTATAGAACGGCCTCCTTTTCAAACTTTATCCTTTCCCTTCGAGTGGTTGCCAAATTCAGTGAGCTCATTCGTAAAGATAAGTGAAAAATGTTCAACTTGAATCTGGTAATTAAAACAATAGGTCCTTAATTTCAAGTGCCTATTTCCCCGCTCAGCAAGTGAATGTGTATCATATACTATATATACTAAATATATAAATTATCAAGAAATAACGCGCCAGTGTTCTATATATATATATATATATATATATATATATATATATATATATATATATATATATATATATATATATATATATATATATATATATAATATATATATATATATATAAATATATAGACAGAAAAGGAACATGAAGAAGATAGGTCCAGGGATACTCGACGATGATGTAGAAATGGCATTCAAGGAGATGAAAGCAAATAAAGCCATGGGGGTAGACAACATTCCGGTTTAACTGTTGAAGTGTTTAGGAAAATGTTGGAAGAAGGCCCTATATGGACTGATTCGTAGCGTCTATGAGGAAGGAATCTGGCCCGAAGGTTTTGTGAGATCGGTGTTAGTTCCTCTTCCAAAAGGGCAAAGGCTACATCATGTGAGGATTACAGAACAATACGTTTTAAATCCCACGCAGCTAAAGTTATTCTCAGGATCATCAACAAAAGGATAGAGAGTAAGGCAAATGATTACATAGGTGATGATCAGTTTGGGTTTAGGAAAGGAAGAGGTACGCGTGATGCCATTGCAGTAATGAGATCATAAATCGAGAGGAATATAGAATACAAATAGGACGTTTTTATCTGTTTTGAAGATTTTGAAAAAACATTTGATAGAGTGAATTGGGAAAAATTAATGCGTGCATTGCAGAAAATAGGAATGGATTGGAGGGACAGGAGACTGATCCGCAACCTTTACATGTCTCAGACTGCTCAGCTGCGAGTGGGGAACGGAGAGTCCGGATGGGCAGTGTTAGGAAGAGGTGTAAAGCAGGGTTGTCCATTGTCACCGGTGATGTTCAACGTATATGTGGAGGAAATGATTAAAGAGACATGGGACGAACTGGAGGAAGGATTGAAAGATGGAGGGGAATTCGTAAAATCGGTTTGGTTTGCTGATGACCAAGCATTAGTTGTTCAGTCAGCCAGGAGGTTGCAAGCATTTATGAGTGAATTGGAGGTTCAGTGCCATAGATATGGGATGAGAATAAATATTAATAAAGCAAAGCTTATGTCTTTTCCAGAAAGAAAAAGAATAAGCTAAACATTAATATAGGAGGGGAAAAATAGAGCAGTTAAAGAAGTTTACATGCCTCGGATGTGTTTTGGAACTACACGGTCAAAGTAGTAGGGATGTAAGGAGAAGAATTGCGCTAGGCAAGGAGGCTTTCTCAAGAAGAAGGGAGTTGATGACGGGGACGTTGAGTAGGGATGTTAAGACAAGACTCGTAAAAACTCTGATATGGAGCGTAGATAATTACGGCGCGGAAACGTGGTCACTGAAGCAGGAGGATAGACGTAGATTGGAGGCTTTTGAAATGTGGGTGTGGAGAAGAATGGAGAAGGTGACATGGACCGAAAGGAAAACAAATGAGGAAATACTGGACAGGATGAAGGGAGGAAAGAAGTATACAGAGATGAAGAGGGATCTGAAGTAGATGAGGTGGCTAATTGGGTTTTGTTTTGAGTTACAAAATATTTATTTGATAGTTGTGTCCATCCGAAAACCTACCTTAACCGCTATAAAAAAATATATATGCTCACACACAATATGAAAACAATCAAAAGAATACTCACGCGTTATTTATGGGTAATTTCGACGGATATATCAAGAACTAACGTTTGTTCCTATTGTATGTTCTCATATTGTGTGTTTCTATCAAAGTTTTATTTAACACTTATGTGTTACTTCGAAGAAATCATATATATATATATATATATATATATATATATATATATATATATATATATATATATATATATATATAGACAGTAACACAGCACGAGAACACATAAAAAGAACACTCACAATAATATCTTGATAATTTCGACGGACTCGAGTTCCGTCTTCTTCGGAAGATAAGATATGACTGACATATATATATATATATATATATATATATATATATATATAAGATATGACTGACAGTCGTATCTTATCTTCCGAAGAAGACGGAGCTCAAGTCGGTCGAAATTATCAAGATATTATTGTGAGTGTTCTTTTTATGTGTTCTCGTTCTGTGTGTTACTGTCTAAGTTTAACACGTGTAGCTCATTGAATGTTTCGGCCAAATCAAATTGAATTCCGTGATATAATTTATTGAAACTTCATCAAAACCCACTCAGATTGATTATTCAGGGGCGATGGCGCATGCGCTTTGTGGTAGGGGAGAATAGGAGTGGACTTTGGAGGATATGCTCGTGGCCGATTGTTTCCTATTTCATTTCCATCGGAGTTGGAAATGATTTCCATCGTTGGTCGACTGAGGGACAAGTGCAATCGCTTATTACGAATTAAAAGACTCCCTATTGAATGCATGTGACGAGCAACCACACCGCAAATCAGTTATATTCTAAATGTAATATTCCAAGTTTTATCCTGCGGAAGCACTGGCATTGATTGAAAGTTTATGGAATTATTTATTTACATATTTATATCTGTACGTACCCTTGAAGCCACCGCTAGGGTGAGTGAAAGGGAGTTAATACACACCAGACTTATTTTTGCCCGAATATGACCCTACCGCGGTCGGACAATGTTATTGTGAACCCTTATCGTAAGATCGCAATAAGTTATAATATAGTATATCTTTCTGCGTGTGGACCGAAATTTAAACAAAGAGTCCAACCCTCATTAGCAATGTTAATGCGTTGCTGTTTTTGGTGAAAATTTATCAATTTTGGCACGAATTTTGCGGCGACCCGTGTCATACCTAAATCATTGGATTAAATCGAATGGCACGAGAAAATTGATATGATTAGGTCCTCAGCAACTTCTACAACGGTGATTCAACGATTGACCATTGCTATTTTTTCACCGTTTTTTCTTTTGTTGGCATGCTCGGGTGCCCGGCAGGTTCTGAATCGTTCACATTTTCTCAGCCCTCTGAGAACATTTTTTACCACCGATAAACGTTGCTTCGGTCCAAGGTATCTTCTCCATATGCCACAGTTAACACTCGCATATAATATACAATTAATTGATAAAAACATTTGGTGTTATACATTTGAACATGAGAATGGGACACGCTGCAGAAATACACAGAAAAAACGACGATGCAAACGTCTACTTTCTTAGGAATGACTTTTTATGTTATTCCATGCATCCATACACACATATATTAAATTATATATATCAAAATTTATAATGGTATACAGGGTTCATCCGGAAAATAAGTGTACTGAGCTCAGGAAAAAAAATTATTACACTTTTACATATCTTAAGCTAATATTCCTCAAAATAGGACCCTTGTGAGTCGATACACTTGTTCCAGCGGCGTTCCCATTGCTGGAACGCTCCCGCGAAGGCATCATCGGGAACCTCTCGAAGACACGTCGTCACGGCCTCTTTGACGGCGTCCAAAGTCCCGTATCGCGTTCCTTTCAAACTCCTCTTTATCTTCGGGAACAGAAAGAAGTCCGGTGGTGCCAAGTCCGGGCTGTAGGGCGGGTGCGGCAGCGTTGCCACGCCGTGCTTGGCCAAGAAGTCCGACACGACAAGCGCGGTGTGAGACGGCACATTGCCGTGATGCGGCCGCCAGATGTTTTTGATCGCTGGCCGGACGCGGGCGGCTCGTTTTCGAAGCCTTTCGAGCACTTGGACGTAAAATGCAGCATTTACAGTTTGTCGTTCAGGTACAAATTCGTAGTGGACGACTCCCCTTTTGTCAAAAAAGACTTATTTGTCAAGACACTTATTTTTCGGACGAACCCTGTATGTGTGCACGTGGAAGTCTATTGAGTCAAATTTCTCTTCATTATTATAATATTTGAACGAGAATTCTTATTCAACTCAGTTAATTTGCTTTTATCGTTTTTTTCAGGTGAGACACGCATTTCCTGCTACTGGCATTCTTAAACTTACCTAGTGGTCGATTCTTGGTGTTCGGTGAGTAATGTGTTTGTGGAGATTCACCACCAACTCTATTTCCTCTCTCTGGAAGGTTTTACCTTGCAGATTCTATATATATATATAAAATAATGAAAAACTTAGGTCTTTTACGGTACAAAATTATTCATGGTTTCTTTTATTTTATAATATTTTTAATTATAGTTTTTCCGATATTTAGCAAGAAAATTTATGAGAAAGCCTTAAAAATTAAAAGGCACAATGTATGTGAAATATTTTATATTATACTAATTGATCACAGACGAACTCTTAACATTTTTTAAAGAAAATCAAAATTTTATATTTAATAGAGTAGTAACATGCGTTGTGCTTTTTACCACATGTAAACATTATTTTTAATGGATTAAATAGTTAAAACGATGGAAAAATTCATATATGTTGATGTTATTTCTCCTGGCTTACTATAATGGAAAATGAGCATACTTTTTCGCATAAAGTATTTGGATATGTAGGTCTTGTTTTATTGCATTGATATTTCTATCGTGAAATGTTAACCTGAATATCTCTTGTCAGACACATTTGAAATAATAAAAAACAAAAATTGAAACCAATATTTCGTAAAAGTGTTCATATCCGCAATCTGAAATATTTTTTAAAGTTTTTTATGCTTGAACTTTAATGGTCATTTTTTTTTTTAAATATTATCCTAAAAGCTGGCCGATGAAGCCGCTTGACAATTTTGGAATCGATAAATGATATATCTATTATAACTCATATACTATATACATGTATGTATGCGAAAATATGAATTGTCGATTTGAAAGATTTACGAAAGTGGCTGGGACCACCGAATTAAGTGAGCGAATAATATTATTGCGGGTAATTGGAAATGTTAATCTGCGAGCCCTTTGTAACATACATTTATATTTATTATACATATACAAGCATGTGTGTTTGTGAACCTTTAGCATGTTCACAAAGACACACAAACTCTACACGCACTTATCAGCTTTTTATCTAGATCCTTCCTTTTTTGGTAGGTGGAAATGATGTCATATTTTCAAAATACCTGATTTCTCTATTATTCTCCTTGGAAACCGTTTAAAATTGGTTATTTCAAAGTAATAAACCTTTTTTGATGGAAGTCACAGTCGAATGTATTGGATTTTTTGGAGATATATAGTATTTGAACTACAGGTATTTCGCTATTTTAAGCAGTCAACTCGATCATTCGCTCTTCTTCTACACGTATGCATCTTCCCATGCTCCAAGTGAAAAATTATGCTTTTTAATCACTTCGAAATAATGGTAATTAAACTGATTAAAATATTGGAGTAGAAGCTTCTTCAGTAATAGTATTCGATCTCATTTTTATTTTCTTGTAGATATTATAAAATGGCATATTATATCGTAAAATCTAAACTATATCATATTTTATGAAGTAACGCGTAGTATAAGGAAGTACTAGGTATGGTGGGTGGGGAGGGGGGGTTTGTTGAGAGAAATCATATGGATGCAGGAAAAATGGATGAATGGCGTATTAATCGGCAGTGGGATAATGAAGACTGTAATAGAGGGGAGAATGTTGGGAAAACGAGGAAATGGGAGGAAGAGGATAGGGATGTTGGACGGGATGAAAGGAGGAAGAAAGTACACAGAGATGAAGAGAGACCTGACCTAGAGTAAATTGCTGGATTGGGTTTCGTTTGGAAAATATTTATTTGGTAGTTGTGTCCATCCAAAAGCCTACCTTAACCGGTAGATTACCTTAAAAAATGCGTAGCATATATGTAAGGTTAGGCATAATGTAAGGTAACACGTATCACCGACTGAGAATTGATTTCTGTTTGAAAACTGAATTCGGCGATTCATTCACAATATCAAGCGTCGGAATAGTTTTTAACTAATACTTAAATCCTAAGAGAATATAAAGTTCAAAATTACATTTGAATTTGATTTAAATATATTTCGACTGCGCCTGAAATGGTCAGTGAGATGATACATCTAATAGCTCATTTAAACCTATATTTTTTGCTTTAGATATTTTTATTCATTAATATGGTCCCTGTTAGGCCGCCTCAGGGATGTGTGAAAGTAGGCTATTTACTCAATAAGGATGAAATATGAAAATTACGCAGTGAAAACAAACAAACTAGGTGAAGCGTTTCGATGTGTTGAAAGCGAAACTATTGTGCGCTTTGTTGAGTGATATTTTCACTTGTTTAGTGGAAAGGCTTCGCCATAAATCCAAACAAAATATTTTATTTTTATTCCACGCTTACTTTTGCATTCCCAGTTGCAGATCCCTTTTGTTAGCTAGTCGTAAGGTCGATGGGAGTGGTGTTTTTTTTACAACACGAACCATTGTTCAATTTTTTTGTTGTAATTTTCCTCGGAAATTGAAAGGCATGTTACATCACTTGCATTAAGGGAGTTCACTAAAGAGTCACGGGTTCTTTCGCGTTAAAATTAGCCCGACTAAAAATCTCCATAGGTGAATGGGGCGGTGTGCGCTGCTGATCGACAATTGGGATTTGTTTTTGTGGCGTGATTCGGTACACCCGAACGCATTTGATTCTAGCCAAAGTGATTGGTGCGGAGTACCAAGCCGATGTTAACTCTTGTATGTGGGCACAGGTTTTGCTTGAACTTGGTAATGAACTCATAAACTCTTATAAAAGTTATCAGCAGATGCGTCGAAATTACTTAAGATCCCCAAAACATTTTTTAAAAATTATCTATGTATGAATTATGAATATTTTCCTTTGCATAACATTTTAACACCAAGGAATTCTTTTCTACTTATTAAAGATCAGAATGCGTTATTTTCTTGGATCGTGAAAATCGTATAATACTTGTAGATTTCAAACAGTTCACAATGAAGGATATTCACGCTGTTCGTGTTATTGTCCAGAAGGGTTTCATTGTTCGATATGCACTGGAGAGTTTTCAATTGTCTGCGCTGCAGTCAGAAACATTTCCATCGTCCCAGTTAGTATTGAGAGAGTTTCCTCTATTCGCGTTTCAAACGCAAATGTTTCCATCGTGGATGTTGCTATCGATAAATCTACCATTGTTTGCGTTTCTATCGAGAAGTTTTGCCTACTACTGTTACTGATGCTAAATTTTCCATTATTCACTTAATGCGCTCGCATGGTGAAATTTTCAGAATGATAATTAATCATTCAAACATGTAATCCGGTGGGCATTGCTGAATTACGATTCTAACCCCGAAGTGTATCCTGAAATTCCCCGTATACGTCGCACGAACTGAGTGCTACGACGATCGTGCTAACATGGTTAATCCTATGGTATACCATGCATGAATCCCTCCGGAGCTTCATATCACGAATGGAATGGAATCTTAAACGCCAGGACCGGACCGATGGGCATGCTAGTGTAATCCAGGTCGGTACACCGCATGGATATCAGACCAACTGCATATTAAAATTTTTAGGACACCAGGTTATTATGGCTCAACGAAGAGATTTCTTCAGCCCCATAGGGCTCATGCTGTAGACTTGACTCCATGTTTGTCTTCATTTGTGAACCGAAAAAACCTATTTTCTACTTCTACATAAATACCCTGCGAGCCACCAAAAAGGTGTGTGGCAGGGGGTGTAGCACCATAAGGGAAGGGTATGGGTTGAGGGGGTTGAGGGTTAGGTGAGGAAAGGTGGGGGGAACCTGTAAGGAATAAAATATAAAAATAGATACATACATGCACACACATATATACATATGCAAACAGATATACATATATATGTATATATAGTATATATATATATATATATATATATATATATATATATATATATATATATATATGTATGTATGTATATGTATAGATGATTTCTTCGAAGTAACACGGAAGTGTTGAATAAAAAACTTAGACAGTGACACACAGCACGAGAACACATAAAAAGAACACTCACAATCAGTCATATCTTATCTTCCGAAGAAGACGGAGCTCGAGTCCGTCGAAATTATCAAGATATTATTGTGAGTATTCTTTTTATGTTCTCGTGCTGTGTGTTACTGTCTAAGTTTTTTATTCAACACTACCGTGTTACTTCGAAGAAATCATCTATATATACGTGTATGTGTGTATATATATATATATGTGTGTGTATATATATATATATATATTTATACATACATACATATATATATATATATATATATACATATACATACACATACTATTTTATGCTTCTTAATCTCATATCCCTTCTTGTGCGGCGGAACGAGGACGTGAAGGTCGAAAACTGCGTACCTTCCATTATCGTAATCACAAGTTATCAATGTCAAGGCACGTTTGTGGCAGTCCTTAAAGTTACTCGCCCTGTGCCAGTATTTTCATACCATAATAGGAATTTCCTCTTCACTACATTCCATTTAGTTTCGTCCAGTTTTACTGAGCATCTTTAGTCAATAAATATTTTGCAAAAAATATAACTCAAACCAAAAAAAAATATTTGACTTTTGCAACGGCTGGCGTCTATAAGACTCTTCCATTTTTTACGGCAATTATTCGAGAGGTGATATTTTGAGTCACTGCACAGCTTGAAACTATTTCAATTTTTTTAATGCTGTTGGTTTGATACGCCGATTCTGTGTGTCGCCATAATAATCTCTTGTTGTCAAATATTAACTCCAACTTCGGGAACATTTCTAAAGTTCTTATTATTGCTTATTTCTTTCGTTGTTTAGGAAACTGCTAACGTTCTTTCCTCAGCAGCACACTTGCTATTAAAGTTGGCACTTTCTTTTCCCAACTGATTTTTTACAGCGTAACAAATCTCTCAACTTCATACAGTTTAATAAATATTACCAAATTGTTATTATTGCTACTTTAACGTTTAAGATAAATTCCCTAAACCATTCTGTATTCGCGCATACTTCCTTCCCCTCATCACTCTGTCTAATCATATGCTATACCTTTCTTGTTTGCCTTATGTTCTACCCTCTAGATGGCAGTCTTACACATCCATTTTCCGATCAAAATTCTCTGTATTCATCTCTCTTGTTTCTCTTAAATTTTTTCCCAACAAACTCCTCTCCTCCTCCACCATCCCATACATTTTGTATTCGCCAACCTTTGGTCGATTGAATTAATGAACACCTAATGTATAATGTTACCATTTTAAACGATTAGGTACAGAGGATCTTTGTAAATGGTCTTAGCTCTAATTCAATCGAAGGAACATCAGTTGTGACCATGATATCCTCGAGAGTTACTGTTTCTCACCCCCTATTTTGGAAGTAATTTTTACAAGACATACATGGAAGCTTCGAATTTATTAGAAGAGCTCTGGTAAAGCGCAGCGTTTTGGTAAGAAGATGTACTTTCACTAGAGAGGCCTCATTTAGAATGTCCTTATAAAATATGGAATTCTAAGAAATTTTGTAGCAAAAAGAGCAGGATTTAAATCACCTTATTATGAAAATCTTAGGTGAATATCAAGGTAATTATTTTCATATTTTTTATTTAAAAACTATATCTTCATGTTTGGATTACTGATAGCTATTTCAGTTTGAAGAAGTAAATGCTTAGAAATAAAATTTCAAACTATGAGCGATGAATGGATAAGTTACACCAATGTATTGTGATCAAAGGAACTTTTCTTATCCCAGAGTTATTTAACGATTTGAATACTTAGAAATTTACGGGGAAAAGTTCAAAGAAGGATTGATGAATGATGATTTCAGTGACTGAATATGTCTAAAGATCCCATATTGTTATGGCTAAAGATCACTTGCTGATATGGCAAGAATAGCTTAGCAGAACGTAAATGTTTACGAGATACTGACGTTTTTATAAATCAAACCACTTTGCTTTTCCACATAAACTTTTTATTTTCACGACACAGGTTCCGTTATAGCTTAACATCATCATGTTATGCTCTAACGAAACCTGGGTCGTGAAAATAAAAAGTTTATGTGGAAAAGCAAAGTGGTTTGATTTATAAAAACATCGGCATGAAGATTTTCCGCCATATTACGCCAGAAACTGTTTTGTTTACGAGATAATCAATTAATAAATTAACTACTGCTAACTTATTTAATGATGATACTTGTAAATTATATTTATTACCATACTTAGCCTTATAATACTAGTAATTTTCTGATAATTTTTTTTCATTTAGGCTTCATTCCACTTAGCAAAGGCTACTTTCATAAGCTTTATTTTTAATAAATGAAAGTAGAAAAACTTTGTTACAATCCACCACTTTATTTTCGATACTACTAGTTTCGACGCTACGGCGTCATCCTCAGGTACGGTACGTACGGTACGTACCTGAAGATGACGCCGTAGCGTCGAAAATAAAGTGGTGGATTGTAACAAAGTTTTTCTGCTTTCATTTATTAAAATGAACTTCCACAAAGTTGAGGCTGAAACTATTGAGAAGCTTTATTTTTCCTTGTTGCTTGTTAGCCTTTCATTGGAAAAGGGAATCATTGGGATGGATTAATAGATGGATTGGAATAAATACGAACAGTTATTCATATTAACCTTCCAAAGGTTTGTGAGGTGCGCTGCAAACCCTCGCGACATCTTGCAGACTTTGATTTGGTTCCTCTTTGGGTTTTCGACCCCGGTTCATCCACGCAAGGTACTTCCATGGCACTATGGGGACGGTTAAATGAAGGGATTGTCGATCGCCAAGTCTCTTATTTGGTGGAGAGCCAACGGGTGGAAGGGAATGGTGGGTTTGGGGGAATGTGTCCTTTGAGAAGGCTGACTGGAGGTAAATGAGGAGGCAACGAAGCCCAGCAAGTGTGTTACACACACCCGCCGAGTAGTAGCCGCGGACGCTCGGACGCCACGGGTGTGTGGGAGGTTCCCACACCCTCAAAAACACACACTACGGAGGGTTGGGTAAGGATCAGTCGGTTCTTCCCGTTTGGGCCGGGAATAGGGTAGGTGATTGGAGGGGGTTGGGTGGATGAAGGGTTGGGACCACTAGCGGGGACCTGGAGGAATTTGGGTCGTCCGCGGTGGCGAGAGCACGGGGAAGGGAATGACTAATTTGTTTCGGGAGGAGGAGTGGGTCTCGCCAATATGGTGTGGGGGTGGAGTAGGGGTTTCGACACACTGACTAGAAGGGACTTCCTTGTATTCAGGGGGCGGTAGAGTGGATGGTCTTTCGGGGACATCCCCTCTGGTCGGCCCGCGACTCGTGTGTACGCCTTCATTGCCCGCCACCCCGTCCTGGAACGAGGAAGCCGGATAGGTGCCTCAACAGCTCCCCGCGGACTTTCTGAATCCCTTTTTCACACTCCCTCCCACCCACAAAACCTCGAATGCATGATGGGCGTTGGGGTGGAGAAAGGCTTTCTCAAACCCCACCCCCCCAGCCCCATCTCTAGGAGAGACTACTCCGCACCTACACCCCCTTACCCTCCTCCCTCACACACACACACACAACCTCAGTGAAGTCGCAGGGGGACAGCGGGGGAGGCATGAGGCAACCAGGAATGTTAAGGGGAGAGAGTTGAGACGATAACGCTCCCCCGAACACAATCCCAACCCCCCCACTCACTCACCCACCCCCCATCTTGTCATTCACTCGAGTAGCTGCACTTTTGCCGCGAAGTCTGGTGTTGGTTTGTTCCTTCTGGGACGTGTTCCTCCTCTTCTCGTCTCTCTCGTGTCGTGTGTTATCTTCCTCATCCGCTCACGTCTTCGACAGATCGTCCGTCCTCAATTGACATCGACAAACGGACCCCTGTGAGTGGTATAGCTTTCCCTCGTGACGGTTTCGTCGGAGTATTACAAATGAATGACCTCCTCTCCTCATCGGTGAAGTGTTCGTCCTAAAGTTGACCAGGAAGTGTCCGACTGGGTTTCCCTCTTCTCCTCCCCGAACGACATCCTTGCAAGACGGATTGAGACATCATGGCGGAAGATGAAGGGTGAGTCTCGCAACGAGTTGATTGATGCAAGGATTTAGAGAGATCTTTGAAAGAGTGAACCGGTCGAGGGATCTGAAGTTTGTGACGTGAACCCAATAAAGAACTCGTCGGATGATTTCCGAGTGAAATGCGTACCGAAATTTGATGTACACCGTGAGATATTTCCAATCAAGTCCCCAGTACTCCTCTTTAGATTATTAACCACGGTAATGTGTCACTAATCGTAAGGAACGGGGGCACTTGAAAACAATTGGCAATATTGCACTAAGAACATTAAAAACGGTAAATCTTTTGTCAAAATGGATTCCTGGAGGTGCAATGAAAGATGGTGACTTGAAGAAGAAAGTTTTCAGACAAAGATGAAACGTCTTTGAGTTTCCGTCACATTTTTTATTGATGGAATATTTACATCGTAAAGGAACGGAGAGTCAAGAATGAAAAGTCAGTTCCTCATTCGCAGGCCCTTAATATACCAAAATAAAAGTGTATGTGAAAGCTTCCGCTCATATAAAATGGAGAAATTTCTGCTTATTGAAGTCAAAAAGGATTTTCTGTATCTACGTTTGTTTTGTCGGTACGGTAACAAATAAATAGTGCATCAGTGGAATTTTCTCACAAAGTAAATATTCTCCACCACCCACGTAAAATATGTAGGCGCATGATTTTCGACAATCTATCTTGGGTTTTAAAAAATTGGTTGTGTAATATGAATCACATTAGTTCAACTTAGCTAGTTATTATTTTTAGAATTCCGAATCCTTGGGAAATATAATTTCTGGAGACGTGAACTCAAGAAAACCACAGTTTCCCCGCAATTGCTCTTGTCTCTCACGTATACGTTTCTATAGGACGCCATGTTGGGGAGCGGCAGGAAGACGTAACGTCGCTAAACACCTGTTATGTAATAGCTAAATATGATATATTCGTGAAAGGGTTAGGTAGATGGTTAGATCGTAGTGATACTATGAAGTTGTACTAAAAAATAATCATTTTACGTAGAATATAGTTAAAAACTGAGTATATATAGAGAAAAAGAATATATATTAAATGATCAAGCGACTAAACTATGTGTCACACTGCATTATCTAAACCGTCAATTTTGCGTATGGAAATTTATTTTATCTAGTCTCTCCCTCCCTTATACTGATATGATATTATGATATTCTTGGTAATTATACCCCAACTTCGAAATATTTTTACTCTTGCTCAGTCGAGAAAAACCTTTCCGCAGTGGATATGCAATGAAGACAGGGTAGTTAAAATTTACCCATGTTTTTAATTATTTGACCTTGCTATATCAAATTAAAAATTTTATATCTGACTGACCTTGGTAAAATCATCCCGAATATTTTAATTTATTTTAGTACATTTTAAACCATTCCTCCATTTTCCTTCACGATCAAGTTGGCTGTTTTAAATTTTGTAAGAATGAAAGACGTTCTGAGATTTCCTGGTGATGTTTCAATGGTTATTCGTTGGTGAATAAGATTTAAAGGGACTCTCAACATAAGTATTTGAAGTGTCGAGAACAGAAGAGCCTATGCGACTCAATTCGTAAGTGTAACAGAATGGAAATATGTATTTACATAAGTTTCAGTAGAATATGTCGTAAAACCTCTTAGGAACAAGGCGACTCTCTTAGATAATAGAAATATTTTCATGAGTAATATTCTCATATAAAATTTTCTCATGGAGATATTTTGAATATTATGCTAAATTTTAAAATAATAACATCAATTTAGAAACATATTGAGGTGATAATCAATCATCTAACGTATTGGAAGCGAACATTTTGGCCAAGAAAACAGTAGAACTTTAAAATTACTAACGGGCCTATATCTTATTTACAAGTAATAAAAGAATAGTTATCAAGCCGAAGGTTGGTTTGATAAGTGATGCTGAACCTCACCCATTACAAAATCAAACGGTGAGTGGAGTTCACACGTCAGAGATCCTTGTCCTGAGCCACCTCTGATGTTCTAGGAAGATCTGGTAGCCAAAAAATCACAAAGCTTGAATGAAGTTGTATGTGCCTAGAGACGCCACTTTGAATGGAAAACAGGTCAGGCGTTCAACGCTCTACCCACTGGACTACCATCTCCTTCTTTAGAGTAATATATTCTTCTTTTTAGATTTTATTAAAGCTAAAAATCGTCCCTACAGAGGAAGGGAGGGACAACACCACAAATCCCCAACTTGGATGCACCCCTATTTAGGAAAAGGCAGTATGGAATAAATAAGAACGGCTTATTATTAACATTTAAGTGGTTCTTAGTTAAACTTAGTTTTGCGTTGATGGCGTCTTAAATGAGAGAATAAAAGTACTTATATTCAATAGTTCTGTAGTTCATCCCTCCTATTTTAACCGGAACATGTCAATGATCTGTTACGTAACATAGCTTCACGCAATAATTCCCGAGGCAGATATGTAATCGAGACCCAATTGCATTCGTCAATTGTCAAAGTATTACAATTAATCCCCATTGCTATATTATTTTCTCTAGTAACTAGATCACACTGGAATTCTTCTCGCAATCTTTTTCCAAATACAAAACTGATTATTGAACTTTCAATCCAATCCAATTTTTCATTTCCTGGTCATTGCTTCGAATTGTCGTTACGAGTATGGCCTGACCACACCTGGCATAAATGGTCTGAAATAAGAATTAAACTTAAATGTTGCCTTAGATATACCTAAATTCGGATTAATGGACCTCATAAGCAGGCAAGAGAGATCTTTGTATCATTACTGTGATGCCAACATAATGGGTGCAAAAATAGAGAGCATTTTGTTCGGACATCACATAAGATCTACGGGAATAGACCCTATGATGGATGGGAAAGAAAATCCTAAATAGCTCTAAATTGTCTTTTGGTGCAAATATACAACTCATGCGCGTGATAATCCGGTGAAGAGAGCTCTAAGGTATCGACAATGGAACTCATTGCCGATTCTGAGTGACGCTCTCGGCACCCTCAGCTTCTTCACCCAAAATGTGTAATATTTCGGGTACGGGATCGCCAGGGAAACCACAGTCAACACAAGGAAAAGAACTGGCGTACCTTATATTCTGAATGTGTGAATATAAAACTCCGTTTGGCTTAGTACTTGGTGAACTCTACCCTCACTAGTCAAAACAACCTTCGGGTTGAATACAGTGAATATCAAACTCACAGAATAATGTTAGCAGACAATTGACAAAATATGTTTGTTTCAAATATTGAAAAGACACATGCATACTTTTCTTTTTAATTACACCGGTTTGGGAATTTTTCTGACTTAAAAAATACAAAAAAGTGGTAAGGACGTTAAAAGAAGAATGACGGTAGGTAAAGGAAATAGAAACTAAAGTAAGGAAAATAGGGCAAATAATATTTTAAAAATTAGTGGAAACTTTATTAGTGGAGCGAAGTCGTGAATGTCTCCGAAACTTGAACAATACACGTCAATCCTAAGATTACTTTAATATACTGGTCCATTCTCCTCTATTCTGACTTAATTCCCTCACACATTCTGATAGCTCCACTGTTTTACGTCCTTCTTAATTTGGCCTACGTATATGATTCTTATTTAATCTTACTCGCAGGATATATCAATATTACCTTGTACTATTATATTTCTAACGAATTCATTGTGAATCATGTGTGTCAGTCCAAATAATTCTTTTTTGTCGAATAGTTTTCAACAATGTTCTTTTTTTCTGCTCTTTAACATACTTCCTCGCTTTGTCTCTGATTCAGCATTCTCTCCCATGACCATGACTGTAGACATCCATACTTTTCTTGACCACACTTCCAGTGTTTCATGTCTTGGATCCATTAAGTGCTATGCTCCATACGGATGTTTCGACGAGCATCTTCATTGTTTACAGCCTACGGTTTTTTGAACAGCGTACCTGCCTTTTCTTTATGAAATAATGCAATATATACCTCCAATATTGTCTTCTGTTATGTTTCTAATCAACGCTTTGTGAATAAAATTTTATTCAGCTCTACCAACTACCCTTAAAATGGGATACTTATGTATTTCACATATATTCGTCGAGGTTTTAGGGTAACGCGTACATGTAAATCACCAAGTTTTATTATCACTTGCAATTCGTGCGTGAACCACAATCATTGTAAGGAGGTAAGCGAAACTGTTTGTTCTAATTATCCAGGTGAATACCTTCAGTGAACTGTTGTTTTGAATGCCCAAAATAAATAGGATATTTCAGTGATATATTTGATGTGCTGCAGCTTTCCCATCAGTATATTTTGTAAATTTTTTATTGGACTTTTAATCCCATTATTTTAAACTAGCAATCCATTTAATTGCAATCATTGATGTAAATAGCGTTTTGATTGTTTATTTCGGAGTGAACATTCGTAAGAGAAAACTAATATTTTTAGCAAATTAAAACCAATATTAAGTGCGTTGAGCACAATTACCGTTTTATTTTTAAATACATGCGTTTACTCAATCCTTTAATTTAAAAAATAATCATTTGGAACGTAATACATTACTATGCAAGGCTAAGCTAAACATCGATAATAATGAAACAAAGGTTATGCGATTTTCCAGAAAGAAAAAGGCTGAGCTAAACATTAAAATAGTATGGGAAAAAATAGCGCAGGTAGAACAGTTTACATATCTCGGAAGTGATTTGGACGAATGCGGTCAAAGTAGTAGGGATGTAAGGAGAAGAATTGCGCTAGGCAAGGAGGCTTTCTCAAGGAGGAGGGAGTTGATGACGGGGACGTTGAGTAGGGATGTTAAGACAAGACTCGTAAAAGCTCTGATATGGAACGTAGCTATGTACGGCACGGAAATGTGGTCGCTGAAGCAGGAGGATAGACGTAGATTGGAGGCTTTTGAAATGTGGGTGTGGAGAAGAATGGAGAAGGTGAAATGGACCGAAAGGAAAACAAATGAGGATGTACTAGGTATGGTGGGAGAGGAGAAGGGTTTGTTGGGAGAAATCCTATGAAGACAGGAGAAATGGATGAAGGGTGTATTGATCGGCAGTGGGATGTTGAAGACTGCAATAGAGGGGAGAATATTGGGCAAACGAGGAAGGGGCAGGAACAGGATAGGGATGTTGGACAGCATAAAGGTAGGAAAAAACTACTCAGAGATGAAGAGAGACCTGATGTATAGTAAGTTGCTGGATTGGGTTTTCTTTGGAGTTACAAAATATTTTTTCATTTGATAGTTGTGTCCATCCAAAAACCTACCTAAACCGGTAGATTACCTGCTAATAATAATAATATATGACCATACGTATGACTATACAGTTAATTTCTTCTGAAATATTGGAAAATAAATTTATGATTTTGTTATTCAAAAGGATGCCTAAATTTACAATTTAAATGTATTTAGACTTCTTTGTAGATATATGACAGCAGGGAGCATTTTTTCTATTCAGTGCGAAGAGCGTTATGCTGCCGATCGTAGGTTGTTGGGGCTCGAAATCTGTATGATATGTGTGCTGGGACGCCCCACTCAAAATCAAGCCGACGTGTCATCCTGGGTATTACAGGTATAATCTTATGGGAATCCGAATACTGAAACGGGAAAAGAGATAACTCACCCCTCAAAAATGCACTAAATATGAGAATTTCTAACACATTTTTCTCAAAATGACAACTTTCTATAATCCTCACAAAGCAGAACACACCAGACCTTTTGACGCCAATGATGAAAATAGGAAATTCATTAAAATGTAGTCGTATACGTATGACCTGGCAATTTAGCTCAAAGCTGCTTGCCGTAACGCATACTAATGGTTAATTTTCGCCAATAAATTTATCACATTGAATGAAAAAATAATTTATATGAGTGCATTTTAAAATATTAAAATTAAGCAGCAAAAAGAACGAAAAATCACACGAATCATAAAAAAAGACGAAAAGTAGTTTGACGCAAAAAGTAGGATACCGCATCAATCAAACCACACGAGTACGAATCTCACAAAGAGATGGTCACCCAATCAATAAATGAGCATCGTTATCACTATTAAATGGTAATGTTCACAAAATGGTTGGGAAAGTTTATGTTTGCTGATTGCGGAATTGCTGGGGGTATTTTTTTAATAAGTTATATGCTTGGTAATAATTCATTGACTCCTTTATATGATATAATACTGAAAGAATGAATAAAATTTTTAATTTGAACATCTTCCATACGGAATCGTATATAATTATGAATGCTATAATCTGATACAATTCAACATGAGAGCGTTTGGGGGGGGGGTTACATTGCAGTACCTCATACATGTTATAAATTAATTACAAAAAATATTATCATGCAACGAGAACAATCGATCAGGCATTTGCAATTACAGCGTGCATTTTTATTGCAGCGGAATAAAATTCCAGCCACACAGCTAGTAAGCGTAAAAATATGATTTCATTTGCGTCATTTTTTATCGTTATCCATTTACATCGAGTAATAGTCGGGAATTGCCCTTTAAGTTATGGATAGAATTAATCATTAATGATGCATGAACATCAAGGAATATATTTTAAAGTTTGAATTAGCTATGAAAAATATTTTCTGAAGTGAAATATTTCATTAGAATTGTAATCAGAGGAGTGGTAGCCTGGTTGGTATAGCGCTCAGCTACCAACTGGGAATCACGAATTGAAAGACATATCCAGTAGATATTGTTTAAATTCTATTACGAAAAATGTCCTTCATTCAGTCCACCTCGGTATCGTGCAAACACTTTTGTATATAGATTCATTAAAATTGTCCATATTGACGTGGAGGATACGAAAATAGTATCGGATTATCCTCGATGTAATCAAAATGCATGGTAATTGAGCAAGTAGAAAATGACAGTACAGGTATGACCCGGGTTTAATTTCTGTTGACTTCATTTGGACATCAAATTCAGCCATATGTAATTGTTCTGATACGAGGCATTTCTGAGAAACAATTGGGCATTAACGTCAAGAAATAACACGCCCTTTAAAACTAATTGGGTGAATTTTTCACGTCTAACGTCTTACTACACGTGTAGAACATTAAAAATAATATTAAAGTAGCTCACACTCCAATTTCGGATTGATTAATGTAGCCAGCATTTCCTAATTCAAATGTGCCGTGGTCTCACCACGTAGAGAATTAAGTTAGTGATTGGTTTATGTTTACGAAAATGTCATATTTTCTGAACCGCAGAGGCAGATCCAGAATCTCTCCGCATGAATTCAGAGGCTATACGGTATCGGTAATCTAATCGGAAGTTGTGGCGAAGGGACTTCTACTTACAATGATTTTTTATTGAGAGCGACCGGTTACAGGTTGCGAGTAATTAATCGAGAAAATAGTATAACAGTGTTATCTCAAAAATCGAAAACCTTCATTTAAACCTTAAAATATTAGTTGGGCAATAGCAATAAGCTCTCATAAATGCATAGTTTTTAATTTTACCGATGTCAATGGCTACTGTTCTCTAAAGTTATGTCATATGAACTGACATTTAAATTACCTTCTTTATTATTTATTTCCTCCATTTTATTGAAATTGATATAATTAATCCAATGTTGTTTATGGATAAATAAACCGGGTTAATTTTTCACCAGACATTTAAAACATGACATGAAAAAGTTTCAACAACCAACTTGGCATAGGTTGCATCAATAAAAGTCTAACGCGAGATCTTGTAGTTTTTGTCGTAATCCTCGGACATTATATTATCCTTTACGTTGTGAGTTTTGAACCCTTTCAAATTTCCATAAAATTTTGAATAAATTCGAAATATTAAAAATGGAATATTTACACACCTTACAAGAAAAAAAAGTGATAAATCACAGTACCTTCTCGAAAATATATCTCTTTTAATAAAGAGATATATTTTCGATACATAATATAGCTCTGAGAGCATATATTTCACCGCCAGAGCAAAATTTAGTGGTTAAATTCCCTTTCCTCTTCAATTGTGGGTAGATAATGGAAGACCCTTTTGCAGAGAAATTTCACATGAAAAAAAGTGTGCTAACGAAGTTGGCCTCAGGTTGACATGGTTTGAAACGACGACTATGTTTTGTTAGCCTGACACATCCCAAACTCTAATTTTATCCTGATGAGTGAATAAAAATCACAACCAAACCAAGTAAACTGGGAGTTGTAAAGAGTTTTGGAAAAATGTTAACAATCTGCAACGGTTTAGTCATTTATTATACCTTTATCACTTCAGCACTTAAGCCCTTGAGTTTACCATTATTTTTAATAAAACCATCACTTTCTAAATGTCAACTCTCCCTACCTTTGTGAAGTCATCGTTGGAAATATGTACCTAACAGATATTCAATGCGCATCACACCCTCCACCTAAATTAATTAATGGTTTTTATGATACCCTGGATCTAAAAACAGTTAGGAGCAAATATTATAAACGATAAAATCTCGAAGAAATTCAATAATATAGAGGATGGTCCGTTTCAGAAACAGCATTTTCTATCCGTGCTTTACATCGTAAATTATGGAGAACTGTGATATTAAACTTTCCAAAAATCCAATTCCGTTTTATAATTTCTCCCATTAATATTCATGACAACAAGGCAGCCTTTAAAACATGGTTATGGAGGAGAATTCTGAAGATTAAATGGGCAGACAAAGTAAGGAACGAGAAAGTATACGTATGTTAGAGCAGAAGAGGAAAACACCATATGGAGAACTCTACTGCAAGGAAGAAATAGATTAATTGGACATACATTGAGGAACAATGAATTGATTAGAAATATAATAGTAGGAAAAATAGAAGGGAAGATTCCACGATGAAGACCAATAGACATGTACGTACATAGGGCAAACTAAGGAGGACGTATAACGGAGAAGGAATCAGGGATTGAGGGAATTGACATAGAACAGAGTAGAATGCAGGGCTGCGGTAAACCAATCCTAGGATTGAAATACTGATGATGATGAAGGACAAAATAATAATTTTGCTAATTAACGATATCTCATGTATCAGAAACGGAAATACGAGTATACATTCAAACACTTCAATTTAAAAGCCCGCCACATGGCGAACACAGGAACGGTGGGAAAATGTGGATTCGAGCAGAGCACAAGTATATATTTATATAATTTGAAGGTAGGCTTCGAACTGTCCATAGACGCTCTTTATTTCCAAGCATTGTGAAAAAACTTCCTCTCCTTTTCCAAATTGCTTCGTAACTTCTCTCTGCTTTCAATCCGTATAAAAAAACCACTGTTCATCTTTCCGTACATCCCACTTTTTCTACATTCTCCTTTCCGTGTTGGCCTTCAATAAACTACTGTCTTTTAATAAATATCCGCATTTCTTCCTTATTAGGATTTTTCCTAGCAACTTCCTCTCTCCGCTCATCATATTTATAAATGCACGGTGTTTGTCTACCATTTAACCCCAACTTATTGTCTCTATTGTTCTCCACGCTCCCATCTCAAAAACCTTTAATCTATCCTGAGTCAACGACATCTCCAAAAAATCTCAAAGACAATGTATCACCTCCACAAGGCAAAAACTTATGAAAACTTTAATTTTACACAAAACATTCATGTATTTTTAATACAAGTCTCACAAGACTGCTGTACTGCAAAAAGGGTTGCTCTTTATGATTATGAAGAGTTTTTAATCCGTTAACGAAAAGTTTTTTATGAATTTAATTTAAAAAAATTTTTTTTTAGGTAATCTACCGGTTAAGGTAGGTTTTTGGATGGACACAACTATCAAATAAACATTTTGTGACTCCCCACCTAGCAAACTAATCTATATCAGGTCCCTCTTCATCTCGGTGTACTTCTTTCCTCCCTTCATCCCGTCCAACATCCCTATCCTGTTCCTACCCTTACCTCGCTTGCCCAACATTCTCCCCTCTATTACCCTCTTCAACATTCCACTACCGCTCAATACGCCCTTCATCCATTTTTTCTGCCTCCATAGGATTTCTCTCAACAAACCCCTCTCCTCACCCACCATTTCCAGTACTTCCTCATTTGTTTTCCTTTCGGTCCATTTCACCTTCTCCATTCTTCTCCACACCCACATTTCAAAAGCCTCCAATCTACGTCTATCCTCCTGCTTCAGCGACCACGTTTCCGCGCCGTACATAGCTACGCTCCATATCAGAGTTTTTACGAGTCTTGTCTTAACATCCCTACTCAACGTCCCCGTCATCAACTCCCTCCTCCTTGAGAAAGCCTCCTTGCCTAGCGCAATTCATCTCCTTACGTCCCTACTACTTTGACCGTGTTGGTCCAAAACACTTCCGAGATATGTAAACTGTTCTACCTGCTCTATTTTTTCCCCTCCTATTTTAATATTTAGCTTAGCCTTTTTCTTTCTGGCAAATCGCATAACCTTTGTTTTATTAATATTGATTCTCATCCCATATTTATCGCACTGAACCTCCAATTCACTCAACAATGCTTGCAACCCCTTGGCTGACTGAGCAACTAATGCTTGGTCATCAGCAAACCTAACCGATTTTACGAATTCCCCTCCGACTTTCATTCCTACCTCCAGTTCTTCCCATAATTTTAAAATTATCCTTTATTTTTTAATTGATAAAATAATTAAATATGATAATTGGTTTCATTAACAGGAGAACGCTTCAGATATCTAGCATATTATTATTATGGTGAACCTGCCGGATTTTTCTTCTTGTAAATGTTTTCTTATCCTCTGAGATTTTAAAGACGACGGAAAATGATTTCTTGACGTAAGCCGCTAAAGGTAATCCATTAATTTACATTTCATCCAAACAAGGTCTTAACTGAAGTAGCTGTCTTTCATCAATGGGTTTTCAGAAAGGGTGACCTGCATTCTAAATACTATATAAATACATTAGGTTGATAATCGACTGATCATCTTTATAACTGTCGAATTATACGTAATAAATATATATTACGGAATAAATTGGATCATTCTGTAATAGTCAAGTGTTTTAACTGTACTGAGAGTGTAAATTTTCATTGAAATTTTGAAAACGTCATGTTCTCTGGGTTTAGTTGATTGAGAAAATATATTTCAAAAAATTTCCGGCGTTGCTGCTTCATCTTCCATCTTAGTTTAGAAAATGAAATCGTGGTTTTTGGCACCTATTTATTTTTTCACAAGTTGTAAGATACATCCTGCTGGAGAATGGTTGGAATCACTGGAAAGTCATATTTACTCCCACCATATTTTTTAATAACCAGCGCAGTGACAGAATGGTGGAACTTAGTGAGTTTGAACCTCTTCGATAAAATAGTGTTATAAATAACCTCGCATTATTCTAAATTTACGTGAATTCCTCTACTTTGAGTTCGAAGGAATACTAAATATTCAGGTTCAAATAAGGACGTGATAGACCAGCGTGCAGAGCACTGCCATACTCTCCTTCGAAACTAGGGTTCTAGTCCCGCTGCCGCTTCTCCACATTCACAGCTTCAGCTACGTTTTGACATTTTTTCGGGTATTAAATCTTCCTGAGATACCACAGGTAACATAGAGAATTCAATAGACCTCACAACATTAGATTTAATTATTAATAGGTTTATTCTAATTCAACAATTTCAGAGCGTAAAAAACATTCATCTTGACCGGGAATGATCAGGCGAATGATTTTATACGCTCTGAAATTGTTGCAATGAAATGCATGTTAGCGGATAATTCCGTTGAAAGTTACTGTTGCGGCATCTCCCGCAGTTTCTTGAAATAAGGTTTATTCTACCCTCACCTAGGACTTTTGTGCTTCTCAATATGTCTTCTCCAATGTTTTATCTCCCACTCGAATCTCTCCCGGCAAATTACACTCATAATACAGTCCTAACTCAACTTTTCGCACTGTTATCCTTTCATTTTCCTCTTTCCAATGCAACGTGTATAATTCGCCCTCCATGTCTACCTAAATAACCTCAATTTAAGGCTGATCCCGTTCCATTGTTGGAAAAATGTCTTAATAGCAAAATACTAGTTATTTTAATAAATGAAGGCTATTACCAGCATTAACAGAACATTAATTTGAAGCATTTGTAAGAACAATTTATCAAGCAGCATATCTATGTAGGCTTTACCATAACAGTCAATTCAAGGGTTATGATCAACAGTGACCCTCAAAATTATTTTTTTACAGCGATAGCTTAAAATTTATTGGAATCAAATTTGGCACCAAGTCCTAGTCTTTGGCTGAATATTTATCAAGAGGAACTCAACTAATTATGGCCATTATCCTAAATGGAACAATATGCCGATAGTTTTTATTAATTTCAAAAAAATATAACCACCAATCCGTGTAAAATTGCATCGTAAGGGTCTCTGATGCTATCGCTAGTGAAGATAGGTTTGTTTTCCAATATTTCATTTCATCAAACTACCCTGTATGCCCAGTAAAGATATTTGTCATTTAATTTACATTAGAAGACTTATTTTTCGTAGCATTTTCAAGCTTCTTAATTTTAATCAGAAAATAACCAAATGGCAGGTGACTTTGCTGGGGGAAGTGATTAGTTTGAATGACAATGTTATATTCATTGGAGAGTAATTCATGGCGTCTTACAGGTAGATCTGTCTTTTCGATTCGTGAATATATATTGGTAATTTACTTCTCTGTCTCCCATGAAACCTCACCTTAACGTAAGGAAGTGACGAATTCTATCGTTTTCAATTTAAAATAACAGCATGAATGCCTCCTATTATAAAAATAACTTTTTTTAAACTTGTATAGCCAATTTCGTACCAAAACGACCAAGATTAATGAATACGATAGTTTATATTATAAACTTAGAATATTTCGTGATTAGTTTCGCCAAACCAACCGATTCTTCTGATGTTCTATTCATAATTTGATGGCATCTCAGCATCATGGTCTCATTGTGGGGCAAATAAAAGTCTTAAAATCTCAACTTTAAACTAATTTCTCCGCGAAACATATTCCTGAGTGCATTCAAATCGCTCAAATCTTTTTAATCAGGCCGTGCAAGCAACGATTTCTCAGGTTTCAAAACAGAAACTGGTAAAGAAAGACTCACTGCAGCAAAGGTGGGAACGCTAAGGGTTCCAACGGAATTGTTTGCAAATATGAGAAGTTGCTTTTTCTAGTTGCAACTTCGGAATGAATTCACTCATTTACTAAATTTAGATGCACACACGACAGAGTGTATTTTTGAAATCTAATAAATTATGTGTACGTTCAAGTTTTTTCTTAATTTTGCGAAAAATTTCCCAAAAACAACAGCGTTTACGTGGATCGCTGTTAATAGTTTTGACCCATAGCAGTACTAATTAAATACGCTATCCCTTCATACTTAAACGCCATCTAGAAAGTGGTTTATGTTATCGGACATATTTTCATTACACTCTTTTTTTTCACTTTATTCATACGACCTCTCCAAATGTTGACGAAATAAACTTGTGACTGCGATAGCCAAGGAGAAGGTTTCTAGGCAGGGTGCACTCACCTGAGTCAATACTGTTGCATTTGCTGGTTTTACTTTTAATGATTGGATTACGTTTAATTTGCCTTAAAAACCTAAAGTTTAGCTCTGCTTTAGCTGCCCTTCGCCAGAGGTCAGATTCGTTCATTCATATTATTATTAGTTCTACCTGGAGCCTTCATTTCAGAATGCCTTAGAAAATCAGTGTCATAGGTATGAGTTGTTATTGGTTTTCAATCAATAAAACAAAGTTTTCGAGAAAGAGGAAAATATATCAAACATTAACATTAGGGAATAAAAACCGGAGCAGGCAGAATTGTTACATTCTTGGAAGAGTTTTGGCCCCGGTATTCCATTTAATTTGGACATCAGAAGAAGGATTGCGACAGGTAAAGAGATCTTCACCATGAGGAGGAATACGCTCGCAGGGCTGTTGATGGTGTGTGCTGTAGTGGTGGTAGTGGTTTGTAGCAAGTAACGTGGCTAAGAGAAGGTTACTGAAAACATTAATGCGGAGCGTTGTTTTTTAAGGTTCGGACACTTGGTCTTTGAAGTAAGAAAATAGGCGTATAATGTAGGCTTTAGAGATGCAGGATTTTAGAGGAATGAAAAAGATAAAATTCACGAAAAAGAAAATGGACAAGGAAGCTCTGACCGAAGTGGGGAAGAGCAAGGATTGTAGTAAGGAATCCAGAGCCGATAATATGAGTGCAAAGCATTTTGTTTGGCGACTGAAAAACTTAAGGCAGTGGTAGACGTTAAGCGAAAAAAAACGGCTAAGGTGGAAAACGGAGGGGCAAGTTTCACGAAATGAAGGGAGGAAGGAAGTGAACGGAATTGAAAAGGATTAATTTCAGTGTAGTGTGTCAGGTTGTGTCTCACTAAGCGCTGCTTTGAAATGAATCGGTTTTCAGTCTGTGCTTAACCAAAACCTCTTATACGGTAGAATTATAAATTAATAATTCACGGTGCGAATACGATTTTTTTTCTCTAACATAAAGCGATACCAGTCGCGCTGAAACCTAACTCCAATTAAATAGTGACAAAGGAGGGGATTGTATTTTGGGTAACATATTTCAGCATTGAAAGAAAAAGGCTAAGCTAAATATTAAAATAGGCGGGGAAAAAATAGAGCAGGTAGAACAGTTTACATATCTCGGAAGTGTTTTGGACCAACACGGTCAAAGTGGTAGGGACGTAAGGAGAAGAAGTGCGCTAGGCAAGGAGGCTTTCTCAAGGAGGAGGGAGTTGATGAGGGGGACGTTGAGTAGGGATGTTAAGACAAGACTCATGTATACTCAAGAGCAGTATGAACCCTATTACTTTGCATTATCTGGTCAGTCCCGGAATAAGGTCCCAACTACAGTTCAAAACCCAAATATTGGCTTAGAATGGTTGGCAATATGCTCGCTGGATAATCTGAAGGTCGCTGTTTCGAATCCTCGCCCTTAAAAATTCAATGTATTACACTAACTTAGGTTTTGATTGGTGAGGATATCGTTCGTCACGTTTTCTGGTTGCAGGTGACCTGTTTTTCTGGAAAATATTTTAGCGGTTGCCTATATTTTGTTAGGAGGGAGTTGATGACGAGGACGTTGAGTAGGGAGGTTAGGACAAGATTCGTAAAAACTCTGATATGGAGCGTAGGTATGTACGGCGCGGAAATGTGGTCACTGAAGCAGGAGGATAGACGTAGATTGGAGGCTTTTGAAATGTGGGTGTGGAGAAGAATAGAGAAGGTGAAATGGACCGAAAGGAAAACAAATGAGGAAGTAGTGGAGATGGTGGGTGAGGAGAGGGGTTTGTTGAGAGAAATCCTATGGAGGCAGAAAATGGATGAAAGGCGTATTGAGCGGTAGTGGAATTTTGAAGAAGGTAATAGAGGGGAGACTGTTAGGCAAGAGAGGAAAGGGCAGGATAGGGATGTTGGACGGGATGAAGGGAGGAAAGAAGTACACAGAGATGAAGAGGGACCTGATGTAGATAAGGTTGATGGATTGGGTTTTGTTTGGAGTTACAAAATGTTTTTTTGATAGTTGTGTCCATCAAGAAACCTACCTTAACCGGTAGATTCCCTAATAATAATAATAATTTCAGCATTTAAAAAAATTATTGGATACTCGTTTTCCATTGCCGTAATCAAGGTAACGCCCAGCGATATGAAGTTTCGTGTTCCCCCTTATAGTTACTGTCCAATTGCCGGTATATTTCTGGATACTATGAGAGAAAGTATAACTGCAGTTTCGAGCAGCAGCACGCGTGCCATGGAAATAATTTATTTTCTCTCTCTCTCTCACACACACAGTAGAGCGTTTTCACCGCTTTCACTCAGCCCTGATTGATTTATGGTAACGCCAGAACTATTTTACATGCATCCGCTTTCCTAGGCGAATGGGAAAGGAATTATGCATGTGCAAGGACAGGAAATTTTCCGCAAACCCGGAGAGTACTTTAAAAACTAAGCGCTTCAAAACATGCTCCAGGGTTCACATTTACATTTCACGTTCCCTTGAGCTTTCCCAATAAGAGAAGGCAAACGCAAGCCCCGCTTCCCCAGGGCCCTCCATAATGGCATTTTCAAAACTACTCTGTTGAGATATTAAAGAGAATGCCATTCAGAGGAGTCTGCACTTAACCCAAACACTCGGGAAAGGTTCAAGTATCGAAACGAAAGGAGAGGGTCCCGTCGCCATTGGCTGCGTGATTTATTTTTCAGGGTCAAGCCCATTTAAACAGGAAACTATAAGCTCTGAACTCTCTCCGTTCTCTGTTATTCCCTTATTGGATAGGTATTCGTACCTATCCCATTTAAAACTATAATATACTCAATGATAATGAAAAACCTATCCCATGACCATTTATTCCAAATATGAAAAGTTATCAACATTTTCATTTCATCATCCAAACCACCAGAGTGGTTTGTGTCGGAAGGTAGATTCAAAAGAGGCATAAGGAGTGCTCCGAGGAGAGTTGACCTCCTGTATCGTTAATGAAACTGTAGTGCTTAACAAACTCCTTCTATTTGACAGATGGGTGAGGTCAATACTTTGTGGAAATCCATTAATAATGCACAAAGAAATAATCTAAGACTTTGCACAAAGACACAGGGAAAGCCTCCATCGGCATTTAAATAATTTCTCAAAGACCTTAATATAAAAACAGCCAAACAAAAAAAATGTAAAAAGCCAATTATCATCAGTAAAAGACCCTGTAGAGACATTTCAACATTTACCGTCTAGAATTCGGGGATTGCGAGGCACCATACATTGGACAGACGGGAATAAGTCTTCGGGTAAGAGCAGAGAAACATCGCCGGGATTTCACTAAAAGAAACGGGAGTGTCACACTTCGCAGTCCATCTCCTCAGCGAACATCTTAATACGGACCTCAAATGATGTGCGAGGAAAGCGATGGGACACGGATGGATATCCAAAAACAATTAGCCATTCTGACCCTTTTACACATAAAAGAAAACATTACCAACGACAACCTTTTCCCTTTCCATATCGCTCTCCTAGGCATTCAACAATTACTACCTAAGAACAGCGAACTACCTCTACCCGAGCTTATTGACTGATCAACATACACCAACCCTTCCCCCTCCCCCATCCCGGCCACCCTTTCTCCAATCACATCACACCCAACCTGGTTTCTTCCTCCCTTTCCCTCCGCACCGCCGCCCCACGACCGACCCCACCCATTATCCCATATATATGAGTGCGTATATTTTGTAACCGGTCCAGACGATGCTAAATTGTACCGAAACTAGTCGAAACAATAAATTCATTCCTGTGAAAACGCTAAGCCTTGGATTATTTCTTCGTTAGTTAGAAATTCTTCTGTTCTTCGTCTTATTTTTTCCATTATTCACCATTATTCGTTTTTCTGTCGAATTTTAGTTCCTTACTCTGTTCCCTCATTGGCTAGTTTTAAAATTCCTATTCTTCTTGTTATAAATATTATCCGGTTCCTCTTCTCCTCTTGATTGCATTAAGGAGAGTTCTCTCTTCTTCAGTCAACTTCATTGGGGTTGAGTTGGTCTCATTCTTCACCCTGTCCACATACTCGTATCTTGTTCTTTGTAACCTTCTCCAAATCCACATCTTAAATGTCTCAATTATGTAACTCTTCCTTTTACCTAAGATCTACGCTTCACATCCATACATTTTTACACTCCACATGTGATTCTTCATTATTTTCTTCCTCAGCTCCTGTTCTACTTTCTATACCACAACATACAGGGTCGCACCCAAAACTGGTACAACTGATTTTTTTACAAGAATTTCAATGACGATATACTTACGTCGACTTAATAATCTTTAAAGTATGCTCCTTGAGCTGCTACACACTTAGTATAACGTTGCTCCCATTCCCCGTACGTACGAAATTTTCTTTGGGGATGCCGTTGACGACCCTCGTCGAAGCCTCTTGAACAGCCTTTATCGAGTCAAAACGTCGTCCCTTGAGCTGTCTTTTCATCAGGGGGAAAAAGAAGAAGTCCGGTGGTGCTAGATCGGGAGAATAGGGCGGGTGCGGCAACGTGGCAACGCCGTATTTGGCCAGGAGCTGTCTGACGACGAGCGTGCCATGGCACGAATTTTCGGCACCATCTTGGCGCACACCTTGCGCATGGCCAAATCCTGTGAAATAATGCGTTGGACGTTGGGTGCAGACAGACCCAACTGGTCTGCAATTTTTTCACTGGTTAAGCGTCGCTCTGTGTTCAGCAGTGTCCTCACTCTGTCCACATTCGTGTCGGTTCTTGCCGTCGATGGCCGTCCGGAGCGATGGTCGTCTTCAACGAGCTCCCTACCCTCTTTAAACAGCTTTTACAAATGTAGAACGGCTTAAGGCAGTGTTGTCATAAGCCTGCATGATCATATCGAGGGTCTCAGTTGCCGTCTTCCCGAGTTTCGCACAAAACTTCAAGGAATAACGTTGCTCTAAATTCAGATTCATTTTGTTTTTCGACGAGGACAAACACCTTGCTTCACTAAAAACGGTGTCCTCACTCAACGACAGCCCGCAGGCGACTAAGGTTGGTGTCGGTCTGTTGCTAAGAGCCCCCTCCACCTTATCCTGCCAAGAAGACCCCCCTCCACCGCTCCGTTCGCGCCAGAGAAAATCAGTTTTACCACTTTAGGGTGCGACCCTGTAGCAGCCTTTTTATGTGATTAAATGCTTCCTTTGCCAAGGACATTCTCCTTCTAATTTCTAAATCAATCTTCAAGTTTCATCTATCGCACTTCTCAGATATATGGATATATACTTTACATCTTTTTCAATCCTTTTTCTATTTATTGTCCATCTACATCTATATTTGCATAATACCCCGCAAGCTGCCGCCAGGGCATGTGGTAGGGAGTGTTAGGTCACCAGCCATGCACGAACAATCCCATTCATGACACCTATACACAAATATTAGTTTGATCATGAATGATATGACAGTTAATTAAGCAAAAGAAAGTACTTACATGCAATATTATTCAATAATAGGGTACGTACATATTTAAATCATGTGAGAGGAGTCTAACAAAGATGGCTCTATTTCAAAATATATGCAGAATATCGACAAAATACACACTCTGCTAATTATTTCCCTCGCGAATGAGGTCATATTTATTTTGATCTCCTAATCGTGCGAGGTAAAAAAGACATTTTTTTATTTACTGTCTATCTCCCTGATTTTAGTTACGTCAATTATTTTAACCAAAACTATCCGCCGCAAGGATTGTGGCTTGTGGCTGTTAGGGCACAACGTGTAAACCTGTGGTGTGTTAGAACACCACCCGTAAAACATAATAAAACCGCATGCAAATCTAAAACAAAAGCAGGCCAATTCACACCCACATACACGTAGAAAATCATGCACAACAAATTTTAACTTACATCCATGCAAACACATATACCATTAACTAACATACGTATAACATAGTAAGCTAGTAATTCGGATGTCTTCACTATTACTATTATGAATTTGATTTCACGCTATTATGCTTCCTGATTGCCCTAGAAAAGAACTATTATTTATATCTGTCTGTATTGGAGTCTATCTCCCTTATTCTATCTTTCAAGTCTCTGAGCAACTCTCTCATCAGATCTTGTCTCTTTTCATTTTTCTATCAATACACTAACCGTCGTTCATTCTCATCACCCTTATATATGTTATTATTTAATCTCATCTCTCAAGAACCTCTACTCTTGTGCCTATCATCTTGATTGAACGATCAAGACTTTGGGCTAGATAAAACCACGCTTCATTCCAAATTGTTCAAAGTTTTCAGTCTCTTTCGTAACATCGTTACTCACCTTTAATGCCGTTCACTTTCCTTTTCATGAAATATATTTGGTCTAACGCCATAATTCTTTTCATATCCAAACTAAGTTTATCACCTTGGGCCAAAATACTGACGAGATAAATGAAATATCCCAGCTGCTCTATTTTTTACGTCATGTGCATCAACTATGAAATTAGGGCTACGAAGATGTGTCTATCAACCGGAAATTTACCTAAATTCAATTTTTGAAGGAGATCTTAAATTCGAAATATGTGATCTTGAAAACAGTGAAAATACGGAATATTTCCTAAAGAATTGTAGATTAATTATTGTTTCCGGAAATTTTCATTTGATCATCTTTGATTAACCTAATACCAGTTCATCAATTTTGAAATAAATTTAGACATTGATGATTGGGAGAACGTTTATTCACTCATTGTTTACCACTTGGTTGTAAATCCTTCATGACGCTTGTAGATTGGCTTATGCATTGATAGGTACCTTACTGGAGCAATCCTCCTTGGCGGGTAATCCGCAAATTTTACCCTCAATGTGATTATTGGACAGCAAAATAATATGGCTAAATCAAAGCGGCTTATCCCATCGAGGAAAAATTTACTTATTTTCACTCTCAGCGCATACAAATTCGTTGTTTGGCATTCGTAATAGGCAGACGAGACTCATATAATCATTTTCCACCATTCTAGATCCAATCCCACTTTGTGACCACTTTCTCACTGTCGCTTTTTCTGTTTGTACACTTGAAGGAGTGCGTGAAAATTCAATTTGTGGCATTCCCTTTTGCCAATTAGGGAAAGCTGAGTTTCTTTAGTTGCGTTCTTACTCCTCCGACGTCACCGACCCCTTAGCCGTCATAGAGGGGAAAAGGCAAGGCTTCCGAGAGGCTTCACGGAATCACGCGGACCCGCACTCGCTCTCTCTGTGTATATATAATGCGTGATTATATAACTCACACAAAACGTGAAATCGAACAGATTACAAGCGCGAAAAAGGTTAATGCATATATATATATATATATATATATACACACACACACATATAATCTACCGGATAAGGTAGGTTTTTGGATGGACACAACTATCAAATAAATATCTTGCGACTCCAAACCAAACACAATCCAGCAACCTACTCTACCTCAGGTCTCTTAATCTCTGTGTACTTCCTTCCTTCATCCCGTCCAATATTCCTATCCCGTTCCTGCCCTTTCCACGTTTGCCCAACATTCTCCCCCTTATAACAAACCGAACGGTATTAGGGCTAACCTTATGAAATGTATCCATGATGGAAAGGAGACAAACTACTATCTATTGGTTCAGGTATGTGGATGACATCCTTTGCTGCTGGACGGGCACCACGAGACAAATTGATAAATTTCTAGTTTTGCTTAACTCCCTTCATGAAAGAATTAACTTCACAGTTGAAAATGACAACGGGAGACGCATCAACTTCCTGGATTTGACCATTTGAGATCAACAACGGTAGGCATCAATTCTCTATTTATCGGAAACCTACCAGCACAAACGAAATCATCCCGGCTGACTCCTGCCACCCATTCTCTCAGAAGACCGCCGCCCTATACGCAGCCATTAAGAGACTAATCAGAATCCCCATGTAAAAATACAAATATGAAAACGAACTCCGTGTGATCAAGTGCATCGCTTCCACGAATGGATACTCCTCCAACTTAGTGGAAAAAATTCTTAGTAAAGCCCTCCATAAGCTTGCGGTTTCGGAAACTTCCGTCCTTGAGTTAAGTGACAAACCAAAACAGTTGCGCAAAATGACCTTTCTGGGTAAAATATCTTACGCGGCTGCCAAAAAAATCGCAGTGGACAAATACTGTATCGCCTACGCTACCCCATACACGCTAGATAAACAGTTAATCAACGCCAAAGATGACGTACCCGACCGGAAAAAGAGTGGCGCCTATTTGTTAAAATGTAACGACTGCCCTGCCATATACATCGGGAGGACTGTTCGGAGCCTTGAAATAACGACGGATGAACATCGGAAGTGCTTCGAAGCGGGCAAGGATCATTCTATGTTCGCCAGGCACCTCCTTGAAAACGGACACTGTAGCAATTTCTCTCCAGAAATTTTGCACTTCGAAGATACGGAGAGGAGACTGGACGCTCTCGAAGCGTTGGAAATCGTCCAGCATTGCCGAAGAAAGACGTTACTGGTTAACGACCAAATTCTCACATCCCACTCCCCAATTTTCTCCATTCCGTTTGAGTCCATGGGACTACCCAATGTAAGACGCTGATGAAGGGGAGACGAAACCAGGGCCCTTCTTCCCCCCCCCACTGTCATCCTCTTCCACTCTCCGTACCCAACCCTAACACCCCTCTCTCTCAAATCTCACTCTACACTCTTTTCCCTCCCTCCCCCCCCCTCGCCCCTCCCTCTTCCCTTCTCCCCCGCTCCTAAACCCCCTACCCCCCCCCCCTCAATTGATTGTCATATATATAGGATACGTAACTCTGTATAGTCACCTGAAGATGACATTAAGTGTTTGAAACCCAGGTCGTGAATAAATCTCTATTCAAGTGAAATTTGCATAGTTTGTCTCCTTTCCATCATTCTCCCCCTTAATATAATTTTCATCATCCCACTGCCGATCCATATACCCTTCATCCATTTTCCCTGCCTCCATACGTTTTCTTCCAACTAACCCCTCTCCTCTCCCGCCATACCTACACCTACACACATTTATATATATATATATATATATATATATATATATATATATATATATATATATATATATATATATATATTTATATTTATATTTATATTTATTTATATTTATATACACATATATATGTAGGTGTAGTTCAGGGGTTAGAGTGTTGGACTAGTGACCGGAGGGTCCCGGGTTCGATGCCCGGGCAAGGTACTTTGGGCACCTGCAGCTCCACATAAGCTATGTGGTTTTTCAAGTACTAGATCTTAATGGGAAACCCTAACTGGCACAGGGAAAGGAACTGGCCCTCCTACCCTGATGTGTGAATTACACACGCCGTCGGGCTTAGTACTGAGTGAGCTCTACCCTAACCTGCCAAACTGATCTTGGGGTTAAATACTATGTTTATGGTTATATATATATATTTTTTTTTAGGTAATCTACCGGTTAAGGTAGGTTTTTGGATGGACCCAACTATCAAACAAACATTTTGTGACTCCCCACTTAGCAAACTAATCTATATCAGGTCCCTCTTCATCTCGGTGTACTTCTTTCCTCCCTTCATCTCGTCCAACATCCCTATCCTGTTCCTACCCTTACCTCGCTTGCCCAACATTCTTCCCTCTATTACCCTCTTCAACATTCCACTACCGCTCAATACGCCTTTCATCCATTTTTCCTGCCTCCATAGGATTTCTCTCAACAAACCCCTCTCCTCCCCCACCATTTCTAGTACTTCCTCATTTGTTTTCCTTTCGGTCCATTTCACCTTTTCCATTCTTCTCCACACCCACATTTCAAAAGCCTCCAATCTACGTCTATCCTCCTGCTTCAGCGACCACGTTTCCGCGCCGTACATAGCTACGCTCCATATCAGAGTTTTTACGAGTCTTGTCTTAACATCCCTACTCAACGTCCCCGTCATCAACTCCCTCCTCCTTGAGAAAGCCTCCTTGCCTAGCGCAATGCTTCTCCTTACGTCCCTACCACTTTGACCGTGTTGGTCCAAAACACTTCCGAGATATGTAAACTGTTCTACCTGCTCTATTTTTTCCCCGCCTATTTTAATATTTAGCTTAGCCTTTTTCTTTCTGGAAAATCGCATAACCTTTGTTTTATTAATATTTATTCTCATCCCATATTTATCGCACTGAACCTCCAATTCACTCAACAATGCTTGCAACCCCTTGGCTGACTGAGCAACTAATGCTTGGTCATCAGCAAACCTAACCGATTTTACGAATTCCCCTCCGACTTTCATTCCTACCTCCAGTTCTTCCCATGCCTCTTTAATCATTTCCTCTACATATACGTTGAACAGTACCGGTGACAATGGGCAACCCTGCCTTTCACCTCTTCCTAACACTGCCCATCCGGACTCTCCGTTCCCCACTCGCACCTGAGCAGTCTGAGACATGTACAGGTTGCGGATCAGTCTCCTGTCCCTCCAATCCATTCCTATTTTCTGCAATACACGCATTAATTTTTCCCAATTCACTCTATCAAACGCTTTTTCGAAATCTACAAAACAGGCAAAAACGTCCTGATTGTATTCTATATTCCTCTCGACTAGTGATCTCATTACTGCAATGGCATCACGCGTACCTCTTCCTTTCCTGAACCCAAACTGATCATCCCCTAAGTAATCATTTGCCTTAGTCTCTATCCTTTTGTTGATGATCCTGAGAATAACTTTAGCTGCGTGGGATATCAAACTTATTGTTCTGTAATCCTCACATGACGAAGCCTTTGCCTTTTTTGGAATAGGAACTAACACCGATCTCACAAAATCTTCCGGCCAGATTCCTTCCTCATAGATACTACGAATCAGTCCATATATGGCCTTCTTCCCACCTTTCCCTAACCATTTCAACATTTCTACGGGAATATTGTCCAGCCCCACAGCCTTATTTGCTTTCATCTCCTTTAATGCCCTTTCTATTTCATCGTCGAGTATGCCTGGACCCAAGCTATCTTCTTCTACGTCATGTTCCTTTTCTATGTCTAACCTTGTCGGCCTAAGTTCTTTACCATACAGTGTTTCTATATATTCCTTCCATCTCTCTTGGATTTTTCCTGGTTCAACTATTATCTTACCCCATTTATCTTTAACTGTTAGCACACATCTTTCCTTCTTACTTCCCGATAATAACTTAACCTTGCTGTATAGAGCACCAATTTCACCCTTCTTCTGTAAACTTTCCATATCCTCGCATTGCGTTTTCCACCATTCTTCTTTTGCTTTATTTGTGGCCCTTCTCAGTTTATTGTTTAACTCTTTGTACTTCATTTTGCCTAACTCTTTGTTTACATTTATCCATCTTCTTCTCTCATCCATCTTTGCAATCATCTCATCCGTTACCCATGGTTCCCTTATCCTTTTCCCGTTAACGGTTCCTATGGTGTCTTTAGCGGCTTCCAATATCCCTTTCTTGATACTTTCCCATTTTTCTTCGATAGCACTCAGTTCTTTACCGTCATCCATCATTTTCTCTACAGCCTCCTGATACTCCTTCCTCGTTAATTCATTTACTGCTTCTAAATTCCATTTTTTAGCCCGCCGCCCTTGCCTTATCTTCTTGAAACGAACATTACATTTCATAACAACTAAATTGTGGTCAGAGTCCGCATCCGCTCCTGGGAAACTCTGCGAATTTATCACACTGTTCCTAAACCTGTGCCTAACCATAATATAATCTAACTGATACCTTTCTGAGTCACCTGGCATTTTCCATGTATACCTACGCCTTTTGTGGTGTCTAAACCATGTGTTAGTGATGACTAACCCCTGTCTCCTGCAGAATTCAATTGCTTTCTCCCCGCGTTCATTCCTCGTGCCTAACCCATAGTCCCCCACCTCACCACCATCTCTTCCTTCGCCTACCGTCGCATTCCAATCCCCCATCACTATCAAATGTTTCCCTGCAGGAACACTCGCGATGATATCCTCTAACTCATCATACATCCTATCGACTTCTTCCTCCTTGTGGTTGCTCGGTGGCATGTATACCTGAATAATGACCAAGTTCGTCGGCTCTGCTTTAATCTCTACTAGTAAAATTCTATCTGTCGCTTGCTCTATGTTGACTACGCTTCTTCCTACCCCTTTATTTAAAATTACGGCAACCCCTCGTTGGCTCTCGTCCCCGCCGCTGTATATTACTCTATAATATATATATATATATATATATATATATATATATATATATATATATATATATATATATATAGTATATAAACCATAAACATGTATATATATTAAAATGCATATAGATGTAAGGGAAAGGTATAGGAACGTACATAAGAGACAAACACAGGACAGGTGGGGAAGGTGGAATGTTGTGGATCACAAGCACAAAAGAGTGTTCCTACTAGAATTATATAAACCCAGTTGCAATTAGGCATTTGTCCTGGCGGCAACGGTGAAGTCTGATCAATGGTCACTTGCAATGCACGTACATACACACACAAGAAAAACAGATATAAAACAAAATGCTCTTACAATGAAACTTTTAGATTCCCAACCTCTCCTTTACCATCCCACAAGTGGTAGGTTCACACTATACCTACAACGCTCCGACCATCGCCGCACTCCGTGATTGTATGATTCCTAATGTAAGTCTCCAAATTGTTACATTTTACAAAAATCTTTTTTTCAATAACTGACGAATCATTTTAAAGCTTTAACATATCTACATTTCATTGAATAAGTTTTATTTCGTTCATCATATTTACGATTATGTAGGCCCTGATGTAGTTTTTGTATAATTATGTCATTCCAGCCCTCGTTACTGATTTCGTACTATTTTTAGTTCTAGAAAAAAATGGACACCTTTATTTTTTCATTGATTTTGTATAACTTAACACACGCAAACGCGGGCGCACACGCACAAACCTGTTTGTGAGCGTGTCTTTCCGCACTTAGCAATGGAACCAAACAAGAAAACCCGCCAAACGCCAAAGATATCCACCCATATATAGATTTAGGGAAAAGGAATTTAAACCGACGTAAGAGACGAGCACTTATTTTTTACGAATGACTTTTGATTTGAAGGTGGAGGGGTGTAACTGTTTTTATGGACATTAGGAAACTTACTCGTGGAGAAATTCGGGCGATGAATCCGAAACATCCAGAGACGTCCACGAGGTACGTCTCTTGCCGTATCAAACATCGAACGCAGCCCTTCATTCGATTGGAGATAAAGGATTGGGAAGGAGAGAAAGGGTTTACAAGGGTTTTGGAAAGCCTGAAGCGCAAGACGGAGTTCATTACTTTTTGAATTAATTCACCGCCGCGTTTCTCCGACGAGTACCTCCTCAGGGTATCCATTATTCACGGCAACGTGGGGAGATGGTGGAAAAAGAAAGTTTGATTCCTTTAATGTTATGGTGGCAAGAGAGAAGGGAATAGATGAGGTAGGGAGGAGAAGATGTAGATGGGAAAGGGTTTAGAAAGAACGTGGAAAGAGAAAGAGAGAGGAGAGTGGGAAAGGAGCGATTTTTTCCGTCGTAGAAGCCGCAAGGTCTTCGCGAGAAAGGGATCGCCTTTGTATCCTTCCGGCTCCACCTCCTCCGCCCCTTATGAACGGGAGAGAGAAACAGCCTTATTGTTTTCATTCCACCTCGGTCTCATTCAGGGCGCCTTCGTTTCAACAACTCCTTTGTCCGAATCTGATACCCCCGGCCTAAGCAAACATCGCTCCCTCTCTCCCTCTCCCACATCATTCCTCCCCTGAAGAAGAACTGCCTCTCTCCTTTATCGTCTTACGCCACCCCGTCTTGCTCTCCCTCCTTCTTTTACTCGGTACCCTGAAGATCTACACTGTTCTAATGTGACTACAGGGTGTGATTCAACGTTACATATTCATTTTCAGCAATTGAAAATAAGGTACCGCCATTATTTGTTACGATTGGTTCATAATACGAGTATAAGGCAAGCACCAACAGATTCAGGTACCTCAGTACAAATTCTTAGGATTTGAATCCTAGGTACGAGAGCCATAAATATCACCGTGCATACTAAAAATCAATCATACAAAAATTGTACCAGTATAAGCAAGGTAATAACATTAAAACTAATTTAATTAAATTCCATCCTCAGTTTTTCTCGCTATATACGTACTGGTAATGCCGGCAAAATTATTATAAAAAAATTGGTAATTTTAAATATTTTAGCCAGCAGTGCGTAATCAGATGGGACTATGTTCTTGCGTGAAACGATGAGTAGTGTATTGAGATGTATGTTGCCGGAAATTATTTGGTGGAACAATAAATAAATCCGTTGTTCTTATCATCGCCAAAGCGGTTAAGGGTATAGGATTGGTTTTGGGCGGGAAAACTAGGCATCGTCGACTCAATGAAAGTATCTAGATTAGAAACCCTAGGTACTACTGCCTAGAAAAGCAACATTGGTATTCCGTACCTGGTTACAAATCACTATTTGTATCGGAGACATGCTCAGCATGTTGTTTGTTTGTCAGCATGACTCATATCCTACCCTTTGTTCTTGATTCTCTTTACTTTTTCGGATATTTTTAAATTTGTGTTTTTACATAAAAAACTCTTCTGCCCACTCTTAATTTAACTGATCTTACATTTGCCTTTTATCTGTTGGATTATTAAGGGAAAAAGGCATTAGTTCTTTTTTCATTTTAGAATATGTTTACTTAATTTATATATATATATATATATATATATATATATATATATATATATATATATATATATATATATATATATATATATATAGATGATTTCTTCGAAGTAACACGGAAGTGTTGAATAAAAAACTTAGACAGTAACACACAGCACGAGAACACATAAAAACACATAATAAGAACACTCACAATATTGTGAGTGTTCTTTTTATGTGTTCTCGTGCTGTGTGTTACTGTCTAAGTTATATATATATATATATATATATATATATATATATATATATATATATATATATATATGCGGGTCGCGCTGGTCTAGCGAGTAGAGCGTTGGACTGCTGACCAGAAGGTCCCGGATTCGATTCCCGGGCAAGGCACTTTGGGCACCTGCAGCTCCACCCAAGCTAGTTGATTTTTCGGGTACCAGATCTTCCTTTTGAGTTTTTTGATGAGCGGATGACCCCAGTGTGGGGTCTCAAGTCCCTTCGCTACGCCCGCCTCTCAATCCTCCGCAGACTCGGTCCGCATTTCGTTCAACATTTATATTTGGCGATGATGTTGACAACGTAATATTACCTCCATCATACCCCAGTAGGCGAGATCATATGAATAAAGTTAGAGAGAATAAGAGTAGAAGATTGATTTAAGATATCGTTTATCCCGTGAACGTTAAGAGATCAGAATGACGTTATCCGACGGCGCTATTGGGGAAAGAATTTGTGACAAAAGTAGCCTACTACGTAATGGTACCCTGCCACACATCCTAAAGATTGCTTTCAGGGGAATATGTAAGTATGTATCCATGTAAATTATACAGTATTTGTTCTCCGCTTCACCTGAAAAACGGACACCCTGGAGGTTATCCTTTTGCTCGTCTCCTTGCTTGAGCTCCAGGGGAAGGAACCCAAGGGGATTTGTTTTTCCCCCTTTACTTTTACGGCCGCGGTTTCTACAATTAATTCACCAAACCTCTCCCTCTTTACCTCCGTGCACTTGCTTCCGTAGAGGAAGGCGTTTGGTAGCATCGTCCCGCTTGTTTTGAACGAAATTTGGCCTTCTGTCTCTGCCTTTGAGGCATTTATTTGTGACTCTGCCGTAGCTCTATCATTAATATTCGTCTCTACAACATTTTCCACCGTCATTTCTCTCTTTTCTTCCGAACAGACTCTAGACAATGATTTCTCAATATATACGATACGTCGAAACCGCTTCGATCCGAATCTGTGTATCAATTTTACTGTACGATCGATATTTTTGACGAATTCGATGCTAAGAATCGATTAACATCTTTACGAATTTAACGGATGAAACATAATGCATTATCTTCTATTTCATCATATAGGTGACATCTTTTGATCGCCATGTGAAGAATCTGCTCGCACCGTAATATGTTATTTTACTGAGATCGGCAATGTTGATGTTTCACTTTTAATACTACTTTTCACGAGTTTAAAGTGGTAAATAAATATTATTTCAATTAGTCTGTAGGTGGCGATATGAATATCAAGTGTTTGTTACGTCAACGATAATGTGATCTATGTGCATTGTGTGCGGTGGCCAATGTTTCAGATGCATCCTGTGATCTTTACTTGACTGCATTGTGGTAGAACTCAAAATTAGCACGTAACAACCACATTGGGTGTTATACCAATTGGCTGCTTAGGTTTTCTCATTTATGGTATGCTGACCCCGACTCTAGGTTTCGTCATTTTCATCGTTGGTTCTAACACTCAAATTTTTGTCCACTTATCACTAGAGGCGCGAGTGACTTCAGCTGCCTGTTCACTAACGTATTAACCACTGCTATTGCTAAAATCTTGAATCAAGTCAACTGCTTTTATTGCAGTTCAAAACCTGGTCAGCATAGCTGTAGACATTTTTTTCGGTGGTGGTGTCAAATCAAATACATTTCTAACACTTAAACAGACATTTTAAAGTTTACACCATTTTTAAAATGTACCTGTCTTATTTCAAAAATGGTTATAGATAAAACTATTGCTTTTCAAAAATGTTTGTTACTGCAAGCAGATGACATAGTTTAATTTAGTTTCCGGAAACAATGTATCTAGAACATGTTGTTATTGATAAAGTCGTACAGATGGAATACAAAGTAACAGCCTTACATGTGTATAATAGTCTCTTTTTTACAACTCTCCGGTCCAAAATATTGTCATCACTTTACCTGATGTTGTTATTTCAAATTCATCAAATTGTGTATCATTTTTCCTTTCTCCACCAAGTTCCTTCCACTTCCCATTCAAGCAGTTATTTCCACTTGCCACAAGACGCATGAGATGAATGGGGGTAATAAATGAACTTAATATTACCCATTATATTACCGCAAGGATGACTCATTTTTATGACTGCGACATTAGCGGACGGCAGATATGAAAAATATAAGAGAGCACATCACTGATGAATTCTGTCATTAAGGAGGAGTTATGGAGGACAATGGAAGAATAAAGTCCATTAATTTATCTCGTTGACGTCAACAAATCCTCCAGAAGGCTTCGTGAATGAAGCTGCTTATGCTTTCAATTTGCCATTTACTCAAAGGATCCAACCATAATTAGGTTAGAAAGGTTAAACGACTGCGTTTAATTTACATGGTTAACATTCTGAAGGAAAAATCCTCCTTTACCCTCTTTTCCACGCTCTAACGTCCCCTGCTGTTTGCCCTGCTGAACGGATTCCGAGGATTCTGTAGATCTACATGGTTTGTACCAAAAATATAAATATCGTAATGCTCATCATCTTTTTGGACTCCGAAGACGTTATGCACAAAAAAATTGTGTCTCCGGGACAGACAGTGAATAGTAAGCATTACGCGAAAGTCTGCGAAAAAGAGTGGAACAAGTCAGGGAGGAGATCTTGGCAAACTGGCGTTTGCACCGCGACATCGTACCGTCCCACACCGTCTTCCTCTTGACCAAGTATCTGGCCAAGCACAAGGTGGAAACGCTGCCTCAATCGCCCTATAACACTTTAGTGGCAACGCCCAACTTCTCTTAGTTGACAAGAAGAAAAAGGAGGTTGTTGGGTAACCATTTGGAAACGTTTGGTAGTGACAAAGAGGCCGTGACAAGGTGTTTGAACGAGGTTCCCGTCAACACCTTCTAGGAAACATGCTAAAGCTGAAAGAGACGCTCGGTGTGTTCATGCCCAAGTGTGTTGTTTTGAAGAATTTTTGTGATTTCTACCTTGATCTGTAATGACTCCCTTAATTATTATTCTAATTTTTGGGACTGACCTTGTAGTTCTTCTAAAGATTGATTAATGTATTTTATCTGATATGGGAAATACAGTAAGGAGGATCTGTGAGCATCATTCAAATGACGCACCTTTGGTTTGGAATCAAAATGTACGTGGTAAAAAGATTTTTCCAGGCACTCAGTAATGCACGTCGAGGAAAATTAATGTGTCAATTTCCGTAGTACCCACTCTGGAAGTAGTTTTACCCCTTTCTCATTTCCTTCCCCATATTCATCTTTGATTTATTGACAGTAAGCATTTTTGAAAGTAAACTAAGACAAGGTCTCTCATATATGGCCTAAGCAAAGATTATTCGATCAATAACAGATTCTTCTCCATACAGTTGTAAAGATGAAAATCTTCAGAGTGTTTAAGACTCAAGAATATAGTGTTACTGAGCTTTGAGATTATAAGATAAAGACAGGAGTGGGTGTTACATTCAATATATTCCGACCTTTTATATAGGAAAGTGAAGGTAAGATGAGCGTTTATTTATTCAGCATTTATCAATAACCATTGCTCAAGACAAAGTATATTAAAAATTGTTTTTCAATATTGCACTTTCAATTTTAAATGTTTCATTTGATGCAGATTCATTTTAATATTAATTAAGTTTTTACGTTCTGAGGAAGCTGTTAAATCCTGTCTTTTATGAAGGAGCTAGCAGATGTTCCCTCTAGCTGTTAAAAATACGAAAGTAGATATTTTATCCTAGGGATAAAAAATGCCACTGCAAACTACCTTAGTTATAGGTCACGCAGCGAGAAATAGCGGGGAAGCTAGCACTACTGTGCATGGGGATCTAAGTTAAAAATCAAAGAGTTCACATTACTTCTCTCACTATGGTCTATTATCGCGATTCAACTGTCGAGCCCATCGATTAACAACGACATTCCGAAACTCGCCTCAAAAAAAATATCAGAGAATTAATATCTTGATTTGAGTATTTTATAAGCATGTCAGGTAATAATTTAATGCAAATGTTTACGCTAAATGCCGTTGTATTATAATTGCTTTGATCGGATTGGATTTAAAAACCTCACGTTTTGGTTGAATAAATGCCGAATACGACTTCTATTATTTTGAGTTTCAATTCTGTTTAATACCATTCATGTTTTTTCCTATTTAGCATTTATTTTATTCAATGCAAAATTTATATTACGAATTATCATATTTTATTTCGTATTTTCCTTTAATCACTGTAGATATTTAAATACTTCGTTGTAATTACTGCTGACCTACTTACGCATCTAAATTGACGTGACCGTAGATAAAAGAAGTGATTATCTAGTTTCAATCTCTACCCCAAAAAAGTCAATGTATTAACATTATGTTTTGTATGATACTACTTATTTAATATAAGTACCAGTGACTTGTATGTTACGTGACATTGAGCCCCCTCGTGGTGGTAAAACATATGCTGATCAAAGTTTTTTCTGTATCTTTCGTAATTTATCTGAAAGCCTCATAGCGCGTCAAGGGATTGTGGTGGGCAGAAATTATACCCTTCTCATCCGACAGGAAAAGTACAAGTCGAGGCCAATTTCAGTTCTCGGACGGAGCCTGGCCCGGTGCCTAATTCCTCTTCAAACGTCTCCGCGTTATTTTTTATTTTGGTTGAGCAAATTAATAGCTTTCGTCGGGTGTATATGCCCGCACTGCTTTCCTCTGGCGGGCTTAAACGGCGTGCGTCTAACAAGCTTACCTGTCCCACGCACCCGTACATCCAACCCAGTCTCTCTCCCTTCCTACACCCGCTTCCGTGCTTGCCATCGTCACGGCGTCGGTCCCTTTACTTGCCTCTCCGGCAATTTCCAGTGGCGCCCGTCCAAAACACCCTGCTCCTCTCTCACTCTTTCCCCGCTCCCTCCACCCTCGACTCATTCTCCCACCGACACGACCGTTCCTGTTCCCACGGTGCCCCGGCGGCGGCGACTCGGCGTGTTGGTCCAGGGCGCCCACGGTCCTTTTTAATCGCCGGTCGACCTGTAACCCTATTCCGTGAGAGGGATCTCCTCTTTCAAAAGAGCCTGTTTCCTGACTCCCCTACACTTCCCTTCTTACACAACTCTCTTTTGTCCATTCCTCCTTCTTTGTCCAATCCAGTCCTCCGTCACCCTCTTGTGTGCCTGCTCTCTCCAATTCAACTTCTTTGCCCGATTACTAATACGCTTTCTGCCAACAATTTCATGGATCACCACAAATGCACGCTAAGGAAAGAGGTTCTCCTGTTACAATGTAAATATTTGTATCTGTATATGTGCGTACGTAATATCAATTTCGTATACTCTTGTGTGTGTGTGTGTATGTATATATATATATGTATATGTATATATATATATATATATATATATATATATATATATATATATATATATATTGTAAAAGTACTCTTCCTCGATAGCTCAGGTGGTTTAGAGCATCCGCCCGGCAAGTGGAGAGATCCGGTGTTCAAGTCCCGGTCGAGGAAGATATTTTTACATTCGTGATCTGCTCACATCCGCCATCCCCACCTCTGTTGTGTTTGTCCTTTATATGTGTTCCTTTACCATTTTCCTTATCTCTATTTCAATTTGAATGAATATTTATTCGCCATATGGCGGTATTTCGTGTTTGAATGTGTATTTGGCCAATGTGGCTCGTCTCTTCTTCTGGCTATGCGTGCCATGAAACGCACCGTTCCTATCCTTTATGATGTTGTATGCTTGCTAACCTACTGTCCATTCTCCTCTTGTGTTTGTCAATTTCTCCTTTGGTGGGTGTAACAGCTCCCTAACGCCATCTTCTGGGTAATGATTCGGAGCACTTTGGCGCTTTATAAGATCGCAGATTTCAATGTAAAAGTACTCTTCCTCGATAGCTCAGGTGGTTTAGAGCATCCGCCCGGCAAGTGGAGAGATCCGGTGTTCAAGTCCCAGTCGAGGAAAGTATTTTTACATTCGTGATCTGCTCACATCCGCCATCCCCACCTCTCTTGTGTTTGTCCTTTATATGTGTTCCTTTACCATTTTCCTTATCTCTATTTCAATTTGAATGAATATTTATTCGCCATATGGCGGTATTTCGTGTTTGAATGTGTATATATATATATATATATATATATATATATATATATATTTATATTTATATATATAAATTTACTAATAGTCATAACAAACACAGAAACCAAAACACAAAAGAGGGACTCACTGGTTCTCGAATTTTCGGTGGTCCAACCACCTTTCTCAAGAGGAATTAGGAACAGAACTGAGGCAGAGGAGGGCCCGAAAGCAGTGGTAGGAAGGAGAAGGGGAAATGGGGGGAAAAGAGGGGAAAAGAGGGGAAAAGAGGGGAAAAGGGCGGAAAAAGGAAGGGGGGTATGCTCCCAATCCCCAAACATGCCTCCGAACACAAGACTGCCTTTGACCAATGTTTTAAAGTATCCGTCTTAGCATCCCTCCCACACTCAGACCCTCCACTGAAACTCAAAACATTAGAGCTAGCTTTCATCTGGCTCTTGGATTCCTCGAATCGCCCAGGTATTAATATTAGACATTAATTGCCCCCTTTATGCATATAATTTCATCCCCCTCCGCCCCCAACAACTTCCATATCATCCCCACCTTTTTTAAAATAGACCCCTATCGAGTGACTCAGTACAAGTGCTAAATGCAGTGAACGACTGAACAGAGGTGCCCCAGCAAATTTCGCGTTAGACTGGAAAAATCGGGTACCAAGACGTTGCGGATGAATTTTCGGGTGTTTATAGATAAATATATGTCAAAAACTACAGTTTTAAGTGGTACGAGCTGTTCAAAAATGGCCGAGAGAGTGCGGAGTCCTGGGCTGGACGGCCGTCGACGTCAAGAACCGACGGCCACGTTCAAAGTGTGCTTGATGTACTGAATTCATACCTACAGTTAAGAGTGTGCATAATCGTAAATCATATTGGCATTGATAATATGAAATTGCACACCATTATCACTGAAAATTTGGCGATGATAAAGATCTGTGCTAAACTCGCCCGGAAGGTCTTGACGGACGACGTAGATCAGTGTCGAGTGTCTGCTCACGAAGACCTTCTGTAACGATATCACAACGATTCCCCAGTCCTCTAATAGTTTATTTAGTTTTATCTCTACCAGTAATATTCTATCCGTTGTAATAATTGAGGTGGTTTCCCCCTTGCTTCCGCAATAGGTTTTGTAACTTGACGCCATCACACAATAGCCGCCCCGCTGGGGTCAGACACCTTTGCAGCCGCCTCACTGAGGAACAGACACTACGTGGACTACCTTTCGTCTGACTATTAACCTTCCCCCTATCTGCCATGGGTGACCCCACCAGGAGCAATTATCATTGCTCCCACGAGCACAGCTCTAATGGGTCATCGGAACACAAGCCCTTCCACCACGTCATGATTGTAGATGTAGATCTCTACCATCTGCACAGAAAATTTAAAGCAAGCGAAATCCATTTTAGGCCAGAGCCTCTTCTAGCTAGTAGCGAGCTTAAATGTTTATGTATGGCACGATCAGCAATTTCCTTAAGGACTTAAGTACAACATTGTCACTTGCCTCCTATCATCATCAGACACGTATTTGCGTAGTAGAGGTATCTAGTTTCCGTGGAAACAGGGCAGTCAACCATCTTTGAACTGTCACACCCACGGACGCAAAATTATTACATACCCGTAATATCATAACTGCATATCTATTACTTAATGATGAATTCAAACGGTTCGTACCAAATATGTGGAGAAAATGGATGAATAAATGCTGTTCTTCTACACCAAATGTCGTCATTTTAAGTATTGATAATCCATTTTACTCTGGTGGATGTTACAAAAACCATGTGAAATATATTTTGTAGGGTTATATTTATAGATCATGCTCATGTATTTTTATTCTATTATGTATCGCTCTCTACTCCATTCCTTGAGTGAAATATCTGTTTTCATTTAACTTTGACGAACCTTGTACGAATTCTGATAACAATGAGAGGTGCTTTGAAATAGTTTAGCGTATTTTCTTCAATGCTGGGAATGGTAACGAGTGACTATTTAATTAAACGCTTCACGATTCATAATCACTTACGACCTTGATTTTGCTAACCTGCAACAACATAAGGTGACCTTAAAATCTTTAACATATGGCACCACACGCTCCAGTTGCATCATGCTTCCGTTCGCAATCTACGCACATGTTAAACGGTTCACGCAATCATGCTTGTGCTTGTGTGTGGTTAGTCTCGAGAAAATAAAATTGCTTGACATGAAGTAATTATAGTAATTGAGCATCTTTTTCCCAAACTCTCTATTTTATTTCTCTCGTTTGTCGATCACTCTTCAAGCGGGAGCGCGAATCTTGAGAAATCCTGTACCATTCTGTGACCCATCTGCTCGCTTTAAGTGGGAAAATTAGATCACAAATGGCCCCGTCGTTATTTTTGTGCGAAATGTTGGGAGGGAGAGACTCCACTCAGACACAAAATGGTGCCATATTGCTCTCAAGATTAAAGGCGTCATCAAACTCTCCTTCGCCTGGGAACTTGAGGAAGAAAAAGTTATAGCCGCACGTCTTCTGGTAAGAGAGAGGGGGGTTGAAGAAGGGGGTGAAAGAGGTTGATGCCCCACTCCTTAACCAGCGAGAAGAAACCTCTTGAACTCGATGCTTTCGAAGTCCCCCAGGGTTGTAAAGCGTCTCCTGACAAGGTTGTACAAAAAAATCGTGACCTGCGTGCTGGAGACGATGTTAAGCGTGAGCCATTTACTTCTTTGTACGCTAGGACGTGATACGGTGACGATAGGCAGGAAACTTCATCTTTGTACGGGACGCCACGTATAAAAAAGGTTGTATTATCATACGAGCCTCACTCATCCAGTCAATCCATAAAAAAATAAAGAGGGAATTTTCGTGGGGAGTCCGTTTTAAAGGAGGGCTGAGAATAAGGTGTTGAATTATCTTTTGTAGTATAGTACATGGTGGTACAGAATGAACTACCTGATTTGACGGTTATTTAAAAAAAACAACCACGAAATTTAAAAATGAAATTTGTTTTGAAAAATTACATCCAATCTTATTTTATTTTCATTAGTTTTAAAAATTATTTCATCCAGGTGAAGGCCTTGGTGAGCAATGAACATGTTGAGTCGTCCAAAAAAGTTTTCGAAAACTCTTCCCAGCACATCTATTCGTTATTCCAGCGATGTTATCTGTAACTGCCTCATTAAGAGATTCCTTGGTCCTTGATCGATCTTTATATCCTGCAGCTTTGAGATATCCCCGAAGAAAAAATCAGATGGGCTCAAATCCGGGGAGCTAGGGAACCATGGAACATCCCCCCTTTAAGGAGATCTGGCGGTCGGAAAATTGTTCTTGCAGAATTGGGCGTGGACGACGGGCGGTATGAGCCGTAATACCATCCTGTTGAAACCATAAGGCTTTTCTGTCATATTACTCATCATATTCATCCATTTAAGGGAGTAAAAAGTTCTTCAGTATTTCACAATAGCGTAGAGAGTTCACAGTAACAGTTGAACCTCGAGATTCATAAGAGTATGGCACAATAATGCCTATGGAGAACACAGGGCACCTAATTGTCACTTTGAGGTGATGAGGAGGTCTTGGGTGAAATTTGAGAGAGTTGTCAGTCGTCCAGTAACCAAAATTTAGCTTATCAACTGAGCCGGAGAGGCGAAAATGCGTTTCAGAATAGTCTCGGGCTGCACAGAGGTTAAGATTGCCTTGCAAGTATCTGTGCGTTTCACTCAGTCTTCTGAACTCAATTCTTAAATGACCATCATGTTGTAGGGATGTCAGTGAAAGTGAGAGTGTAAAGTTAGCCTTATAGTTCAGGGCGATACCAAGAGTAGCAGCATGTTTCCACGCAGAGCGCGACTGCTCAATGGACGTTCTCACTGCCATGATGTTTTCATGGTATCCGCACACTTTAGGATCGCTCAGATGGTTTGGATGGTTCAAATATGGAGTAAATTACATTTTTTCAGCATCATAACTAATGAGACTTCCTTAAAATTTATGGAAGATATTTAATCTGTAGTTCAACCTTTGCTCCGCGAGTGATTCCCAACCTAGCTCCCCTAATAACTTTCGTAGGCCGCTCGTAAACTGAGCAGCGTGCCAAAAGCTCGTATTATAGCAGCGTGTTACAAATTAGGATCCTTTACACTGCACGCAATCTAAATCTGTAATTAATCCAACTTCATGAGGATCCCATGTTATATTTAACCAATGTAGAAATTCTACTTTTTTGGTTGGTTACCATAAAGTACAAAACAAGAATTAACCACCAAATTGTTAACTCTTGTTTTTTTACGTTTTTGAAAGCAAATGAAAGACATAAGGGATATTCGAATAGAGACTCCAAATGGAGGGAGAACGTGACGTTAATAGGGCAAAGGGAGTTGGGATTTCGGATTACATTTAGAGACATAAAAAAATGTTCAATCTGAAAGTTTCATGATGGATTTTGTTTAATGGCTATGCTCTTTATGACAACTACGTAGTCCATAGTTCTTTATAAGTGCATGTCATTGGATAATAATTGTCGGGGTCAATGTAATACGTGTATTATGTCAGTAGATTAATGATTAAATGGATTTTCTGGTAATATTTTAGCTCCTTTCTGTTTTTCATAAACGTTTATAACAGCTGTAGGTAGCGATAACAGAAAGAGCTTCTCACGATCGGTCAATATAATTTATAAGAATCGCTTAGATGTGATTTTAAATTGCTTAATGGATAAGTTATAATATCATTTTTTAATCCTTGAACGCTGTATTAGGACGGACGTTGTTTCATATAAGAAGATGTAAACTTCGAAAGAGTTTATAATCCCATCCGTTTGAACCACGAATATTTTTAGTTTTGATAACCTCCGAAAATCATGGAGAGTTTCCGCCGAGGAATTTGGTGGAAAACTTATTGTCATCTCTTAACAGCCGCAGATCACGGCACACCGACATAATTCATTTATCATATTTATGATCAGACCTCTAGCGCCTTTCCCTTTAATTTTAATTTTCCATTCCGATTCGTTGTCGTCAAGGACTCAATACCAATGCAAAATCAAATTTAGTAACTTTTCCTTCAGATTTTATCAGACGACACTTTATTTAAATTTTTCTGGAATCACATCTACAAATTATGTATATCAAATTTTGTGATATGACTATAATTGCAACTGAATGAATCAAAAGTTATATATGTTATGATCCCGAAACATGAACAATTATGTAACAACTGAATTGAATACTGATTCATTTATGATACCGCAAGGAAATTTTTCTCTGTGTAACTGGCGTTGAGATTTTCACTATCAAACGAATACATGCTTGGTACATCATAATGTTGAAAGTTTCTGTCTTCGTTACTATTTTACAAGCAAGAGATCAAGCAATGGCTGTTGTAAACTATAAAAATTCTGTACATAAATATAGGTAGTATTGTTGTTACGCTAGCATCGAAGGAATAAGTTTAAGGGTGCTTTACATTGAAAAGGTTAGATGACAGTGAGACGATAAGATTAAATGAATTCCGGACAAATCGATTAAATTATCATTTTCACCTTGCACATTTTGTACCTCAGTAGTACGTCACGTAAGGCGTCACATACGACTTCAAATACCGTAATCAAATTGTTACGTAGCGTTTAGAAAATCAAGATTGATATCCATTGCTCGTGAGCCAACACTCCATTCAAAACGACATTATGACCAACCACACAGTAAGGTATAAATGTAGATTAAAGTTTCGGAATTTAACTGTCATTAGGTAACATGAATTAAAGGGACTGAAATCAATTTCTTTTGAGATCATTTATAATATATGACCCAATTCTAAGACGGAACACGGGAATATTTAAGAAAAAGCATTCAACAGCTAACTGCAAATCTCCGTTTGAATCTCCATCTTAGATCTACGAAGAACACCATTTTATAATCGATACCTTACAACAGTACTGAATTGTGGACAATAGTGGACAATGAAGCCAGAAAATCTTTATTATGTTCGACATTGTAGATATACGTACAAAATTGGATTAATAATGTTTGTTAAATTGTTAGGGATGGAATATAACAATCATAATACAGTTCGATAATAGTAATAATCAAAAACCAATTAATTTCGATGACAAACTAGCAATGGTGCCAATAAAAGTAAGTCAACTCATTTTGCTGGATAATCGTAACTTAGTGTTCCACAGAATGAAGTTTCTTGAACTTCTGTGATCTCATCAGCTTGGAAGTTAAATATTTTCTTTACTTTGTGCGAATTTTTCTCCATTGTGCCTATCTTAATTCGATTCCGAGTATAGCATTGTATCTTACAGAGATGTTACAATGGCCTGAGGACGTCCGTGGGGTTAAAATTTGGAGTGTCGTATGATATCTGCGTTATCATACTGTTGAGATAGCTTAGGTTAATTATTTTAAACTTAGTTTTAAGTTCAAATGCATAGGCATTAGTTTAGTTGCATGAAATTGAACTGTTGATGTATTTCTCAAACTTTTTAACAAAAAAAAACCCTCAAGTCCACGAAAACTCATTAAAAATGTATGCATTTCACGACGAAAAAAATAAACCAACTTAGAAACGGGCAAACTGTTAATTTTCTCTATATAAGATAGAAGGATTGCCTTTTTGAAGTTTTAAGTCTACTCGTACTCTTGTTATCTTTTGCCACACATTAGCATTGGTGTAAAATTAGTCCTCTGATGAATGCATTTCCCATATGAATTAACCTTTCTGGCTGTAAAAACGCCAAAAGACGATTGAGTTTTACTTCAAGTTCGTCTGATAAAACGAGCGTATCATGTTGGAAAGTTAGCAAAAAAGTAGACAATTTTGAAGTTACTCTAACAATTTAATTTTTCAAATTATTTCTTATCAAAGAGCTCTTACTTATTTCTTACCCTTAATTTACTTTAAAGCTTTGGTATGAAGTTCACTAAGAATACATTTGTCAGGCGGAAAGTAACACAGAATTTGGTTTTACTTTTTTGAAAAAAATGCGTCATATTTTCTATCCTTAATCGTGTTTCACCTTTGTCTTCGTAATGAATTCAAATATTTTTTTAAATATAGATTTTTCATCTTATGATATCCCCTTAAAACTTCCCCACGCCTTTCACTCTTCTCAAGGTCTACCAATAAGTAATTTTACTCAATATGCAACTACTCGCTCTCTACTTGCACTAGGAATAATACTTGTAGTTTCAAGAAATATTTCGCTAATTTTTGACAACGATCGCCTAAGCTGGTTTGTCTCTGGAGCCCTATAAAATTATTTTTCTTAATTATCCAACTTCAATAGTGAACCTAATGTTTTGTTTGATAGGAAAGGTACTAAGCGTAAGGGGTTCGTAAATTAACAAATCTGAGTTCCTTTTCTTCTTTGACGCCTAAGGGTTCTTGGATAAACCTAGGAAACGAAAAATGACACAGGTTCGGCGCAGAACATACTTGTAAGTCGCTGGAATATAAAACCAGGTATTTCAATTCAGAGTTCAAGCGCTGCAACCCTGTGACCTCCACCTATAATTTAAAAATCAGACAAGTAAAGCAATGAGATATTTATTTAAAAAATCGTATCAAGTATGGACTGCATTCAGAGTTCATCCGAAATTAGTGTAACTCGCGTTCCTAATAACTGTGAACTAGGTTTATTGGCGCAGCTATCTTCATTATGTCCAGTTTTTACAAAATCAGTTTACTCTCGGAAAAAATGGCTCTAAATGAGCGAGGAGAATCTATTTGGGACACCCCCTTCTCCCTCCCTCACTTTTCCCTGCATTTGTTCATTTACTGGACGAGGCCATTGAATATACCTCAATACAACCAAACCTGCCGCTAGACGCAATAGGAAAAGAACACTTGTGGTCACCGATCGCCAATAAGAATCGGAAACTCTGTTTTAGACGGATGGGTAGCGTTAAGTTGCCAAATGGATTGAAGTCTAGATTGCGAACTAGGGTACAAAAAACGTGCGTAGAAAATGCGCAGGATGACTTAGTCCAATTTGATCGTTTGAGGGCCTATATTGTAAAAATTCATGATGGCTGAATGTTAGTATTGTTTTGCACAAAAAACTCTATAACTGGTTTCAACGCATAGGTGACACCATCATGTACACCTGATTTTGATGTAATATTGTAAATGTAAACGAAAAATACCGGGACCGTAAACTTGAATGGCACTATATAATTTAAAAAATAATAATAATAAATAAATAAATGAAATAATAAAAGTAATAATAATAATAATATTACATATATATACATAAAAAAAGAAAAACCACCACACACACACACACAAAAAATCGAAACAAATAATAATAAATTAAATAAATAGTAATAAAACAAACTTACAACCACTCGATCACTAGGGTGAGTTACGAAATAACTTTCGCTCTCGTGAATCACATTCATACACACAGTCAGGGTTTGCAAGGATCCCTCCTATGTCAGTGACCCGTCAATCACACAAATAAATGAAAATTATCAAAGGATGTAAAGCAACAAAAACAACTTACGTGAATACACAGTCATTCAATCACTCAGGTATGCTCGAACACTAGAACCTTTGTGATTCGCAAATACTCACCCATTCAGGGTTTACCAGGATTCCTCCTAGGCCAGGGACCCGCCAATCACACAAAAATAACTAACCGGAAAATAAGGGACTTCGGTAAAAACGCAATCACTCAGGTGTACCGAACCTTTGTGTAACGCACGCACTCACCCATTCAGGGTTTACCAGGATTCCTCCTAGGTACTTAGTGCCATTCAAGTTTACTGTCCCGGTATTTCTTTTTTACATTGATTCACGACCGTAGCTACATTCCTTGTATATTTAAATAATATTGTGAAGTTATTTGTGTGAATAAATACCATAGGAACATAGATTACTTAACGACTGTTGTTATTGAATTGTAAAATTTATGAACACGCCTACCTTAATATAAAATCGTCATAATCTATAGTACGGTTTGGAATACCATTGATTTTATATTGCAATATTAAGGAGGAGGTTGAGGAATTCACTCGTACATATACTTGATTTGAGTCGGAGGGAGCCTTCTATATGTTTTGATTTAAATAAGTCTTAATACCTTTTACGTCATTGCTTAAGTTCATATTAGATTTTTTTTATGCTATAAGTGAAAGATAAATGAACTGTATCGTATAACAGTTAATATTTACACATGGATATAGATATAAGAAAAAAGTATTTGTTGGCCATGTGGCGGGTTTGCGTGTTTGAATGTGCATTTTGCCAATTTGGCTCGTCTCTTTCTTCTGGCTATGCGTACGCATTAAAAGCACTATTTATTTACTTTATATCGTGATATGATTGCTTTCTGTAATGCCCTTTTCTCTTTTGTCATTGTACATTTCTCCTTTGGTGAGCGAAACAGATCCCTAACGCCATCTCATGGGCAAAGAATTGGGGCACTTGCTTGCAAAAATCCCTTAGCGATTTCAGTAAAATTATGTTTCCTCGAAATATTGAGTCGTAAGTGGTAAGAGCGTCGACTCGTCAAGTTGAAAAATCCGGTGTTCCAGTCCAGGTCAAGGAAATATTTTTACACTTGTGATCTGCTCGATTCCATATTCCCCACCTCTCCTGTCTTTGTCTTTTATATGTTTCCCTTAACACATTTCCTTACCAATCTTTCCTTTCGTTTACCTAATTAATAGGTAGAAATAGTCTGTACCAGAAGTAGCAGGACTTAATTCGATAAAGAGTTTTAACTCGATTAAAGGGTCCGGGATGGTGCGGTGATTAACGTACTGGTTTCTCACCGAGAGGTTCTGGGTTCCAATTCTAGAGACGGTGTATATTTTTAAGTGGTATCCCTATGGCGAATTGTGGAGAGCACTTTGAGTGAGTACACCGTACGTCGAAAGGGACGTGAAACTGCGGACCCATTGGCATATTTCGTTAAGAGTAGGGTAATACCGACGTCAGGTTTCTCTCCCCCCTTCCTCCTTTCCAATCCATCCCTAATAGCGCAAACGACCTTAGATGTGGGTTGCCTCCCTTGAAACTACTACTACTACTGGGTTGATTAAAAAAAATTACTGTCGGAATTGATTCATTCATTTAAAAGTGTTGAAAGTAGCACCCTTGTGCGTCCACACACCGCTTCCAGAGAGTCCTCCATGCCTCGTACGCCTTCTGGAAGGCGGCGCTCGGGATGATGCTACACTCCCTCGTCACGGCCTGTTGTGACGTTTCCACCGAGTCGTGTTGATCTCATTTCTCCACGGGTTTGAGACGGAGGAAGAGGAAGAAATGCGGTGAGGCATTGCTTAAAAAATGGGTATCCTTCCCACATGGTCGAGAGACACTTGGAAGATCCGCGTGCGAGTTTCCTTTTGTTCGTCCGAAAGCACTCGCGGCGCCAACTTCGTGCACTTTTTCCTCTTGCCCATTTTTTTGGTCACCAGTTGATACACATTACTTTTAGGAATGCCAGGTTCATCAAAAAATAATTAATTAATCTACTTTCGATTGATCGACAACACTTTCGTTCTTGGAAGATTTTCTTCACTTTTTGAGGTCGAAGGGCATTTTTGAACATTCGGAGTCTCCTGCATCTTCTCTACCCTCCCGAAACAACTCGTGCCACTCAAAATACCCGATCTGCCCTTGGAGTTTTCATCATATTCTGCTTTGAGTACGCCATGAGTCCGTAGTTTGTAGTACGTTATATAGGTTTCGGAAACGCACGATCCAGACTCCGAAAATGCTGGGAGACAACTGTCACCGGCCTCCAGCCTTTTCTGAGGCTCCCCTCCCTCGAGGACAGCCAGAGAGACCGCCGCCGTACGTCCGCCCGTCTATCCGGGAACAAAATAAGGCTTACTAATTTTGGGATAATTTTTGTAAATATATATATGAATGTTTATGTAGGAAAATATGTATCCAAAAATACATACACATTCATATAAATATATAATTGTGTACATGCATATTTATAGATATAAATATAAACCTGTTCATATATCCTTTCCCCTTCTTGTGTGTCGTCTATTTCTCCTTTGGTGAGTGAAACAGCTCCCTAACGCCATCTCTTGGACAAATTATCGGAGCAATTGGACGATTTATAAGATCGCAGATCTGAGTAAATTAGGTTTCCTTATTAGCTTAATCCTTAGAGGATCCGCCCGGCAAGTGGAAGGTCCGTAGTTCAAATCCCGGACAAGGAAATATTTTTACATTTGTGATCTGCTCAAATCCGCCTTCCCCACCTTTGCTGTGTTCGTCTTTTATGTGTTTTTCTATCCCCTTTCCTAATATCTATTTCTTTTTGTGAAATAATACTTGTTCGCCGGATGGAGAGATTTCGTGTGTGAAAGTGTTTTTATACATATAGTACATACATTCAGAGAGATATTTATGTATATAAGTGGAAGGAAAATAATAGTCCTTTTGGAATACAAGTTGCTTTCTAATCCCTACATAACGTAACCATTCATTTACATTTATGCATAGATAGATATTGAGCTGAATATTCAGTCTATCCTAAGGACACAAGCAGAAGGCATAAACTGCGAAACTATCCCAAACCACGCAAACCATCTAACTATCCTCGTTCCATCACGTCTATTTCTAAGTAGGGCAACCCAATTGTACGCTGAACTTGGTTCGGTTTCCATTGAAATGGGAGGGAAATCCTTCGGTCATAAAATTTCCACTCCAGTCGTAAACTCAAGCAAATCTCCCCACAAAATTACTACGAAGGAATTGACTGTTTTTATGTGTTTTTTATTAGATACTAATTTTATCGTTGTTCAGTATGCTATTGGCGTAAAAAGATCAATACTGCCAAAAGGTGCTTGTATACGTCTTCATTTAATCATTAAGGCCCTCGATAACAAACGGTATTAAATTTTTACCAGATCTGTTTATTTGCCATGTATCACTCCACTCCTTGCTTATCGGGTGAGCCTGGAGTTCGAGAAATTGGATTTGGAGGGAAAAAGTAAGATAGGTAGTTGAAAGGAACCAATACCATGAAAACGACTCCTTGCGAGGCTCCATCCGGATTTTTGCGCCTGTAGTAAGTTTGCCCCAGATTGATTCGGAAGAGTTAGAAGTCACGTCGTCGTTCTCGCTTCCATCCATACCCGATCGCCATTCGCGTCTCAATTTGACTGTTTAACAGGGTTTTCAGCGAATAGTTTTGGGAATATGGTCGAATGGAGCTTTCCCATTCGCCGAGGAGCCGTAACGTCAACAGCGCCCCCTTTCCACCCTCTACTCTCCGCTCCCTCCTGGCTCTCCTCCTCTCGTCCACTTAGTTCGGCGGCCAGAGTTCACGTCCGGGTGCCCCACGTTTACGATCGTTTGATTCTAGCCGGAGAATACGACCGGGGCGTGGGGGGTCGTCACCACCCGAGGATGTCATTTTCCCCCTTTGATGGGACTGGGTGAGAGTGGGACTACTCCCCTACATCCCGAGGAGAAGTCAGAAGTCGAAACAGAGAAGCTTGAGGTTTTTTGGAACGTCGTCCCAGGATGTGGGAATGAGCCATTTTACGAGACGTTTCGCATTCAGCGTACGCGCATGACTTGGAAGCATATTCCTATCTGAGAACAGATTGTTCCATCCCTTGCTAATACTGCCGTCTATCATAAAACTTCTTTTTGTCGTTGGCTACCTTGAACATTGAAAACACTGTATTTACTTTGGTTTTGAATTCTGACTTTATTTCTTTCTTTTAAGAAATTTTTAGTGGAACGGGGATATCGTGACCAGAGGTAGCGTATCTACCTGTAGTGCCTGCGAGGTCGCTGGTTCGATTCCCGTGACCAAAGAAAAATTTTCCATTTAGAAAAAAATTGTTAATGGTGTTTCGGAACGATTAAACTACATATTAAAAGAAAAAATGCAGTAATGATACTTGAGCGATGAAAAAAGTAAACCCCATCCCCAAACCCCAATAAAAAATTAGGCTCTGGTGGCGCAGCCGAAGCCTCGGCCCAACATTAGATGCTTCACCTGAGGGTGGGATTGATGTTCACGGCGGCAGTACGGTGGTGTGGAAGGCAACGATAAACGACCACATAAATTCTCCTAAAATCCCCCCTTGTCCAGAATTGGGTATCAAAGGAGTCAAGGTGAATGGAGGAGAAATCAACATGTTCCGCTTTGCAGATGACATCATAGTATTGGCGGAAACGCCAGAGGATCTGCAAACAACTCTAAGCGCTATGGATCAATTACTGAGGGAACATACAGGGTTCGTCCGGAAAATAAGTTTATGATACTCATTGTCTTTTTTGACAAAAGCGGAGTCGTCCACTACGAATTTGTACCTGAACGACAAACTGTAAATGCTGAATTTTACGTCCAAGTGCTCTACAGGCTTCGAAATCGAGTCGCCCGCGTCCGGTCAGCGATCAAAAAAATCTGGCGGCTGCATCACGGCAATGCGCCGTCTCACACCGCGCCTGTCGTGTCAGACTTCTTGGCCAAGCACGGCGTGGCAACGCTGCCGCACCCGCCCTACAGCCCGAACTTGGCACCACCGGACTTCTTTCTGTTCCCGAAGATAAAGAGGAGTTTGAAAGGAACGCGATACGGGACTTTGGACGCCGTCAAAGAGGCCGTGACGACGTGTCTTCGAGAGGTTCCCGATGATGCCTTCGCGGGAGCGTTCCAGGAATGGGAACGCCGCTGGAACAAGTGTATCGACTCACAAGTGTCCTATTTTGAGGAATATTAGCTTAATATATGTAAAAGCGTAATAATTTTTTTCCTGAGCTCAGTACACTTATTTTCCGGTTAGTCCAGTACACTTATTTACACTTACAACCCTCTAATATGAAAATCAACAGGAAGAAAACTTAAATCGTTGTGTGTGGAACAGAGAAGCAGAATGCAGATATCACAATTCGAGGGGGGAAACTAGAGTCAGTGGAATCCTTCATCCACCTGGGCAGCAGCATAACATAGGATGGAAGAAGTTTGACCGACATCAAGCGAAGGACAGCCCAAGCGAAGAACGCATTTATGAGGAAAAGGCAATGATTATGTTCAAAGAACCTAAGGCTGGAAACAAGGAAATGATTCCTGAAGACTTTCGTGTGGAGCATGGCGCTCTATGGTTCCGAAAGTTGGACCATTGGACCAGCGAAGAATAGAAGCCTTTGAAACATGGTGCTGGAGGAGAATGATGAAGATTAAATGTACAGACAAAGTAAGGAATGAGGAAGAATATAGAAGAACAGAAGAGGAAAGGAGCATATGGAGAACTTCACGGCAAAGAAGAAATAGATGGATTGGACACACATTGAGGCAAAATGGACTAATTCTGAATACAATAGAAGGAAAAACAAAAAAAAGAAGATACCATAAGGAAGACCAAGGGACATGTATATAGGATAAATTAAGAAGAACGTAAAACGGAGAAGAATTGAGGGCATTGACATTGAATAGAGAACAAGAATTGAGGGCATTGACATTAAGTAGAGTAGAATGGAGGGCTGCAGTAAACCAATCCTAGGATTGAAATACTGATGATCATAAAGAAATTTTTGTCTTTTGTCCTTCTATCTTTTATTCGATATAGGACTTCGTTTAAGAGCCACGGTTTGCATTTCACAGGTTTCCCACGGGCAATGGTTTCTTTGTGCCTGGATTCAAAAGGTCTAGTCTTCATTCTAGCCTTTTTTTTCTTCGATCGATTCTGCGATGCCAGGATTACCATTTACTTCACCAATGCACTTTGTAATTTCACAATTGGCTCAGTTCCTTCTATCTCTACAACTGAGTCTTCCTTCTTTTATGTCGTCCCTAGAGTTTGAAATAACACTTAACTCGGCATTAAAGTTCGTCAGATCACCAACTAATATAATATTTGGAATGATGATGTTCAGATTTCCCGCAGTTTTTCATGATTTTAATACCAATTCTTTAAGGAGTTTCTATCTCTGTCCAAAAGATTATAAGATAAATTCAGTTTCGTCTTTATTTGCTCTTGATTCTTACAGTGTTTCTGGCAGAGGCTTGAAAACTGACAAGTCCCCATGAAAAGGTAACATATGTAGTATCATATTGATCTTTTTCCTGGAGATGGTACTTGCTTTTTTAAGAAGAGTAAACTAAACATATTTATATCTGGATAAAATCGTATTGCCAACCCACATGTTCGGCCAAAGATTTGCCACCTTTGCCATAGCGCCCTGTTAGATTTATTATTTGTTTGGATCTCTGTTAATTTGTTAAATTGAAAGGAAAAAAATATGAAAATATGCCAAAGAAATATGTTCAAAATATTTTGAACCAATATTTAATCACATAAATTATTTTTTCATAAATTTAAATTTATGTTTTTTGGGTTAAATCGATAGCAGCATCTTCTATTAATATTTCAACTTAGACCAGACCTTTTTTGAGTTAATATTTTATGGAGATGTTTAAATAGAAAAGCAGTACGGTCACAAACAGCTCTTTTTGACAAAGGTACTTCTTGATAGACGTAAACAAATTGAAATTAAATGCACATTTCACAGAAAATGAATGGGCTTAGACATCATTTATATCTCTGAAATGGAAATAGCTCAAATACAAGATGTTCCTTTGAGGGTTTAACTGATTATACTAGCAGAAAATTAGGATAAATATGAATCGAGCCTATTGCTGAGCTGTTCAACTCCGAACTTCATCAGTTGGAATATGTATTTTCCCACGAATACATTTTTTTCAATCTGCCAACTTAATCAATTTCAGCTCAATGATGTATCCAGTAGAATGCGGACATCCAAGTTCTACTTGCGCCTAAAAACATGACTTGATAGTACTCAAAAACCCCCCCGTTCCCAAACATTAATGAATATCGGACAAAGGTCAACCGGAAATAAATTATTTTCTTCATGAACCTTGTGCTCTGGCATCATGGCGGATGGTGCATTCTCCATGTTTAATTCTTTAACTCAACTCTTTAGTTTCTCAACTTCTGTCGGTATTATCCAATAAATTTCAAAGATACCTTGCCCTTTGTAGCTTTGTTGGTTTCGGAGATCTTCAATGATGAGAATAACTCCACCCCTACCTCCGCGAACATCTCCCTCAGGCCCTTTCAACGCTCGTGTATTTTCTTTGGGGAGGGAATTATTCTCGATTAATAATTATAAAGCTACGCCACACCGTTTTGGGAATTCAAACTTTCAGATATTTTATCGTGTAATAAGTGGATAAATTTCAGGCGAAATCCTTAAAGAAGCAAAGCACAAAGGTGTTTTCCGTAAATATCAATGAATTTAGAAGAGAGAGATTAATTGAACATATTCAGCTATTCAGTTAGTCCATTGTAAAAAAGAAAAAGAGAGAAAAAAATAAGAAACAGTAATTTCAAAGACAGATAATGAGAAAAAATTGTCAACCTAAAAATGCGAAAACCTTCGGAGAAACGAAAACATAGCAGGGTGGGGGATTTAAATGATTTTTACATAAAATAAACTAGGTATATTTTGTTCATAATTACAATTATATTTTTCAACGAAGAATCGTCTGCTGACTTAAAGTTTAAATTCATCTTCTTTTTCAAGACTTCAATTGAAAGAAAATACCTAACTGAACCTTCAAGACTCCTTAAATCTAACTCATTCAAAAGTATAAACCCTCCCATGGACTAAAACCTTGTCGTGGTGGAAGGGCTTGTGTGTTCCGATGACCCCTAGAGCTGTGCTGGCGGGAGTAATAAAAATTGCTCCTGGTAGGGACACCCATAGGTCGAAGGTTAGGAGCCAGACGAAAGGTAGTCCACGCAGCGTCTGTTCCTCAGTGAGGCGGCTGCAAAGGCGTCTGACCCCAGTGGGGCGGCCATTAAGTGATGGTGTCACGTTAAAAACACTATTGAGGAAGGCAACGGGAAACCACCTCAATTATCATTCCCAAGAAAATAATGATGGACGCAAAACAGAAATTGAGTCCTGGTTAAAATGAGGAAGTACTAGAAATGGTGGGGTAGGAGAAGGGTTTGTTGAGAGAAATCCTATGGAAGCAGGAAAAATGGATGCAAGGCGTATTGAGCGGTAGTGGAATGTTGAAGAGGGTAATAGAGGGGAGAATGTTGGGCAACCGAGGTAAGGGCAGGAACAGGATAGGAATTTTGGACGGGATGAAGGGAGGAAAGAAGTACACAGAGATGAAGAGGGACCTGATGTATATTAGTTTGATAGTTGGGGAGCCACAAAATGTTTATTTGATAGTTGGGTACATCCAAAAACCTACCTTAAACGGTAGATTACCTAATAATAATAATTTGAGCAGCAGCAGAAAGTATGTGTGCTTGTCGTAATGAACCTATGGTTTGGGATGTACGTAGGAATAGATGGATGAAATATTGTAGACTAAATTGTCAACCAGATTAATACTTTTATTCAAAGGTTTTCCGAGGGTTTGTGTCCAGACTTTACTGTGGTTTATATATTCATTCTCATTTTTATGAATGTTAAAATCTCAAAAAATCATTATTTTTTTGCAACCATATATCGAATGTAGAAAACTATCACATAATCACAAAACTATCGCATAATACAAAACTATTGCATACCACAAACATTCCAGGATCACTGCAAACAAAATAATGATGGGACCGTAAACTTTATTGGCACTTAGTGATAAGAAAGGAAAGGGGAAAAAATCCGAAATAAATAATAAAACACACACACAACCACTCGATCACTAGGGTGTGTTACGAAATAACTTTCGTGAATCACATTCACACACACACTTTGCAAGGAAGCAAGGAAGCAAGGATTTGCAAGGATCCCTTCTATGCCAGGACCCGTCAGTCACAATTAGTGCCAATCAAGTTTACAGTCCCGGCATTTTTTTGTTTACATTGATTCACGACCGTAGCTACGTTCCTTGTATATTTAAATTCTGGGATCAAGTTTAAGAAGTTTTAGCCGTGACTGCATACGTCAATATGTCAAATTAGCTCACGTATCAAAAGTTTTGTTGAAATTAACGCAAAATCGATTCATTATTATTTTTTTAACTCAGAAAGTTTAATATACCAATTTAAAAGCTGTTCAGGTTATTGCCAAATATGTAAATAAACTCTAAAAGTCATTTTCGGTTTTGAATGCACCAAGTCTTAAAACTTTGCGCTTTTGGGTGTTTTTTCCCACAATTGTATCAATAACATTGAAAATAGGGCAATTAGTTAGTGTAATTTTAACACTTTTACAGCCTGATATCTTAGTTACAATTATTCTGGTAGTAGTCGGTTCAGAGCATTTTGTTTGGGAATGGGATGTCGAAGATTGTGATAGAGAGGAGAGCGTATTGTAAACGAGGAAGGAAACGGGATGGACTTGTTGGATGGCATAAAGAGAGGAGGGAAGCATGTGAAATTGATGAGGGACTTACTGTAGTTCCGATTTCAGTTTGAGTTTTTTTTAGGAGAGGCGTGTAAATGCATTGTTTTACCTTTGTATAAGCTGTGTTGATCCAAAACATACGTTAACCGGTAGGAGTTCCAATGAGAATGATATATTTGAATAACCATTGGTACCTCCCTTTAAGTCATTCATAAAAAACGATTTTGTGAAAGATTATTTTACTATTACTTCTCAGTAGAACTCGTGATACTTTTGTCTGTTTCACATATTATTTTTTGCTGACATAACCTTAAAATGCTCTTAACAAAAATTAAGTATAGGTATCACGCGAACGCAGAACTTCCTTCAACTTAGAATCTGTAAAAAAAAATAATGTAAAATGGCTGATATGATTAATGGTTGAAGATGGATTGAAAAAAAAACGTTTGAGTGAACGAAATAATTCGCAACTTTATCTTGGAACTGTACTACAAATCGATACTGAGTGAACAGGTGAACAAAAAATTAACAAATACTTTAATAGGGAGAGATACACGTTATGGGCGTGTGACCTGGTCTTTGGGAAAAGAGAATGAACGTAGATTGCTGGTTTTCGAGATGTGAATTTGTGGCCAAGAAGAGTGGATAAAATTAGTTTGACATAGAGAGAAAGACAAACGCCGAGGTTTTAATTAAAGTGGGTGAGGATAGGATATTTGGATGGTGCGGTGGCTAACTTACTGGCTTCCCACCCCGGGTTTGCATCCTGAAGTAGACCGTTTTTTCCGTGTTATACCGATTTTTACTTCGAGTGAGTACACCGTCCGTCGGATGGGACGTTAAGCTGCTGACCCCTTGGCGTCTTTCGATAAGAGAAGGCTATTGCACACGCCGGATTTCTGTCCACCCTTCCTCCTTCCCTATCCATCCCCAATTACGCAATTTACCTAAGCTGTCGGTCACCACCCATAAAACTTCTACTAAGAACAGAGAAAATTGGAAAAAAATAGAGAAAGTGGATAGAAGAAATGTTATAAGGGGTGATGTGTATGTTGATAAGGTCTTGATAGGAAGTAAAATGGAAAGTGGAGTAGAGGAAGAAAATTAGTTGGCATTTTAAAAATCATGAAGGTAGGTAGTAGTTACGAAGACATGATGAAAAAATAAGAAATTTCTGCAATGCTTAGCTATATACGGTTTAATAATAAAAATCTACCTTTAAAATCGGTAAGTTACTTAAAAAATATATCGCTTTCGTAGCCTTTCCTTTCTGATCCCGTTTTATAAAAATTAAACTGAGAAACATGGTTTGATTTGCCCGACTTTCTGAAATTACCGATTTACGTGAGTTCAAGCCACCCGTCGAGAGTACACGGCTGAGACGAACCCCGATGGATGTAATTAAGATTTGAAAAAATGTGAGAGACGGTACTTTAAATTATCCAGCACTGAAAAACCAGTTCAGGATTAAGCTATCCCCTACGGAATTATACGAAACAGTTCGTATCGCTAAACGTTTTTAAAAAGCAAAACGAATGATTAATTTTCATGACTTGACTTGAACCAAGTCTATCCATGTTTTGTTAATTAGTCCTGCACGCTCTGGTTTTAACTGTATGATTGATACAGGTCGCTCTCCAATCAAAATTTTCGAAAGTTTCAGATGATATGCTATAGCTCGTTTTTCAATTAACTGTGGCGTTTTAACGTCGATTTTGAAAATTAAATAAAAAAAGAGGACTTCTGGTTACATTTAAAACCGGAGGTCAGCTCTGGAAAAATATTTAACTAATCGTCAATAGACGCCAATCAAATTTCTCGTTTCGTAAAATTCAGAGATTTATCGTGTCAATAATGGTTCGTTTCAAACATAAATCCCACTCCAAATAAATGAGAAATTGGAATTGGATTGCTTTTTTTCGTAACCCATACTATTTGTTTTGATAATTTCTCAAATCGTTTCACTTCAAAGTACTAAAACCAGAGATTGATAATCGATTTCGTTCCAGTTTTAGAAGCGGTGCATGCTTATTACCCTATAGATTTGAACGCATCAATTCCTTCATTTGTTACGAATTGCCCTTTAAAGAAGAAATATTGTAATAATATGACAGCCAAATTATTTGTTCAATTTTTCATGCACTGGTTGGAATTTATTGGTCCACTCCAAAGCTAAATTCTTGAATTGAATTGAATAAAGCTTGAATATCATTTTTTTAATGATATTTTATTAATCACACGTAACAAAAAAAACCGCCAGGTTTGTGCATTTCCACATTAATTTCATAAGATGGATGAAAATCATTGCAGTGGGCCGAAACAGAAGTGTTTTAAATATAAAAAATGTACATGGTAGTACGTGTACTTCAGTAAAAAATATAGTTATTTGCTTAATAACGCCTGAATGAGAAATGACGCCTGAAACCATCGATTATAGTTATTTGCTGTTAGATTTTGTGCCTATTTTAGTACAGGAACATGTTAAAAAGTTAATATAAATGATGATGTATGGTTTTAGAGGATGGTTTTAGGTTTTGGTTTGTCTCAAATAAAAAGACGTCATAGAAGATTTTTATTGATGTGTTCGTCAGGTGTATTTCAGCAAAGCGAAATCAACATGTCTAGAGTTCACCGTACCACAGTTAGAATAGAAAACAATAAATCTATTATACCCATATCGTGGATATTTTCCTAAAATGTAGTGCATATTGTATTTTTTCGATATCGCCAATGCCACGAAAATCAGCAAGATCCGTATTTCCGTATTTAAAACGCCAGGAAAACATTTTCAGTCGTAAGTTATTAATATTTAGCTTTCGGCTACACTCAGAAGCACATGACTCAAGCGATGATTAGTTAATGCAGTTGCTACAGTTTGGATTCCTCTTGAATGATCGATGAATGAGCTGCATCCAAACCACTCCTCGTTTGCAATCGAACTCTGCCGGATTTGATTCTATAGGATGGAATAGCTACTATTTTTCGTTCTCTGTCCGAAGAATAATTATTTGAGTTGACAGTGAATGACCGCAGAAGACTCTTGTTTGGGTAAATTATTTATAGAATTAATTAAACTAATTCAAACAATTCCTGGTATAGCTTACTAAGCATTTATGCGTAAAGCAAACGCCATCATCATGTAAACGATTGCCAGTTTACCATCCAATTACATCATTTAAATCAATAAATGTTTACTTCAATTAAAATAAATCGTATTCAGGTGTTAACGATTTTTTTAATAGTATAAATTTAATTTTCCACTCTTTTTCCACAATACAATATTTCTTACTAGGTAACTTTGTTTTTTCTCGATTACCACAACCATTAGTAATAGATGTTCTCACTAGCCTCCAATTGCGGACACAAAAAAGGGGAAATGCTTAGCTCTCTAGTCTCCAATATTTAAACCTAACAGTTTCAGGATTAACTTAAACACAGCCCCTCTGAGCGAAACTTAGACAATGTCATCTTTCGTACAATAATATCTATCGTATAATCTTAGTATATATGGGTAATATTTAAAGTCTACTATGCTCTCTGCACTCCACTATCGCCAGAATAATTAGCTATTTTTCATTTTTCCTCTGGTTTCTCCCTTCAGCTAATAATTCCATCTTCCTCTGTGAGCTACCGTTCTTACTTTTTGATCCATATATATAGAGTTATTATATATAATAGGTAGCATATTAGCCAAATATAATTTGTGTACTCTCGCAAACCTATATAGTTTAAATGAAAAAATTAGAATTCAAAGAAAAATTTTCAATCAGTATTAATAACTCTTTGCTCTTATCTTCTCAGATCAAAACTTTATTATAACATACGGCGTTTGTTTATGTAAAATATGCACACATGCTTATATTATATATATATATATATATATAGTATTAGGTAATCTACCGGTTAAGGTAGGTTTTTGGATGGCCACAACTATCAAATACATATTTTGTAACTCCAAACAAAAATAAACCCAATCCAGCAACCTAAACTACATCAGGTCCCTCTTCATCTCTGTGTACTTCTTTCCTCCCTTCATCCCATCCAACATTCCTATCCTGTTCCTACCCTTACCTCGCTTGCCCAACATTCTTCCCTCTATTACCCTCTTCAACATTCCACTACCGCTCAATACGCCCTTCATCCATTTTTCCTGCCTCCATAGGATTTCTCTCAACAAACCCCTCTCCTCCCCCACCATTTCTAGTACTTCCTCATTTGTTTTCCTTTCGGTCCATTTCACCTTTTCCATTCTTCTCCACACCCACATTTCAAAAGCCTCCAATCTACGTCTATCCTCCTGCTTCAGCGACCACGTTTCCGCGCCGTACATAGCTACGCTCCATATCAGAGTTTTTACGAGTCTTGTCTTAACATCCCTACTCAACGTCCCCGTCATCGGGATATATATATATATATATATATATATATATATATATATATATATATATATATATATATATATATATAACCTTTGGACGGCACAATAGAACACAAAATAAAACAGATAACACGTAAAAGGACACTCACACTGTAGATGATTTAAGCTTTCGTCCTACTCCGAGGCCTTCTTCAGGTCAGACTGAGAGGTTTTGAGGGAAGAGTGCCTGGGGAGGGGAGGGGGGTCGGAAGGTTTAGGGACTGTTGGGAAAGAAATTAAAGATGGCGGTTAAGGGTGGGAATTTTAAAGGATCGGAAATATAGGATGTATGCGGATTCGCGAGTTCTCACCTCTATGTTGGTGGCTGAATCGGGTAGGGATTCTAGAACTGTTAGGGAAAAGCATTCGTCAAATGATAGGTTGTGTGAACTTGCGTGTAAAGGGATAGGAAGAGAAGAGAGTGAAGCAGAATTACATGAGTAACGGTGATTGTTCATTCGGATGGATAAGGGGGTAATGCATTCGCCTATGTAGAAAGAGGTGCATTTTTTGCACGACAAGAGATTGATAATATTTTTTGAGAGGCAATTAGCGTGGGAACGGGGTGAAGGGACAATGAGGGGAAGTGGGGACAGGGGAGCAGATCTGATTAGGAGACATGTTTTACATCGGGGGCGATTGCAGGTAGGGGAAATATGTGGAAATTTGTCAGGGCGGGGTGTCAAAGGGTTGGTGGATCTCAGAAGGTTTCTGAGGTTGGCTGGTCGTCTGTAAGCGACAGAGGGGCATTGGGGCAGTAAGGATGTGGTCGGGTCATTATCATGTAATATAGGATAAAGCTCTTTGAGAATGGTTTTCAGTCTGTGGGATCCGGGGAAATAGGTTTTGCAAAGGTTGAGTCCAGCGTCAGATGTGGATATATATATATATATATATATATATATATATATATATATATATATATATATATATATATATATATATATATATATAATGCACTACTTTGTTTTGAAATGAATGAGAATATGTAGGATATGATGAGAAATTATGTCAGTCATTGCTTTGTGAGAATGTTTTACCTTCATTAGGATGAATTTAAATACCATCCTTAATTTCCACAAAGATATTATTTAACTACGTAGACCATGACTTCGGGAACGTGTGATATTTCAATGTATCAAAGTAACTGTAGCTCTCTCATATTAGCATCATCAATGTAAAAGTTCCTAGTAGGAATACGAATTCACCGTCTTGACCTTTTTGGCTTCAGTTTTAGTTCAGACTGTTATTCGAGCATTATTTTGATTGTTCCTTCTTTTCCGGGGTGTAGTGTTTTGCCCATCTTTTGTCTCTAGTCACTATCGAATCCAGAAATCAGACGAGGAAACGCAAGAAGCAGTCGTCAGTTGGCTTCGCGACGTGGTGGGGGAAAGGTACGACACTAGTATTAATAAGTTGACTAAAGGATAAAAAAGGGGTTGATCGTGGGACTTGATTTAGGAACGTGAGAACATAGCGGAAAAATAATTAAGCCTTTAAACTCTATTTCGGAGACCGGGATAAACGAAATCAAGATAAGATATCGTGGGTCAATACGAAGCTTAACGCAAGTGTTGGAGAGTATATGTTTAAAAGGGTTTAATAGATGAACGAGACTTCCCGGACAGATAACGGGGGTCTGTCAGAGTTGATCCACTTTTTTTTATTACATCTTTACTATTCGTCTTGTACAGATATCACCCTCAAGCACTCAAAATTTCACCTCTTGTCTCCAGAGTATGTTTTCAGGTTTGTTCGTCTTCTCTTTGTTTTTTATTTTAGTGCCATTTTTTTATTTTTTTTCCGCGCCCCCGTGTAGGTGGGAAGAATTTAGGGAACCTGAGCCTGAGCCTTCTCCACTGGGACACGCCAGGACCCCAAAATATTTCCAAGCCCCGAATGAAGAATGCATTTTTGAGCTTCGCGGAATGTAAAGTAGGCATAGCCATCTTTGAACTCCAACCCCTTCTCCATCACTCGGTCCGTGCAGCGAGTATTAACGCCAGGGCAACCAAGAGGAAGGGTTTTTGCCTTGTATGGCAAGATGACTACGAAGGATACCCATAATTGAGGGTAAAATGAATTTAATTTAAACGGAAAAGAAGCTATTTGCCTATCAGACACATTCGACGGACAAGATTATATTGTCGTCTCTCTCTAATACCCACACAATTATTCCATTCCAATAATCGGGAAATTTTTGTGGAAATGACTCATCATTAAGAAAATAATCCAATTTTGATGAAAAAGTGAAATCATTAGGAAACATATCAGACGCAAAAGAAATTCTGTTTTTGTCATTTTGTGCGGACGACAACTTAGAGACTAACTGCGGAAAGCAGTGCCTGAGAAAATAGAAAGGATTCCCTATTCTATTATTTAGTTACTAGACAAAGAATAACAAACACACACACACACACGTACGTACTAAGAAATTACAATGTAAATAAGTTGTACTTTTGTTGGGGAAACGACCGAAAGCTAAGGTCATTTGCGCCATTAGGGATGGATGGGGAAGGAACAGTGGGTAGTTCACCAACCCGGTGTCGGCGTTAGCCTACTCTTGTCAAAAGGCACCAAGGGGTCCGCGCAGTTTAACGTCCCATCCGACGGACGTCTCGTACTCACTCTAATTTCTCTCCTCAAGTAGGGATCGGGATACCACTGAAAAATGTTTGTTGGGTCAAGGATTTGAACCCTGGCCCTCTGGGTGGGAAGCCACATCTCGATCCTCAGATATGTAAATAATCTAAATCCTGAATTACAAAAAGCAATTTCTGAAATCTAGCTAGTGCTGAATTTCTAAAAGTGTCATCTAACAGGACATAACATGCCCTTCTAAATTGGATTAATTCATTCTTCAACGAATAAAACTTTATTTTTCTCGCCAATCTATTCAACATGCTTATATTTTTCCTGCCTCGACATTGTCCACTCAATATTCCAACTTTTACTAAAGTATTCAACAATTTCTCCAACAAGTCTTCCAACAAGCTTTTCTAATCTTACATGCCTGGAGTGTTTTCTTCAATGTTAGTAGATGGTCACAAAAAAATAAATTACCTCGTTAAATGCGTGTAAGGAGAAGTTTTAGTAAAGATTAGCACGACCATCTTCTGCAAAATTTGATCGATTACTGTCAATAGGTTTACCGAGCAGGTGTACCGGATAAATTAGGAATATTCATCTTCTTCGTTTTTAGCGTTTAACTGCTGGTTTTTAGACTTCTAACTACTGATATAAAAATAATAATGATATAATTAGAACAAAATTGTTTATATTCCAATTTATACTTTAGAGCACGCCTATTTGAATCAAATGTGCCACCACCAGATGTAAAATAGTGATTAATAACATTATGACTCACTATATTAAACCTAAGAGTTATAATCACATGTTAATTAAAACGAAAATGGAATTTATTTGCAATTCGGGAGAAACTTGGGTTTTTGACAGCATACATACTGACGAAGGTCATTAGTGCTTCGTTTTTAAGGGTATTTTACACGATGCTTATTTCAGTACTGAAGTTAAAAAACTAAAAAAAGTACTATTACGTTTTAAAACATATCGTTAAAATGACAGGATTACGTTTGACAAACGAGTCGAATTCGACATACAGTACTAAAAACAGAAATAAGCACAAAATACTTGTTTTTAATTCGAATCTTTCTACTAACTACCAATCACGAACGTGCGGGACCGTTTCCAGAGGCAACAAACAATTACAACGAAATCAACATTATTTTTTAAGTAATCCATTTTTTCTTTTTTCATAGAAAAAATTCACATTGCAACAATTATAGAGTGAAAAAGTCATTTGCCTTGACCAGGATACCGTCCAGCTAATATTTTAGGACTTTTTATTTATTTTTATTACGTATTTGTATCCAGTTGACCATTTTTTTAGGTCATTTATCCTTTTCTACTCGAAAATTCTCGACAAACACATTTATAAAAAGGGTCTTAAATAATTTGTTATATTCGAGACAAATCAAGGCGAATGATTGTTTTACTTTGTTGCAAATGTTGGTGCTAGCATGCAAATTGTTGCATTCTAATGCGCATTATCGGATGACTCTGTTAAAAGTGAGTATTGCGGCATATCTTTCTTTGAATTTGAAAACAATTCAGTCCTCTGTCCGAATACGTTTTTTTTTTGACTTCGGGGTCTTGATTGCTTGTCATTTTTTTAACATTTATGATTGTCATTTCCTCGCATAAACAATGGATGTAATTTGACATGAAGACTGTCAAATGGTTTTTGGAATTAATGCGTAAACACTGCCATCGACAAGGTGAAAACAAAGAATATGCACATTCGAAAAAATGGAATGTCGAAACAAGTTTGCATCGTGTAAAAGAATTCTCTGGACGATCAATTGTCACAAAGCTAGCGTCCACTATTTTGGATAGGTCAATTTAAGTACCTATCTCGGTGATTGAGATAACCATCGTGTAAAATGTCCTTCAAACTTCCTAGAAATTTATTTACTTTCGTATAAATAGTATACTTCGACAGTGACTAATCCCGTTCTTTGATTAAAATTTAACAAAGCAGGAAATTATTGCTTTCTTGGATTCAATTCTGAGCATTGGCAAATTCTTCTCTGATAACAGCAAATAATCATCTCAATTATCCCAATCACACTAATCATTCATTCTCCCTAGCCAATTTTGGAGGGTTTTGGAAATTCGCGATCCCGGCTCTGGTAATTGTTCTCAGCTCGGCGTAGCGTGCTCTTGCAACGAATACGATATAACAGGTTCGCGGCGACATCCCAAGGACACAGTCACCAACTACAGTCGCCACAGTCCCATCACTACGTTCCCCCAACATCCTCCCCGCAGTTTCTCCAAGAGATCCACGTTCGCCAGTCACTTTTTTTCCCCACTGCTATCCCGCTCCGCACTCCATCCCCGCCTCCTAGCCGGTACACCCATATCCCTCTCCAAACTAGTCGCGCCCTTTCGGAGAGACAGGTGAAAAGATTGAGGGGGACTTAGGACAAAAAGGAGGTTCTTAGCGAGGGAAAAGCAGCGACTCCCTCTCTGCATTATTTGTATTAGCGTGGGGTGGATACGTGCTTCCGCCGTTGGACGTGGTCGGAATGCCGAACGGATGGGGACCGGTGGGACGATGGGAACCTGGAAAAGGGATGACGTTTGGAGACCGGGGACGCGCCGGGAATGGAACGCGGAGCACACGCGGTTTGGAAAGTGTCCCCATAGGAATCAACGATATTGCTTCGCGGAACGCATGATCATCAGCATACAATATCATTCAAGAGACTACTTCCAACCCCTGGACCGGTCGTTAATGTAGATCGACTTCAACGTATTTTGAACTCATACAGGGTGCGTTCGGAAAGTGATGTTATTATTTTTTAGAGTAATTTATTGAGCAGATTTTCACAAACACTCAAAAATTCTTCAAAGTACTGTCCTTGGGCCTCTACACATTTTTCAGCGACTCAGCCGTGACCTGCACACGTCCTGGAAGCCGTTTTTGGTGACCTCTACGTCTACATAATACCCCACAAGCCCCCGAAAGGGCGTGTGGCGAGGGGTGTTAGGTTCCCACTCGTAAAAAAGAACAAAAGCACATTCAGTACCAACACATACATGCAATCCCATACCCACAGTGGTGCATACATTCATGGAAAAATCCATTGCAAAAGTTCATTTGCAATTTCTGCTCGGTTGGTCTTTCGTGACACGGTCGGCACGCACTGGTTTACAATAACTGGCGTTCTGCCACTTCCACGGCTTTGAAAAAACTTTGACGGATTTCTCAACAAAGTTTAGCGTCAACTTCACCTACTCCAAGGTACTTGATTCCACTCCGACCAATAGGAGTGGCGCGGGAAATTCAATTGCAATACTTTCGGAACGTATCTTGTAAACCTTCATTGGCGGAAAACTTGTCTTTCTCTCTCTCTTTCTCTCTGTCTGTATTAGTTGGTCGTATAAAATTTCATAAAATTAATGCCTTAATTTGGCGAAATGACAATTGACAAAGGTAGGCAAGATATAATAGTAAAACTTTTCTAGTTTAATTGTGCAGAGTGACAAATATTACAGGAAATTCCCATTTCAAAATTAATTCAAATTAAACTACACATTCTATTGCAGACTAAGACACCTGAATTATTAGATTGCGTCAATGAAATGACAAAACTTTGGACGTCACAATACACAAAAACCTTTGTTAACAGTGCCTTTTTGCTGCGCCTAGTTTGTACCGCTGTTCTTGCCTCTTGCACCTATCCATTTTATTCGAGTCCAAGGATCTTAAATTTCATCCCTGCACAAAAACCACAGTGACTAAAAAGAATCCCCTTTATTACACATATTACTTCTGCAGCACGCGTACATTCTACTGTTATTCCCAGCGTCATGGCGGCCTTATGTTTGTAATGAGCGCCTTATTTAACGTGTATTTTTTGTGCTAATAGTGTCAGCATGTGGTGGACTCAACATTTTCAATTTAAAATGTCGTTGAGAGGGATAAAATACGTGTAGAAATTTTCTTCCTAAAACCAGATGTGCCATGAGAGTTGGTTTGTATGTAAAATATCGCTTGTTTTTTAAATTACCTGACGGAAAATTCCCCAAGCATCTGCGTATGTTCTAAAAAATGGAGCCGAGAATATCAAAAGAGAGTTAAGATATTAAAAAGTGATGTCGTATTTAAATTAAAAATTGTGTTTAATGTCTTATTTGGAATCACTCCATCAAATTCGTACGTATTTTCAAGGATGATTATTTGCACCGCACAGAATTCGTCCAAAAATCTTTCAGAAGAATTCGTGGTGCATTAAAACTGAATTTAATAAAATATTTTCATTCAAAGATAAATGTCATCTTAGCCAGAATAATGTCTTAAAAATATACACCACAAACTGAAACATGATGCAGAGAGAGTAATTAATTGGTTTTTACCAACGCAAAATTAGTAAATAATTCAATATGTTAGTATTGTGTGGGCAGAGGGTTTTCACCTTTCAAAATTTAACACTGATCTTCACATCAAACGTTCACACACCACCTCCAAAAATCTCACTCAATCGGATAACACCTGATGTGGAATACCCCTAGAATATATAAATATGCATAATGTTTTCCCTTATAGTCATAAATAGAAACTCAAATGAATGATTCCTTTGAAAATAGAAAGTTCCGGGATAGAGGGCAGTTTTCCTTCAGACATATATACATCTACCTATCTGCGTCTACTTACGTACCCTGCGAGCCACAAAAAGGTGTGTGGCAGGGGGTGTAGCACCAGAAGGAATGGATAAGGGATGAGGGGGTTGGGGTTTTTCAAATTGGTGGTGGAAGGTAATATTTATTATCTTAGTGTTTGTGTTTTTGTGCGTCGCCGGAGAGCGTCATTTTCGAGATTATATATATAGAGGCTTTTGAAATGTGGGTGTGGAGAAGAATGGAGAAGGTGAAATGAACCGAAAGGAAAACAAATGAGGAAGTACTGGAGATGGTGGGTGAGGAGAGGGGTTTGTTGAGAGAAATCCTATGGAGGCAGGAAAAATGGATGAAAGGCGTATTGAGCGGTAGTGGAATGTTGTAGAAGGTAATAGAGGAGAGAATGTTGGGCAAGCGAGGAAAGGGTAGGAACAGGATAGGGATGTTGGATGGGATGAAGGGAGGAAAGAAGTACACAAAGATGAAGAGGGACCTGCTGTAGTTTAGGTTGCTGGATTGGGTTTTGTTTGGAGTTACAAAATATTTATTTGATAGTTGTGTCCATCCAAAAACCTAACTTAACCGGTGGATTACCTAATATATATATATATATATATATATATATATATATATATATATATATATATCCAAGCGCAGTTCCTAACCGTGACATAAATACTTATTTTGTTGAACTGACTTCTGGGGGACTACAAGCATTCTTGTCTCTTATCGTTCTAGGAAAAAATGACATTTTAAACCTTTCAGTCTTGCAGTCCATCTCTCTAATCTTATATTCGTCATCCCTCCGACCGTAATACGTTGGGGTTCGTATTACATCCTTGATGTCATCGGAAAAGGGCCAATCTTTAAAGGCCCACCTATTGAATTCACCAATGGCTCAATGGTGATTTCAAGCTGAACAATGATTAGAAACTTTTTCCTCATTTCACTTATAAGTAAAAATTATTGTTATTGCTTGATACATATTAATAACGTATTAGAAAAAAGTGTTTTATTGTATAAAGAATGGTGATAAGAAGATAAATTCACATTTATGGAATAAAATGAATTAATGCTGTTTTCATTGGGAAAGGTGGAGTCGACGACTGTAATGCATGGCTCTCTATTGAGATAGAAAAAAAGAGGTAACGAGAACCGGATTACCGAAGGAAGAAGGGTTTTTATTCACTCGCGTTTTTTTTGTGTTGAAGCAATGCAAACTCTGAAATTACCATAAAATTCGCATTAGGGGTAGCGCGCATAGAGGTCGTGCATGTGGTTCAATCATATTACTATGCAGCTAAAAAGAACATGAGAGTTAATTGATAATGAATAGCAGTAAACGTGGTCTCCCTTGAGCCTTCGAGATTAATGTTCTAGAATTTTGTAAACACGAGTTAGCGAAGATTATTAATTGCTGATTACATCCTCAGTTGAATTTAAATAACAAGAACCATTTTTAGATATATAAGAACTGGTTTCATTCCCAAATTAATATTACATCTGTTTTCACTCGGCACAGTTTCAATCTCAATAGTTAAAAATAACTATAAATGGAAATAATTTTACATGGGAGAGAATTTATTGGATACGTAGCTAGAATATGAGCTCGTATATGCGAATTATTGGAAGAAAATTACTTAAGGTACTTACTCCAAAAAGTTGGCCAAAATACTCAAATTAAATTGATATCTTCCTTCAGTTATAAATATCCTAACCATAAATCGGCTGGGAAAAATCAATTTATTAAGCAGATTATTTCCTATTCTTTCTTTTCCTATTTCCATTTCTGTTTATATTTAAAGATCTTGAGGTACATGTTTGGACGTGGTAGTTTAGTGCCTATATCTTCTGACAGGAAGACTGGTTCTATTCCAGGTTACGACTCTGGGCACCCTCAGCTTAGAACAATTTGTTATTTTTCGGGTATCAGATCTTCCTGGGAGACTATAGGGAAATGAACTGGACCCCCTTAACCTGATAACTATTCATCTACTTAATATCCCGCAAGCCGCAGCAAGGTCGTGTGGCGGGGGGTGTTAGGGCACCACCCATAATTAAGAAAAAAACTCATGCAAAAATCACAAATTTATACAGTCCACAAATAGTATACATTCATGCAAAAACCCTTGCTCTGATGAGTAAATTTGTATTGGTTGAACTTTCCTATCACCTATCAAACTTTGAAACCTTCGGGTTGTAAACTGTGGTTGATTGATCCTTTTGCGCATTAACTGTTTGTTATCAATTTTCTAAGCTACGATCGTAATATAAATTCCCGAATATGTCCCGTCGACAGGCTATGACAGACGAAATGTTAATGTATAGGACATAGTAAGAAGTCATATTAATAAGTAAATTTATTGCACAAAGGGTAATTTAATGTTCTGGTTCGTGAAATAATTTTTAGATCGAAATGAACGCTTAAGAATATGTTTAAACTTTAGATCCCCTGAAGTAATTTTACCTCGAAATGAAGGTTTCGAAATTTACAAAAAAAAAGAATTAAAATTATGACCTAGAAATTCAGTTCATTGTTCATGCAAGACTAAGGATTCAGTCGTCATTTTATCGTTGCTCACAAGTTTGGAACAAGTTGTCTGTTTTTTGCAAAATTTTTAAAAACGTAAAAAGTGGTCTCTGAATCGAATAATTTTGTTATTAGTAATTAGTAATCGTTTATGCTTTTTTTACGCATATACCGTCTCATTTCCTCCCTCAATATTGGCGTGCTAGGTATCGGAAGCGATTGACCACATATTCCTTCTCCATACCCTTTCCCATGATGAGAGAAAACGCTCCAAATATTAAAAAGCGAAGTCGGAGGGTGAAAAAAAAACTCTCAGAGTGAAAACAGGGCAGCTCGTTCGCCCTACTCGAGAGAGAACGGTGGAGAAACAAAAAAAAAAGGTCAGAGTCCACGGAAAAGGTCGTTGACCTCTCTTTAAAGATAAAGAAAATAAAATGTACGAGGGCAGGCCAGGCCTGCAGGTGGATACGGTTGGGAATGGCGGCGGGGAATCGATCAGGAATGGGCTGTAGGAGTTCTTGACTGGATACTAAGGGATATGAAGTGACCGTGGCAAAATTCAAACGGGAGGCTGTGTTGATCGTGTGTGTTATGTTGTTTTTCATCCAGCCTTTTCGAGCCTAATCTAAGGAGGGAAACACTGGGGAAAGAATGCTATTTTTAGGAATGTTATTGACCATATCCAGGGAACCGGTCGAGTCTAAGTTACTGAAAAGATTAGTTCTTCAGGTATCTACCTGTTAGCTTCAACAAAGGTCATGCGGTTCATATATAAGACTACATTGTAGCAATTTTTATATTAAATATCATTCTTTTTGCAAAAAATTGGCACAAAAATGTATTGCGTAGGCTTCTGATATCGATGTTTAGTTTATTCAAATGAAAAAATAAATATACGAGAATTCATATAAATATATGTGTGTGTATTTTTATATATGTACAAATATATATATATATATATAACGAAATCCTGCCATACGGCGAACAAATAATCATTCACATAGAAATTGAGATAAGGAAAATAGGAAAGGAACACACATAAAGGAGGAACGCTAGAGAGGTGGGAAAGGCAGATTTGAGCGGGTCACAAATGTAAAAATATTTTCCTCGACCGGGACTTGAACACCAGATCGCTCCACTTGCTGGGCGGATGCTCTAACCACTTGAGCTATCGAGAAAATGTACTCTACATTGAAATCTGCGATCTTATAAAGAGCCAAAGCGCTCCGATTCATTGCCCAGGAGATGGCGTTAGGGAGCTGTTACACTCACCAAAGGAGAAATAGACAAACACAAGCGGAGAATGGACAGTAGGTTATCAAGCATACAACATCATAAAAGATAGGAATGGTGCGTTTCATAGCACGCATAGCCAGAAGAAGAGACGAGCCACATTGGCCAAATACACATTCAAACACGAAATCCCGCCATACGGCAAACAAATATTAGTGAGTATATATATATCCATATGTATAGCCCAAGAACACGTAAAAAAAACAGGTAATATCTTAATCAATTCGACGGTCTTCTTCGGAAGATAAGTTAGGACTGAGGTATATGGGTATGTGGTGCAGAGAAAGAAGTGGACAAGGGAGGGGGAAAAACAGGTAGTGGGGGAGGGGTGAAGGAGGGGGAGAAAGCGGAGGGGAGAACAGGTGGTGGGGGAGGGGTGAAGGAGGGGGTTGTTACATATAAGAACTTAGCAACACACATAAAAGGAACACTCACACGTTATTTCTTGATAATTTCGACGGAATTGTGCTCCGTCTTCCTCGGAAGATTAGTTAGGAAGTAGAGTGAGTCTTAACTAATCCTCTGAGGAAGACGGAACACAAATCCGACGAAATTACCAAGAAATTCCTCGTGAGTGTTCCTTTTATGTGTTCTCATATTTTGTTGCTGTCTAAGTTACATATATAACAGTTTTTCAGTGTTTTTTACTGTTGGAACTAGGTTTTTTCCTGAGATGGCTTTTATGTGATTACCGACTTGTTTGATACATATTTTTACAATCGGTTTTGGAGAGTTGGTTTTGGAGAAAATTTGCTTCCTCGATTTTCCCATTCTGATGGAGTAAATTACTCTTTCCATCCCACTCCTCACACTCTGAAAACTAAAATAAAGGGTAATCAAAAGCGAGATTAGTGTAAAGGATTCGAACCCGCCAATTTTTCGAAAATATCTCTAATATGATAGGCAAATCTTATTTTAGTCTAGATGCTGTCGTTCTTGCCTATTAGGAAAACGAACACCAACGCAAACTTGGGAAAAATGCCCGAAGCAACCTCCAAAAGTATCGAACTTTTTCGAGTTACGCCCAGGTAAGCTGTATCAGGCTCCATCACAGTTGGAAACTTTCCGAATTTTGTTTACGTAACGTTAGGACCGATGACGTTTGTTTCACATCAAATTCATTCGAAGACTTTGGGAAATGGATATCTTCTTCCCATTTGGTGGTCTATACACTATGCATTACGTTTCTAAAAGCGAGGGTAAGGTGCGGCACCCACGTCAAAGTTGAAATTATACACCAACCGCAACACCAAATAGATACACCCATACTGTGAACAAATAGTTCTACTGTACCGATAGGCCTAATATTTTTTTTTCGACGTGTCATCTTCTTTTCAATAGGAGATCAGATTTAACTGAGTGGGTTAATGAGTACAAATTATATTTATTAAATCGGTAAATATTTTCAAAATGTTGATTAAGGACGGGTATAAGACGATCTATTTACGCGTAATCTGTATGAAAATTAAGATATAAATGTCTGTAGTATATAAATATATTTAAAAAATTTAACGTCCCTAGGGAATTACAAAAAGTGGAAATAATGGGAGTTCTTTTTGTTCGCATTATTTTGGAACTGCCCTCTAAGAAAATACTAATTCTGTGACGAAATATTTTTCAGTTAATTACATATTAATTAAATCAATTGACTTGCGAAATAAATTGTATCCTTAATCCACGTTTGAGATTTTTATAATAGAAAATTTAAATATGGGCACTAGAACTACAAATATCTGGAAAAATAAGGTTTTAAAACAAAATATATTAATTTTCTGTACACAATTTTTGGATCAGTTTCGTAATATTTTACTACATTACCATTGATCGTTCAATCCTACAATTGTTTGACTACATCCTACCCATCCAAGAATATCTCAATAATATATGTCTTATCTAAAAATACGTCCTGGATTGATTTGAGTAACTCACATTTTTAAAACCCAAACCGTTACTATCAGTAAGGAAATCAATGATTAATGTCTATTAGAACTCACATTTTTTATTTTTTCTTATTTTTAGCTGACCAAAAAATAACAGACAGACAAAGCTGTATGTGGAGAAGCGAGGGTCATCCGTATTATAAATCCTTAAACCCGGTTAATAAGTATTAAAACCACAGGTATTGCAATTTTCCACTAGATATTTTATTTCGACACTACCGGTTTCGATGTTTTCACATCATCATCAGGTGTGTACCACCTCATCTCACCATCTCCCATCACCACCACCTCATCATTCGTCCGGTTAATAAGGTTGCGATTTTATTCTTTTAGAGCTATTGAAATTTACATCCCTTTTATTACCATATTTATTAGACTATGGTAATCCTTGTTTCTTGTTAGACAGTTATACGAAAAAATCATCATGAACAGAATAATAATTGATGATTAGGGATGGCGTAGTTTTTCAAGGTGAAAAATATAAAATTATATCAGACAAGAGTAAACAAAATATAGTTACGGTATGGAGTATTAAGCACAACAGAACAATATCTCCGAAATTTTTACCGGATTATTTATATCCCACTAAGTCGCAAGTAATCTGAAGTGATGCCATATATTTGAACACTGCTTAAGTAAAGGTTAAGTTGATATATCTAGATCAATGCAATAGGTTCGTAAGGTTTCTCCAAACAAAAGAAAAAGTTATTAACATTTACTTTTCCTATGTTTCGGATGAAGCTTGCACATTAGCACAACATGCGTATTCTGAAAAACTTCTTGAATTTTCCGATTGCTTTTCCTGTTCTCCGCATTAGAAAATTCGCATTTTATTTTAGTAGTAGTAGTAGCCCAATGCCGATGTCGAGTTTATTTCCACCATTCCGAAAGTCCCCGGACATCATGCCCCTAATAGATTACATACCTATCCCTAACGGTATAACCGACCTTATCTATCGGTTTCCCACCCTAATAACCACATTTGCGACAGTCTTGCTTCGAAAATTAAATTGCCATTTTCCATTTTTATGTAGGAGAGCAATTTCATCATGAAACATTGCAAATGCGACCTTTTTATTAATGAGGAGATTCCTTATTCCTTAAGCTCCAGTCCTCATTTTAGTAATTCCACATATGGCAGTTTCATCTGCAGTTATGTACAACCTTGATTGCACCCGTAATGATACTGCCCTCAAAATTAATTTTAGCATTCCTATCTCGCTCTACTTATTGTCTCTCTTCGAGAGGGTGGAGGGAATCGGCTGTGTAGCGCTGCTAAGTCTCAATACCTAACATGCACAAGTACGGAGTACGGAGCATTTACATTCAGAATTAAACTCTCCTCCCCTATCACCCTAAGGGAGCCAATGGTGGTGGGACCTGGATCCAGGGCAGACGGTGAAATGCCTGAGACGGTTGAAGGCGACATGGGGAGTTCGGGGATGGGCGGATGTTTTCGCAAACGAGTTTGGGTGGGAAGGAAGAGGGATCGAAGGGGTTCGTGGGGAGATGCGGACGGTGGGAGGTGGCGGTGGGGAGGAAGAGGGAGAGGTCGGGAGTGGTGCTGCGTTGGGAAAAGCACACTCGGAACCCAACCATTAAGGGTCGAATTCTCTCCCTACCTCTCTCTCTCCTGCTCCACCCCCTCCCCCCTCCACTCTTCTCTCTTTTTGGGTGACGTCACTACGAATCTCTCTCTATCCAGCACTCCACACCACCACCCTCTCTCTTTTCATCCCTTCTCTCTCTCTCCTCTTAGCCAATCGTGTCCAGAGTCAGTTCCGCGGGACGGGGAGGGTCCAGGCGTGGGAATGGGCAGGAGGAGGGATGCGAATCGCACAGAGGGTGGGAGATTGGAAATGGATGCCGAGGCGGCTGTGGGTTAAGGAGGGAAATGTTCAGACTGGGAAGGGAAGATGAAAGTGCGGAGGGTTTCTCCGAGAGGGTAGGAGATTGGGGGAGGGGGTGAAAACGTGAAGGATGTCCAGGAAATCTCGCGGAAAATCATGGTCAACCGACCAATTAGTCCTTTGTACCACTCTCAGTCCCGGGGCGAATCATTGATTCCCTAATCCATCTATCGATGCGATCAGTCCGTATCCTGTCACAGTCAGAAGTAGCCTACGGGGTACAGTTAGGTTTTCGGTCTGTCCGCAATAACTCTTAAGCCTTACGTAGCGAATGGAATAGCTTTTTTGATTTCCATAACTCTTTCAAGTCATAATTACAGCTGATATGGTTTCCATTTTTTGGAAACTATTTTTTACTAAGGGCAACGAAGAGCTCACAAAAAACATGGTATAAAGTTGAGCATTTCAATTTCTTCATGACAAACTAAAGTCGGAATCCTATAATTATGATTCGCTTACGATGAGTTTTATCACTTCTTTTTAGCTGTAGACGGAAGTGACAGTTTAACTGTAATGGAGGTTCCCCATGATGAAAACCAAGAGACAAGTACATTGGAAAAATTAGGAAGGATATACACCATGCCCATACCAAACAAGCTGTCGGTGGGTGAGGGAAATCAACAGTGAATATTGTTAATAAATAGTATCAACAATGAATGCTGTAGTAAATAAATCTTGATGCTGCAGGAAACAAATAGTGATTATAAAAAAGATAGCCCTGGACTTCCATTACCTTAAACCCTCGTTCAGTCTACATAATATTTTCATACTCTTTTGATCAAGCTCAACTGTTCATGTTCTGATACAAAATATCACGATCGTTTAAGCGAAGATGAGAGAGGAATATCCTTATTATCATACGGTTATAAAAACTTTACTAATGCTCAATATATAGAACTTTCGAAAGCCGTACAACTAATAATCAATAATTTCCTTTTTGTTTTCAAACCTAGTCTAACCTCTTCGTTCCTTACCATCCAACAGCACAGCTGTAATATTATAGCAGTTATTGTATCACAAGCTAGTAAGTCTTGCCATACAATGCTTTGTTCCTCAGTTCTCTATACTTCCTTTTAAAGTCTATAAATTCCATATTTTAGCCACTTACCCAAAACTCTCCCATATATTTTTCCCTTAGCATTTCCATCCATTCACTTCATGTGCAGCCTCCAGCTTTCATGAGTTTAAATTATCAAAAATTACAAGAAACTGCGAAAGATGACGCGAGAGTAACTTTTAACGGTGCCATCCGCAATATGCGCATTACAATGCGACAATTACAAAAATCATTCGCCTTGACCGCGATTCAAACCCGGATCCCTTGATGTCCTACCGAATGCTTTAACCAGTTAAGCTATCTAGGCGTCCGTTTACACTCCGAAATATCGGGGTCTCTAAAGGAACAAGATGCTATGGCCAAATACCGTGTATACCATGTCACAGGCATTCGTAGTCTTGATTTTTACACTCTGACCCGGGTTTGATTCCCGGGCTAGCCTCTCAGGGCGCCCTCAACTCCACCCAAGCTATGTGAATTTTGGGGACCAGGTCTTCCTGGGAAACCATAACCGTCACAGGAAAAGGAACTGGCCCCCCTACCCTGGTGTGCGAATTTCACACGCCGTCGGGCTTAGTACTGGGTGAACTCTACCATCTCCTACCAAACCGAATTTCGGGTTGATTACTGTGTTTATGGTAATATATATATATATATATATATATATATATATATATATATATATATATAAAATATAATATATATATAATACATATATATATATATATAAAATATAATATATATATAATACATATATATATATATATATAATATAATATATATATATAATATATATATATATATATATTTATATATATATATTTATTATATATATACGCCGTCGGGCTTGGTACATGGGTGAGCTCTACCGTCACCTACTAAACCGACCTTCGGATTGATGACTGTGTTTATTTTTTATATGTATATATAAACCATAAACACAGTAATCAACCCGAAGGTCGGTTTAGTAGGTGATGGTAGAGCTCACCCATGTACCAAGCCCGACGGCGTGTGAACATTCACACATCAGGGTAGGGGGCCAGATCCTTTCCCTGTGCCGGTTATGGTTTCCCAGGAAGATCTGGTATCCGAAAAATCAACTAGCTTGGGTGGAGCTGCAGGTGCCCAATGTGCCTTGCCCGGGAATCGAACCCGGGACCCTCCGGTCAGTAGTCCAACGCTCTACCCACTAGACCACCGCGACCCACGCATATATATATATATATATATATATACATACACATACACACACATATATATATATATATGTATATACCTATAAATATATATATTTACACACACATAAGAACCTCCAAACCTCAGAAACCTTACCCCTCCGAAACACTGCCCTTCGGACCCCTTTATACCCACCCACTTTCCTAACCCCCTCTCTCTCCATCACTCTCTCTCTCTCGAGAGCATTTGCTCTTCTCACGCGTCTCGCGGTTGATTTACTCAGCTGCATTTATTTCAACTCTCCCTTGTGGAAGGGAATTCTCGACTAAAGGACGTTCATATTTCATCCAAGAGGAGTGAGGGCTCGGGATGTTGTCGGACGGGAGGGGTTGAATGGGGACAGAGGGAGAGTGAGGGTAAAGCGACGTTATCCGGATGAAATCATGGACTCGGTGTATTGTGAGCGTTCCTCGATCACTCTCTTTACTTCGCCGTCGGCTTACCCTGATGGTGGACGACATGGCATCATTATTATGATACGCGAATGAGAAAAATCCATTGAAGGAAAAGTGCGCGCTCGGACGAAATGTCTTGCGTACCGCGTTCCGGATGAAAAAGTCCGGGATGTACCTCATTCAAGGCACATTCAATTGAGAACTGGAGAATTATGGTAAAATTAAGAGAAAACGCTTACGCTTCAAATGAATTACTTTGGGTGGTGGAATCACACGGTCTGTAATACATGTATGAGTTTATATTTCCCCGAGATGATAAAAGATTGTCCGAGGAAAATTACTTGCTTTAAAGTTAAAATATTTTTGTTAAGTAAAAAAGGTTGCCATATTTACTAAATAATTTTCCAATTTATTTTTTTTATGATTCGAAAATTAAGTCTTCAACAAACAAGTTCAAAGTAAAATCTCGACCCGTAATTTTCTACACTACGGTACTCCTCGGTGTTTTCTTTTTCTTTGAGGTGTTGAGCGTACACAGTTTTGAGTCAGGAAGGGGAAATTCAGAAATTCCATCTTTTTGCTTAGTTCTGTAACAAGAAAAATTTTATGTTATCGAGCTGGTTTCATCGATTAAAATTTGGTTGCACCGAACCATATACGTCGTTTGAAATTCAAGCATTCAGTGTAGGAAATATCAAGAGCTATTATTTCGAGCCATGTCATCTTCGTTTCCCTAGGAAGATCCCCAAAACTTACACGGCTTCGACTAAGTGGAGGGAGTGTGGATTTATGCAAATTGTAATCCGGGATCTGGGGCCAATAGTCAAACGAAGCTCCTACGCCAGCCAGCGATATTGGCAAAGAATGGATTTCAAATGAAACTATCTAAACTTTTAAACTTGTCGAGCACTAGGCATAGGGCATTGACCTGATTTTAATGGCCATCGAGGAGATTAAAAAAGTGTGTATCTAGAGTAAAAAAAATACAAGATAGAATAATATGTGTTATGTTCAGCTACCACTCCAAACCCTTGTGTTGTCATGTCAAATATAACTTATTTCATTAAGTGTTTGTCTATTTCTACACCGAAATTTTTCAGCAAAGATTTCATTCCATAGATAAATTAATTCTGTCAACTAGGTAAACTGCAAGAGAAAAAGGATTTAAGTCCGTCAATATTCCATATCGTCTGACAGTCATTGTGTGTATTTACCTTATTGAGCTGTCTACAAAATATCGACCATCCATGTTTGCTCTTTGGGACCTTGGATTTCCATTGATTCACTAGGATATAGGGAAGGGTACGGGTAGGACTGCATGAATGAAAATATTGAGCCAGTCAAGATTCTCTGTTCTACTCCATGACCAAAATTTATTCAGGTCATCATAACATGTTGATTATCTGCAAATATCCCCCTACGTAGTTGAATTATAAGGTTAATGTGGAGGAAATTAACCCGGCGTATCTATCTTTGATAAAAAATCTTGTCTCGTGTCCTCGAATTCACTCTCAAATTAAATCCAACTTTTTCACGTCAAACCTTCTGCATTTCGTCATGGATATTGATTCTACTCACACCGTCTCACTGTTCCTTATCGCACTTTCCATATTGATTTATTCATCCCGATTATTTTGCGCTACATTTACCCTTTTATCTCCACCACTTCTTGTTTAAATCGAAAACTGGTGTTATCAGCGCTATGAAATGTTAGATTGACCTTCGGTATTATTACCAACTATGTCCACGTTTCCGAGGTCGTATAATACAATATAATATTTCTCGGGCTTTCATCGTGTCTTTTCCTTCTTTTAAAAACCCTTTCTCTTCCGAATTATCCACAACCTCACCCTCATCCCACGTGGTGCACTTTGTCTCACGGTGTTTTTGGAGGTTGGACAAAGACGATGAGAGTTCAGGGGAAGTAGCAGGAAAGGGAAGAGGTTTTTGGAAGTGAAGGGTTTGGAGAAAGGAAAGGCGATTGTTGCTATGTGGAGTGAGGGGACCAAGGGGAGTTTAAGTGATGAGAGGAAAGAAGAGACGTGGTGCTTGGGTCGAAACGGATGGGCAGTATGTCAGAGAGGAGTGGATGGAAATGGGAGTAGGGTAAGGTGAGATTAATGAGGGATTGACTCGAGTGACAAGCAATGGAGAGAGGACTTAAAGTCATCTCTGGGAGAGATATAGCGTATGTTCTTCTCAAAGGAAGGCTAACGTTGTGGTGGTGCGTTGTAGACGATAACCTACAAACCCATTGCATGTCGTCTTGGATTTTTAAATCTCTTCCACGCGTAGTTAACGTCGCTGTTCCGACATTATCTTCTCCTTCGATTCCTCATAATATCTCTCTCCTGCATTTTGGGCAAATCCGTCCAAAAACCATCTTCTTAATACCCTACCTTCTCCATTCTATCAGAGACAGATTCTTATTATTGGAAAGGTCTTTCTACGCATATTTTCTGCCTTCTTTACATTCTACTGAAATATTTCCACAATTCTCTCGTCATATTTGATTGTTAAGTGATTTATTTCCCTTTTCGATCAATTCTTTCCACACTTCTGGTAACCTATATAAGCAAACATTCCATTTTATGCTCCACCTCCGGCTCAAATCAAATGTTTCTGATTCAAGATTAAATCAATCCATGTTCTCGCCGTAATATTTTGATGATGTACATGTGTGACCAGCAAGGAAGGAGCTTATTTCAGATTGAAATTCAGGGAATGCACTTCCTTACTTGAATACATGTATTTTAACTCGGGCCCGTAAATATAATAAATTCATTTTTATTATTATTATTAAAATTTACATGTGCAAATAGACAAATGTCAGGTGGCACACAAGTCCCAAGTGTTACAATAAACTTGCCTTGGAAAAATAACATGGTTTCTGAAATACAATCAACATCACAAAAGATAATACATAAAATAAGTCTGAAAAAAGAAAAAAATACACTTTAAGGAAATTTCCAAACACCAATCTGTAGTACATAAAAAAATCCCCATTTCATTAACATTTGTTTCCCAATCAACAAGAAAAAAAAATTTAGCTATTACATTTAATTTTATACAACACATCAATCAAATGATTACAGAAGTTGTTTACATCTTTTCTTAAAAGTTTGGACTCTGTTAGGAAAGGGCTTAAAAATTTTTGCAGGTAAATTGTTCCAATCAACAATTGTTTTATTTAGAAAAGAAAATTTCTTTTTATTCGTTCTTTGTGCCCGGTATTTTACCTTAAAATTGTGGTCATTTCTCCATAAAAAATTCGGGTTCCCCGCCTCTTTCCTTAGATCTGCCCAAGCCTTCTCCACATTTAGAATGCGGAACATTCCACAAAGTCTGCTTACTTTCCTTCTAGTTTGTAAAGGTTCCCAGTCCAACGTTTTTAGCATGTCAGACACACTATCCATCCTCCTATGCTTCCCCAGTACATATCGGGCAGCCTTTCTTTGCACCTTTTCTAGTTTTTTGATTTGTCCTTCTTCATAAGGGTCCCATACTAGAGAAGCGTACTCCAAAATTGGTCTTACCAGGGTCTTATACGCCTTCTCCTTAGTTGCTTTATCGCTCCCTTTGAGGTTTCTCATGACCCAATGAAGAGTTTTCAAAGCTTTCTTAAAAATGTAATCCACATTTAGCCCCCACCCTAAATCCTTGGTTAAATATACACCTAAGTATTTGCAACTATCACTTCTAGGAATGACATTTTCTGAGAATTTATATTCCCTATTGTTTCCATTTACCTTGTTACTAAAGGTGATGGATTTGCATTTGCTAACATTAATATCCATCCCAATTTTTGTCACCATTCCATTGGTACACGTAATATTACCATGTCTTGTATTGTGGGTTGCGGTATGCCAGGATGTAACGCGTTGGGTTAATGACCGGAGGTTAGCAGCCCACCTCTTTACCGAGTTACGTCCCGGATTCCATTCCCGGGCAAGCCACTCTAGAAACCTGCAGTTCCACCAAAGATAGTTGATTTTTCGGGTACTAGTTATTCCTGGGAAACCATAACCGGCCGAGGGAAAGGAACTGGCCCCCCTACCCTGATGTGTGAATTTCACACGCCGTCGGGCTTAATACTGGATGAACTACCACCAACCAAATCGAACTTTGGATTGAATGATGTGTTTTTTATATTATTTAGCATTGGTCGTCTTCCGGTTAGGGTAGGTTTTGGTTTGACATTATATATATATATATATATATATATATATATATATATATATATATATATATATATATATATATATATATATATATATATAAATTCACTGATAGTCATAACAAACACAGAAACCATAACACAAAAGAGGAAAAACTCACTGGTTCTCGAATTTTCGGTGGTCCAACCACTTTTCTCAAGAGGAATTAGGAACAAAACTGTTCTGTTCCTAATTCCTCTTGAGAAAGGTGGTTGGACCACCGAAAATTCGAGAACCAGTGAGTTTTTCCTCTTTTGTGTTTTGGTTTCTGTGATTGTTATGACTATCAGTGAATTTACATTACACGTTTGTGGGTTTTCCAAAAAACTGTATGTATATATATATATATATGTGTGTGTGTGTGTGTGTGTGTGTGTGTGTGTGTGTGTGTGTGTGTAAACCATAAACACAGTAATCAACCCGAAGGTCGGTTTAGTAGGTGATGATAGAGCTCACCCATGTACTAAGCCCGACGGCATGTGAATATTCACACATCAGGGTAGGGCGGCCAGTTCCTTTCCCTGTGCCGGTTATGGTTTCCCCGGAAGATCTGGTATCCGAAAAATCTTGGGTGGAGCTGCAGGTGCCCAAAGTGCCTTGCCCGGGAATCGAACCCGGGACCCTCTGGTCAGCAGTCGAACGCTCTACCCGCTAGACCACCGCGACCCGCATATATATATATACACAAACATTAGGTTAATAAATATTAAACACACAGAAACATAAAAGAAGGACACTTACAGTAGATATTTACGACGGCACGGCCGTCGTCATCAGAATGCCCAGAATATATATATATATATATATATATTTATATATATATATATATATATTATTATTAGGTAATCTACCGGTTTAGGTAGGTTTTTTTTGGATGGACACAACCATCAAATAAACATTTTGTGACTCCCCACCTAGCAACTAATCTATATCAGGTCCCTCTTCATCTCGGTATACTTCTTTCCTCCCTTCATCCCTTCTAACATCCCTATCCTGTTCCTACCCTTGCCTCGCTTGCCCAACATTCTCCCCTCTATTACCCTCTTCAACATTCCACTACCGCTCAATACGCCTTTCATCCATTTTTCCTGCCTCCATAGGATTTCTCTCAACAAACCCCTCTCCTCCCCCACCATTTCTAGTACTTCCTCATTTGTTTTCCTTTCGGTCCATTTCACCTTCTCCATTCTTCTCCACACCCACATTTCAAAAGCCTCCAATCTACGTCTATCCTCCTGCTTCAGCGACCACGTTTCCGCGCCGTACATAGCTACGCTCCATATCAGAGTTTTTACGAGTCTTGTCTTAACATCTCTACTCAACGTCCCCGTCATCAACTCCCTCCTCCTTGAGAAAGCCTCCTTGCCTAGCGCAATTCTTCTCCTTACGTCCCTACCACTTTGACCGTATTGGTCCAAAACACTTCCGAGATATGTAAACTGTTCTACCTGCTCTATTTTTTCCCCGCCTATTTTAATATTTAGCTTAGCCTTTTTCTTTCCAGATAATCGCATAACCTTTGGGCAACCCTGCCTTACACCTCTTCCTAACACTGCCCATCCGGACTCTCCGTTCCCCACTCGCACCTGAGCAGTCTGAGACATGTACAGGTTGCGGATCAGTCTCCTGTCCCTCCAATCCATTCCTATTTTCTGCAATACACGCATTAATTTTTCCCAATTCACTCTGTCAAACGCTTTTTCGAAATCTACAAAACAGGCAAAAACGTCCTGATTGTATTCTATATTCCTCTCGACTAGTGATCTCATTACTGCAATGGCATCACGCGTACCTCTTCCTTTCCTGAACCCAAACTGATCATCCCCTAAGTAATCATTTGCCTTACTCTCTATCCTTTTGTTGATGATCCTTAGAATAACTTTAGCTGCGTGGATTATCAAACTTATTGTTCTGTAATTCTCACATGACGAAGCCTTTGCCTTTTTTGGAATAGGAACTAACACCGATCGCACAAAATCTTCCGGCCAGATTCCTTCCTCATAGATACTACGAATCAGTCCATATATGGCCTTCTTCCCACCTTTCCCTAACCATTTCAACATTTCTACAGGAATATTGTCAACTCCCACAGCCTTATTTGCTTTCATCTCCTTCAATGCCCTTTCTATTTCATCGTCGAGTATGCCTGGACCTAAGCTATCTTCTTCTACGTCATGTTCCTTTTCTATGTCTAGCCTTGTCGGCCTAAGTTCTTTACCATACAGTGTTTCAATATATTCCTTCCATCTCTCTTGGATTTTTCCTGGTTCAACTATTATCTTACCCCATTTATCTTTAACTGTTAGCACAGATCTTGCCTTCTTACTTCCCGATAATAACTTAACCTTGCTGTATAGAGCACCAATTTCACCCTTCTTCTGTAAACTTTCCATATCCTCGCATTGCGTTTTCCACCATTCTTCTTTTGCTTTATTTGTGGCCCTTCTCAATTTATTGTTTAACTCTTTGTACTTCATTTTGCCTAACTCTGTGTTTACATTTTTCCATCTTCTTCTCTCATCCATCTTTGCAATCATCTCATCCGTTACCCATGGTTTCCTTATCCTTTTCCCGTTAACGGTTCCTATAGTGTCTTTAGCGGCTTCCAATATCCCTTTCTTGATACATTCCCATTTTTCTTCGATAGTACTCAGTTCTTTACCGTCATCCAACATTTTCTCTACAGCCTGCTGATACTCCTTCCTCGTTAATCCATTTACTGCTTCTAAATTCCATTTCCTAACCGGGCCGCCCTTGCCTTATCTTCTTGAAACGAACATTACATTTCATAACAACTAAATTGTGGTCAGAGTCCGCATCCGCTCCTGGGAAACTGTGGGAATTTATCACACTGTTCCTAAACCTGTGCCTAACCATAATATAATCTAACTGATACCTTTCTGAGTCACCTGGCATTTTCCATGTATACCTACGCCTCTTGTGGTGTCTAAACCATGTGTTGGTGATGACTAACCCCTGTCTCCTGCAGAATTCAATTGCTTTCTACCCGCGTTCATTCCTCGTGCCTAACCCATAGTCCCCCACTTCACCACCATCTCTTCCTTCGTCTACCGTCGCATTCCAATCCCCCATCATTATCAAATATTTCCCTGCAGGAACACTCGCGATGGTATCCTCTAACTCATCATACATCCTATCGACTTCTTCCTCCTTGTGGTTGCTCGGTGGCATGTATACCTGATATATATATATATATATATATATATATAAACTTGGAAAAGACGCTCTCCGGCGACGCACAAACACACAAACACTAACACAAAAAACACCACACACATAGAAACATAAAAGAAGGACACTTACATTGGATATTTACGTTTCGACGGCACGGCCGTCGTCATCAGAATCAAAAAGAAAAGAATATATATATATATATATATATATATATATATATATATATATATATATATATATATATATATATATATATATATATATATATATATATCGATGATGCGGAAGTACTCACGAGAGCAATATAACTTTTGGACGGCACAATATAACACAGAATAATTCGCAAGTCCACACAACCTATCATTTGACGAATGCTTTTCCCTAACAGTTCTTGAATCTCTACCCGATTCAGCCACCAACAGAGGTGAGAACTCGCGAATCCGCATACATCCTATATTTCCGATCCTTTAAAATTCCCACCCTTAACCGCCATCTTTAATTTCTTTCCCAACAGTCCCTAAACCTTCCGCCCCCCCTCCCCTCCCCAGGCACTCTTCCCTCAAAACCTCTCAGTCTGACCTGAAGAAGGCCTCGGAGAAGGCCGAAAGCTTAAATCATCTACAGTGCGAGTGTCCTTTTACGTGTTATCTGTTTTATTCTGTGTTCTATTGTGCCGTCCAAAAGTTATATATATATATATATATATATATATATATATATATATATATATATATATATATATATATATATATATATATATATTAAATTAAAATTATATTTGATTATAAATTATTGTTCTTATGAAAGTAATTATATCGTATGAATATACACTGTGTTCTCTCCTCTACCGTAAAATTCATCATTCAAACATATCTTCATTTATATTTAATTGCCTTTCCTATCATCATAAGTTTATTTTCTAAATTCCTTTGCCATCTCACTCCTTTTTTCTCTATCTTTTTCCACATTCCGTCTATACAGCTTCATCGAATTTCAAGTAATCAATATATGAGGGCACTTAAATTTAGTTTGAAAAATTCTCCCCAAAATATTATTTGTTTTATTTTAAACACTAGTATTCCCTCGATATAGTTATTGCTTAAAAATTTAATAGGTTACAGGACAAGAGGAAACCATAGCAAGGTTGTCAATTACATTTCCTACTCTTCGGTCTTCTTGTGCAAGTGATGTTAAAATTACCAACCATTTTTTGTAGTATAAGGCTCCTAATGATATCGTTCAAAGATAAATGGTCAATCCGTTGGGCGAACCACTGTTGACCGTCAGTATATAATATATATCGGGATGATGCGGTATCTGACGTACTGATATCACACCCAGGGGCCCCGGGTTCGAATCCTGGAGAAGGCAGATTCTTTCAGTGGTATCCCGTTCCCTGCTTGAGGTACTTTGTGGAGAATACCTTGAATGAGTAAGCTTTCCGTTCGACGGAACGTCAAAAGTGTTGGACCCCGTGGCATCTTTCGTTAGGAGTAGGCTAATACGAACGCCGGGTTACTCTCTACGCTTCTTTAATTTAAAATTTATTAATTATACGTGACTAGAAACGTTTCAGCCATTCGTAATGGCGTATGTATCTAACTGGAATAGCTAACGATTGGATGACATAGGACCATGGTTATTGTTTTTTCATTCGACGAGACGTCCGCCAGTAAAATTTTGCGGCAGGACTAAGTATAATGTCTCGCCCACTGAATTCTGATGAGGGTATGTCGTTGTTAAAACGCATTCAAGTTTTCCGCGAGGGTCAAGTCATATTCTTCATTAATGAAGAAATGAATTTTCCATTTCACGAATCGGAACTTGTTCTAACGACCGACATAAATAACGAGACTGAAAGCGGTGCATGTGCCTGGCGTGCAGAGGCGGTCATGAATCTCTCCGCGAATCGTTTTCTCCCCATTCCAGAGAAGTCTAGCAGTCACGAGATTACTTTGACCTCTAATGGCCTCCCTTGATTAACTCGAAAGACGTAGAGAAGTGATTCGACCCTAGTCGGGCGTGCCTTAATGGTGCCAAGAGCCCAACGAGATAACATTTGGCGGTTTGGCATCGGGGACATCGTGGCGATGTGATATTTACGTCCCCAGTTATGTCCTCAAAGCTTGTTCTTAGTCGTCATTCTTGGCAGATGCTGTTGAAAAATATGCATAAAATTATTTATCCCATAATCCGACTCGTTGAGCACATTGTACATCAGTGCCTTTGTCATATCTGTTTCAAATACTAGCATAACGAAATGAACATCGAAGTATAAAAAAAATATTCTAATTCATAGTATACATACAAGGAGTTAATTACCTAATCTTTGTTCTTGCAGTGTCCAACATATGGTATTATTGTGAAGTAGAAATGAGATATCTTTTGGTGGATTAATTTTCTTCATAAACCCATAGTCGTTTTTTTGTACTTTAAATGATGTACTTAAAGTAATGAGCGCTTCTTTGATTATTTTATACCATCATATGTAGCGGATTTTCAATCTATGAATCAAATATTACGTTTCCCGTTGATAAATCCGTCAATATTTTTTTCCGAACGCGTGATTTTCCAAGCATAGGTAGAGGAAATGGAAAAAAATAGAGACAGAAATGAAGAGTAGAAGGAAGAGGGTTACCGGGAGAAATTCAAAGGAATCGGAAAAGATGAGTAGGGAACATTTTGAATGGCGATGGAATGTTAAAGAGGTGGGAGAACATTAGGCAGGTATGGTGTGAGAGGTAAGAATAAGCATGTTGGCCGGTAGGAATGAAAGGAAACTAAATGTATTCAGAATAGAAAAAAGTTTACTCTATTGTGGCGGGTCAGGTTTGGTCTTGTTCGGTAAGGATAAGAAAAATAGTGGTTTTTAATATGAGTCCATCCAAACCTAAATTTAACAGTGTAATACCAAATAAATTAGTGATATCGTAATATTTTAGTACCAGAGCCGGTAGATTAACATTCGGTTGCCATTTAAACGGCGACCATGAAATAATTCCTTTAATTTCATATTTAAAATATTTTTGTAAATATATGTATATATATATGGGAGGCGGGGTAGTCCAGAGAGAGCGTTTCTGTGGTTTTTCGGAACGAGACAACCACACATTAACAGAAAAAGAACACAATAATGGTTATTCGGAACGAGGTAACGAGAAAAAATTCTCCTGCTAAAAAGGCTACCCTGAAACCCATGCCGGGTTTCTGGCGCACTGGTGGCGCAGACCAAGTGATTCTCGACACGGTGTCAGCCGCCACAGCTGAGGGCGAGAGTGAAGTTCACGGTATCGGCCGCAGTACTGCGACGTGGAAGGCAACGGGAAACCATTATTCTCTTCATTATTCTTTCACCTCATTATTCTTCATAGAATATGCAGCCTTGCCTTGCATTCAAATATAGTAGAATGAAAAGATATGGATTGCAGTAAACCAATCCTAGGATTAAAATACTGATGATGATGAAATATATATATATATATATATATATATATATATATATATATATATATATATATATATATATATATATACATGTGCATGAAATTATTGTTAAAATAAATTTTTTTAGCTAATGACTGCCATGCAACTAGGAACAATTAGTGGAATTGGGGAATCATTAAAGTGATTAAATTTTTTATTGTTGTCTCTTTTGTAATGTTTGTTTTTTTACCATTAGTAAGGTGCATTGTTTTGACCGTTTTTACCAGTCTAACTGTCTGGTGGTTATCAAAGTATTGATAAACTTAAAAATAAAACTAATGTTTCTATTTTATTTAGCGCTCTTTACCCAATCAAATGACTAAGCCTATTTCAAAGGTAAGTTTTGAACGGCCCGTAAATTCTGTTTATTTTAAAGAATTGTGGGACTCCTGATATATTTTGTTTATTTTTTAGATAGCTTTCTTTTATGTTATCTGGAAAGCCCATTCTCTTCCATCCTCTACCCTGCTTACCCAACGTTCCCCCTTTTATCACGGCCTTCTGCATCCATCCGAGTACACGCTCCACTCACTCTCTACCTTTTTCTATTTTTCCTAACGGTTTCATCTCTTCGCTCATGTCCTTTTTTTAAACCACATCATTTGTTTTTTTCTTCGACCAGTTTATTTTCTGGAACCTCCGTCACACTTACATCTCCAAATTTTCCAAATGTATACTCATCCTAATGACTCGAAGACCAAGTCTGATATCCGTGAAACACTAGTCTCCAGATAAAAGTCTTTACAAATCTTGATATCACATCTTAACCCCCAGAAATGTGGTTTAATGAATTTTATTTCTTTTCATTTCAGGTGAGTGTCCTACTTCTACGCTGATCCAACATTCACTTGGTGTGCCTCTCAGTGAGTACAAACATTCGTTCAATTTTGAGTCCACTTCCATATAGTTTATTTGGCTCTTTCCAGCGTATGCATACAATAATGATATTTGCAGTCTCGTATCTGATTTTCCTGTACTCTCGCATTTTTAGTACCTTGTAGGATTTCAGCCACACCAAATTTGGGAGCACGACGTCTCGGTAAAACCAGAAACTGACCTTGTGTGGAGTCGAACTATGGCGGGAAAAATCATTTCTTTTCATTGGATGTATTTCTCGAATTTTGAAAAGTAGAAATAACACATCCGGAAGCTGGTATAATGTTCATATTTTGAGCTACATGTTTTCTCTTTTACTCAGCTCTATGAGAAACCATGTCTGGGTAACTTTCGGAGAACTGGACTTAAGCTTGACCGAAGCTCAAACTGTCACATCTTTTGCAGTGACATATAGTATATGATATATATAATATCTTCCAAGTTGGAACCAATCAATTAACGCACTTTCCCCTCTTATATGGTTCATTAGTATGACTTGATACATTACTTACGCTTTCTTTGAACCTCTTCTGTAAAGGTGGAATAATGATGCGTTTTTAATTTTAGAAATGTGCTTTGAAGATATTTTGATTTCTCAATGCTGCGTATATTCATGGTGAAGCCTTTTTGGGATTTTCGTCTGGTTATGTTCTGCATTGGTGCAAACGTATCAACAGAATGCTCTTCCATTCCCTTCAGCCCTGAAAATGATGGACGATTTGTCCGTTGAAACGTCGGCTGCAATGCAGATACTATGCAGATAGGGATTTCCGCTCGGTTACGTACCCAATGGAAATCCCCAGAAGAATGCATCATTGCTATTTCTCACGCAATGTTCTTAAGGAGCAATCGGTTTAATTTTTTTGAGAATATACTCAGCTAGAAAATTTACAAATATACGTTTCATAAGTTATTTGAAAAGTCTTTACATATCTCCTAAACCGGTCATTAAGGTCATGGGGTCATGTGTACTTAGGATTGAAAAAGGAGCGAGTTGTAATTGAGTTCTGTTCTACTCATAGCATATATTTTAATTTCAGGTGTATTTGAGGTCGATACCTTATAACGATAGGATAGCAACACAAACTTTGCGTTCCATACTAAATGTATTGTCAAATAATGTGTATGCAATAAATATATAAATGAATGCCATCAATTAATCCTATTCCTACGGAAGCAAAATTCTGTTTTACTCTCCTATTACGCATATGTTTTCCACGGCTTTTCCAGTGCCATTTAAATTTTTAATACTATCACAGAATATGCAGGATCACCCCTGCAATGCTCACGCCCAAGAAAAGTCTCTCTATTTCTCCTAATTATGTAATTATCCACAATTCCATATGGTTTAAAAAGGGACTACAATTTTTTCACAAAATAAATGGGCCGGTCAAAGGTTTTTTTTCCTTCCCCCCACAAGGGAGTTGAAATTTTATTTTTAAATGTTCCTCGGCCACGTCGCTAACACGTGATAAGGAAAAGTTAATGAAAAGCTCGAGGATTAAATTGCTTCATTCGGGTAAGCATCGCACTTGTCTTCCCCGAGGGAGGCTAATCTGATATGGAAAGCAGGGTTATTTGAGAACCGTCGGACCTCTTCAAATAGAACCGTACCCACTCAATTATGAGACTCGGATTTCAATCGTCACTGGATAAACAATGCGCCGAAATCAGAAATCCGGCTCTCAGAAGGTACTACATACCCGCGCCTCCCCGATCCCGGTGGAGGTGAAGCCAGGGAGGCATTAACGGGATGCATGCATTCTTTTTAGCTCATTGGGGAACGAAAAAAAGGAATGATGAGGCCAGAGATTCAACCATGACGTCGGTGCCATGTTGTCGAATGTCCGCGATCAAGTAAGCCCAGATATAGGGAAGAGTACAGGAGAAACGCAAGCGCTTGCAACGCCGCACGTGAAGGATTAATCAATGTGTCAAAAATAGGATCATTAATATAGTTGAATATCATGAGTAATGAAACTGGTCATCAAGTTAATATGAAGCTTCATCATAACCTTCAAGGTTATGATGAAGGTTCAAGTTTTACATGTCCTAGTCATTTCATGCCGCATTTCTCTTATTTTCCTCCATCCTATTACGCAACGAACATTCTTCCCTATCTATTGCAGTTTTCAAAATCCCTTTGCCATTCTTAATGCTTTGTATTCACTTTTTCTTCCTTATATTACATTCTCTCACCAACTTTTTCAATTTTTTTGCATTCCCAAGAAATTCCTCTCAATGTTTCAATTAATACTATACTCATTAACTCGGATAATTATTTTTCTTAGTCCTAAACATGCTCACCTTTTCCATGAATTTTCACTCTAGACTCTACTGTTAGAATTTAGGGTATAGTTTTAGCTTACGTATTTAACCCTTTTTGGATCAAATATGAAGAAATTATGTCATTGACCTATGGAATTATTTCTTAATGTGTATTTTCTGTGGAATTGTTTAAAAAATGCTAATAGGTGATTTATGTTGTTAATGCTGTGCTCATTTCACTTCATTCAGAAGTGCTAATATTTGAAACAAATATCGTAAAATAAATAGTCGACCTAAAAACGTATTTTTGCTATTTTTTATCATTTCCTATTGGGATTGATCCGTAAAGGGAATGAAATTCCTCAAGGAAGAAAACGTGTATGTGACTCACTTAAGAAGCTCCAGATTTATTCAATAAGGATAAAAGTATCTTCCGATCTTGGAATATGGTTACTTATAGTGTAGTGACATATTTAAAAACCTGTTATATTTGTCAATTGAAATCATTTTTAATATGTTTGATAATATTTACACGTTTTCCTAAATGAATTGATCTATTTTGACAAAAGATATTACTTCTTAGTATTTTATAATAATTCACTATCCCAGCGATGATTAACGTTAGGCCCGTCTATATTGGCTGGATTGGTTGCTGTTGCATTCCAAAAACCAGGAATAATTCACATATTTTTTTATATTAACTAAGGTCCTTAAAACGCACTCGTGAGCTTATTTGTTGAAACCGGGAGAGCAATTAGCATGCATATAGACTGTTATGCCAAGTCTACTTCGAGCATCAAAAGCAAATTCACCTGAGCAAGGAATGGCATTGCCAGAAGGGCATTGATGGACTTGCTCACAGCCCTTTATGGATGCGTAATACCCATATCCAATACGGTAGAATCGTGTTTTGCTACCATTATCACGAGAATGATCGACAGGACGGAACCCCTTTGCATTCGGGCAGCTATAAAATTTTACTTCACCAGTCCATCAGGCCATGCACGAGGAAGTACGTGTATGTCCCTCCCGAAACAAGTATCCAAACTTTAAGCAGTAGCGTTGACAAGTAGCAACTAAGATTCACATTTCAGAGTATTCGTCTTAAAACCTCACTTTCATGTAAGCAGGTAATAAAAGGTTTGTCAGATCTGAATTTGAATCTGTCAACGCGAGCTCTGTGTTCAAGGGTTCTCATCTCCAATTCATTTTTTTTTCATTGATATGACAGGGACTTCAACTAAGGATATCAAGAAAAATCTATCAAAAACATTTGTATGGAGCAAGGTTATTTACGCGGAAACTTAGTAATAAAAACAATATTTTAGGCGTAAATGGAACTTTGAGAGCTAGGTGTGGATAGGGATCGAAAAGGAGAAATGGATGGGTATGAAACCAATCATCGAAGTACTAGTCATTGTGAGAGAAAAGGTAACGAATTGAGGCGTTGGGTGTCGGTTTTTGTCTTATACATGCACTCATGTGTATGTATATGCACACATACATATGTATGCTTTGAATTTGTGAGGTAGTTTAAAGTTATAAGACCTCCATACCTATGCCAAGAGAGCACAACACCAAGAAACTCGAAGGTCCGTTTAATAGGTGGTGGTGGAGCTCACCAAAATTCCACGCATTAGGAATAACCATGGTCCATGTACACCAAGGCAGTCAGGCTAATAAAGGGACCATTAACATTGTATTTACCATCCGTGGTTCCTCATTCCGTTTTAGAGGACAGGGGCACGAAACAACGATTGTGTTTAAGACGGGTTAGAAAAAAGGCATCACCAGCAATTGAAATCCTATTTAGATCGGTCAGTTACCAAAGACTATGTATTCACTGGACTGGAGTTACAGTCCTTTGGATTTTCTTATTAGCCTGAGATATGTTGAAGTTCGCTCCATGGGAAAAGGATTGGCTTTATGTAATCGCACAGAAGACTCAAAACTATATGAGGGTAATGTTTCAAGGAGAAATTAAAACACTCCGTGCTTGGGAATCAGATGAGATCTTATTTTGTCTCTTTTAATCCCCGGTCAGGTGTAGTCGAGGGCTTGAAAAATTCCTTGAACATTCAGCTTATTTATAAATACATATATTAATATTACAATGTATAAAATATAAATACGAATATATATATATATATATATATATATATATATATATATATATATATATATATATATATATATATATAAGTTATCTGTTTTGCGTCCATCATTATTTTCTTGGGAATGATAATTGAGGTGGTTTCCCGTTGCCATCCTCAATAGTGTTTTTAACGTGACACCATCACTTAATGGCCGCCCCACTGGGGTCAGACGCCATTGCAGCCGCCTCACTGAGGAACAGACGCTGCGTGGACTACCTTTCGTCTGGCTCCTAACCTTCGACCTATCTGGCATGGGTGACCCTTCCAGGAGTAATTATTATTACTCCCGCCAGCACAGCTCTAGGGGTCATCGGAACACACAAGCCCTTCCACCACGACAAGGTTGTAGTCCATGGATGTACGGCGCGGAAACGTGGTCACTGAAGCAGGAGGATAGACGTAGATTGGAGGATTTTGAAATGTGGATGTGGAGAAGAATGGAGAAGGTGAAATGGACCGAAAGGAAAACAAATGAGGAAGTACTAGAAATGGTGGGGGAGGAGAAGGGTTTGTTGAGAGAAATCGTATGGAGGCAGGAAAAATGGATGAAAGGCGTATTGAGCGGTAGTGAAATGTTGAAGAAGGTAATAGAGGGGAGAATGTTGGGCAAGCGAGGTAAGGGCAGGATAGGGATGTTGGACGGGATGAAGGGAGGAAAGAAGTACATCGAGATGAAGAGGGACCTGATATAGATTAGTTTGATAGGCGGGGAGTCACAAAATATGTATTTGATAGTTGTGTCCATCCAAAAACCTACCTTAAACGGTAGATTACCTAATAGTAATATAAGTTATCAAAAATTTCTAATTACGTATAATCAGTCGATTGAGTACCGTAATGGATCAATTGAATGATGTTGTCGTAATTACATTTTCACATTTTCGCGAAACTATTCCCGTAAAACCAATAAATTAATTTTTAGTACATTAAAAAAATGCAGTCATGTGGTTATTCCAACTCTCTCAAGGAATCTTTCCCATTGCCAGAATATATTACGAGTTCTGAAGCGTGAGCTATTTTGAGAATTTATCAGAAAAAATCGTGTAACTGTCGGAATTACATCTATGACGATAGATCTTATTGAGAGGCACACTTTTATTAAAGACTTTCTAGGTAAAAGAAGAGTGTAGTGTAAACAAGATAGGAGACAAGACGGGTATATATGTATTGTATGTATGTATTTCTCAGCACGAGGCGAGTTAAAATATTGTGGATCATAAAATTTTGCTTTTTTTGAACGGGTAATTCTAGAATATGTAGCGTACGTTTGAGTGATTATTACAAATAATGTAATCCTCATCATGCCCTAAGCAGAATACAACTACTTATAATCAATATTTATAATGGCTATTCTCATTAGTTTAATTGGTATTGAATACGAGCGAATAAATGAGTACGTATATTCAATTATATCAGGCTTAAATTTGTGAAAGTTCATGTTCATGAAGTGAATAACACAATGTGTATTTTCACTATTGATAAAAATTGATTTGCTACACGTAATCCTATTAACTTTCAAGAGCGTCTAACACGATTATTTATGGGAGAAAATGAATTAGGTTTTATATTTGATTGCTGATGTAATGTTCGCCTTCTCGTTTTATCCATGCCATGTAAACAGGGTGATCAATCCTTTCCTCCGTTTTGATTCCGAAGGACAGCGTTTTCAGTTTCAAACACTAAATTTTTTACTGCCAAATAATCAAAACCGTTTTCAGTATTTCCCCCACGTATTGACCTCTCAACATCAATGCGGCTGAATACAGACATTTGGAAAAATTGGCTTTCTTGGCGAACGACTTGAACGAGGCTGTTTGCTCCTAATGCTTTACTGCGCGCTCCTACCTACCCGATCACCCCTCTTAGATCTGTGAGGACGTGAACAAGGTGGTTAAGTGCGCAGCCCAGAAATGATCCCCTTGACCGTGTCCAGATCTCGTATATGCCTTTGTCACGGTACTTGGCTATTAGCCTTTTCGCGGAATCCTCGATAGAGGGATAATATTCAGTTTACGGTCAATGATTCGCGCGATTCATGTATTTCATGTACCCCTCTTTATATGGATCGCTCACGCTAAAAAAGTTTTCCACCGATACGCTTCTATGCGAAATCCACCCTAGGAGTCTAAGAGAGCGCTGAGGAGTTAGCGGAGAAGAAAAGAAGATGGAGGTGGTGGTTGGATTATTCCATCCCTCTCCCCCCCTCTTCCCATCACCACGCGACCGACTTCCGTTAAGAACTTCGCCGGCGATTTTCATGCAAATCTCGTCCACAATACGGCCGCGGCGCATGCGCACTTTCTTGACAATAGACGCGGACGGAACGCCATAATAAAGAGAGTTGGCATTCGTTGCAGTCACGAGCCTTTTTAGTCTTTACTGCCGATCGTAATCCGGGATGATGGTGCTACCTTGGCCGGCATTCTGGTGGGAAAGAATTAAAATAGGCATCTTCTATACGTGCGGCGAACCTTCAACGGGAAAAGGGAGCGGGCTTGGCTTATGGGATGGGAATGAATGACGAGGGTGGGAGAGTAGAAAAGGGGGAGTCCAGCAGCGACGTACGAACCTCATAAGGGCCTCAAGTTTTGGAGTGAAGGTAACAAATGCTGCCCACAGAGTGGTTGGTGGGGGGGGGAGTAGGATGCGACGTCACAGAGGGACGCAATCGCTATTGGTTCGCCTCGGTGGTGACATCAGACGACGACTCACCGGGGACATTTGACTGCAGTAACGCGTGTAGCGATAATTATCGCGAGGTTATACCATTTTTCGGAAAAGAGAAATAAAAATGCGCCATATGCGTTTGGAAAACCAGTCGTGTTTGTGAGGCGAGTTGCACGAATTTACTGGCCTAGGTTAAAAAAAATATTTCATGTATAAAATCATACGGACTTTCTGTTTATTTACTAAGGGCACATGATAAAGTCTTGCGGGCTCTTTGGGGCGTCGCACGCGAAAACTCGTGCGAATTCGTGCTCCGAACGTAAAGGACTACCGTTTTAATCTTTATATCCCTTTTGAAAATCGAGCAACGTTGGGAGTCAGAAAGGCTGGGATGGTTTTGAGGCACGGAATAAAACAAGCTTCGCGGTGGTTATCAAGTTTAATCGTCGTTTCGTTGACAGGAGTAGTAAATGTGCGCGTTTCGACAAAGCAAAATGATCATGCGGCCCCAGTCATGAAACATAAGGTGAGCAGGCGTTCGTTCTTATTTTATACTGGAAGCGTCGCTATGGGAAATGAAAAATTCCCTCTCATATTTGGAGGTTAGGCTACACAGGTTTTCTGCTTTTAAATCTCATTTAAAAATCTTAATACCTAATTTATTCATTGAAAAATGTGTAAAAAATATTTTTTTGGAAATATTTAGTCCCTTTATCTGCAAAAAATTGAGCGAAAATCATAATAAAATTTTTATCCCCTAAAATTATTCTTTTAATTTCGGTCTTCCTAAAATTAAAACAAAAGTGATAGACTGCCATGTTATCATTAGCGTATCTAGATACAATTACAAATATTCAAATTAAGATTGGTTTTACTCTTTTTAACTCGCTACCTATTTTCCCCCAGCTAAAAAATAAAAATGTTTCCTTATTTTACTTTGGATAATCTAATTGTCATCGAGCATTTAAATAATTATATACGGGTCGATTAATTCAATGCTCCCCTTTGTGAAATTTTATAGTATATCACTTGATTTAAAAAAAAAATTATAACTATTACGTCATTCTTCCACCTGGAGATGTCATGTTAAGAAATATTAGTCACGCTCACTCTAAAATTTCATTCAAGGATTAATAGCATTAATGAGGCGTGTACACGCCGTGCAAATGACACCTATTTGTATGTTTAGAGAACATTAAAAATCAATTTTATTTTTATCTTACGGCTGTTATAAAGGATTTAATTAAGTCATAAAATTAACACACCAATTCATTTTATCTTATTTTGGTCTTACTCTTGGCCTGAAAACCCCGTGCATGTTTGCTGTAAAAACGATATTATACTATTCGTTCCGCGGGTTGATTCAATAGTTTAATTTGTCGGCAAAATAGGTAAATTTTGAGTGGCATAAAAGACTTAAAATGGAAAACCAGACAAATTGTTTAAATCTTTGAAATTAGTCTCTAAAATGTCCCGCAAAGTCACAAATTCAGATTTTTCTCTTACCTTCGCCCTTTGTAGTTTATAGTGGTTAATTTTCCCTCTCTTGTAAGTGTAAATGCTTTAAAACTTGGTCATTATCATTTCAGGAACTACGATATTTATTTTGAACTAGTTCATCTAATTTGAACAAACAATAGGTATCCAAAGAGAATGGCTTATGATTAGCGTAAAGAAAAAGTTATATATACATATCGTATATACATTTGTATGGCACAAAAGAACACATAATAAAATAGATAGCACGTAAAAGGACACTAAAATTGTAGATTTTTTTAGCTTTCGGCCTACTCCGAGGCCTTCTTCAGGTCAGACTCGGACTTCAGAAGGCCTCGGAGTAGGCCGAAAGCTTAAAAAATCTACAATATGAGTGTCCTTTTACGTGTCATCTCTTTTATTCTGTGTTCTATTGTGCCGTCCAAATGTTATATCGCTCTCCTGAGTACTTTCGCATCATCGATATATATATATATATATATATATATATATATATATATATATATATATATATATATATATATATATATATATTCCGCAATCATAGTGAAGGTATTTCTATAGAATAGGAACGTGCACGTTATCCCTTACAAAATCACATGAATTATCATACAGCAAAAACTTTTGGAAGAAGGAAGTGACGAGGAAGTTTGTATGTTGTCGCAACTTATATATCTACGTTTAACGATGTGTTCAGGTAACCATAACAATATCTATATGTTACATTCAAGAATAATTTATGAGCGATGATTTTTATAAAACTCCAAAGAAATACGAACTATATTAAATAACAAATTTTTAATAACCAAATCAAATTGTTAACTATAGCGGAAAAGGTCATTGCTCATTCTTTCAAAGGACAAATTATGTAGCCATATTTTTGATCTGTTGACTCTGCATGATTAAGTAATAATGTTGTTCTTTAATATTTTTTAAAATTATATAGTTTGGGACTCCAAAGTAACGTCAGACAATCACCCTTTCCCTTCCCCCCTTCCAGTCATCACAGCTTGGCAACACACATGTGTAAGAAGTGTATTGCCCGAAAAATTATCCCTTAATGTGGAATGGTGAGGTGAAACTGGAGGAGAAATACATGAGCAATATTCATTTTGATGGAAAGCTTTATTGCATTACTTTCTTGCCATAATAATGACATTTTACAAAGTCTCTTTTGACTGTGATCAAACATCTGCTCTTTTAACAAAAGATTTATGTACTTTTATTGACCAAATGACTGTATGTCAGGAGTGCATAAATTAGCTAATGGAACAGCAACAATCGATACAATATTGCAGGTTTATCTAGATTCTGCGCATCGTCAGGCCACGGTGCATTAGAAGCGAAAAGTCAGAGTGCCTTCGAATTGGTGGAAGGAATATAGGTAACGCACAAAATGCCGCGTTAGGATCTTGGGCTTTCCTCTCCAACCGGAAAACTTTTGTAGTGTCCTAGTAAGGCGGCGTGCATTTTGGGTACTAAAACAATTGCACGTAGGCAGAACGTGCTTGCGTTATTGAAGCCCGTGGTTACTACGGCGCTAGTCCAGATGGCAGCATATTCAGGCGGTCCTATTTGACCTCCTTGGCTCCCATTTAACGACTGCTTCATGCTATTCCGACTCCGCGTCCTTCCATTTCTCCTAATGAGCTTAGCTGATACTCACGGTTTATGGTCCCATACGCTTCCGATTGGACAATGAATCTAAGTAATTTTGTGCGCTCTCCTCATGGTATGATTACTAAATATCTTTAGGTGGTATTATTAAACTTAATTAGAATATGTTGAGTAATATAGCGGAAGTAATAATATAGGGAAAGTAATAAAAAAAGCACGTAATGGAAAAGGTTATTATTACAAGTGGTATTTTTTACGGTTTAGAGTAGGTTTAGATGAACCCTAGGTCTTAGTATTCCGTCTAATTTAAATAGCATATATTCCTAATATTTAGAAAAATATAAACATATATTTAAAAAAAATATATATATATATATATATATATATATAGATTAGATATGTTTTTATCTAATAAAGATATAGATTATTATTATTATTAGGTAATCTACCGGTTAAGGTAGGTTTTTGGATGAACACAACTATCAATTAAACATTTTGTGACTCCCCACCTAGCAAACTAATCTACATCAGGTCCCTCTTCATCTCGGTGTACTTCTTTCCTCCCTTCATCCCGTCCAACATTCCTATCCTGTTCCTGCCCTTACCTCGCTTGCCCAACATTCTCCCCTCTATTACCTTCTTCAGCATTCCACTACCGCTCAATACGCCTTTCATCCATTTTTCCTGCCTCCATAGGATTTCTCTCAACAAATCCCTCTCCTCCCCCCCCCATTTCTAGTACTTCCTCATTTGCCCTCCCTTCGGTCCAAAAACCTACCTTAACCGGTAGATTACCTAATAATAATATTGCTAATAGTTCCTAGTGCATGTTTCACTTACACATTATATAACACTGGATACATTCTACTACCCTTACTGTCATCCCTAAATACTTATTATTTTCTTCATTTGACATGGCAGCCTCCATCAGCATTCAAAGCCTCTTTCATTAACTTGTCTTCTGTGAATTTCTCCCAATGGCCTTCTCTCTTCTGCTACCGTGCATGCAACGTATTTGTTGATTTCCCTTTCCGTCCGTTTTTTTTTTAATTATTCCTTTCCACACCCGCACCTAAAATGTCCTCAATATACGCGTATCGTCTTTCTACAAACGACAAAGTTTCCGAATAATAGAAAAAAAAATCTCCAAGTTAAATATATCACCAGTCTCTTCTTTGCTTCATTCCTAAAGTCATCATGTCCATGCATCGAAGTAAAGTTCCACATTATTGAAAACACAAATTGTGAAAGGTTTGACTCTTCAGTTAATAACCCAAAAAACGTACATCTTAAGTTTGGGAATTGACAATACCGATGTGACGTTCAAATTTGTACACAATTTTAACTCTTCCCTACTGTATTATGAAAGTAAATAAACAAACTAAACCAAATACAAACAACGAAACAATCTAAACAAATGAAATAATTAATCATCAAAACACGTGAAAAATGCACTTTAAAAAATTTTAGATCCTCTCCAAAAGTATGCCAGAAAATGAAAGCGTACTCAGAAATATATTACCTTTCAATAAAATATGAAAAGATCCAAACGGTTGGGTACGTCGACCACCTTGACTGTAGTATTACTTTTATCTGAAAGAACATAAATGTTTTACGTTTTCATTAGCTATTTCTAATTACAACGATAATTCCACTCAAGCCATTCTACTATCACGCGTGTAAACTAATGAATCCTACAATACAATTTTATAGCGCAAAATCATTCGTGTTGACCTGGATTCTAGTTCAGACACCTAGTTGTCGACTGTGTGTTGGCGCTTCGAGTACGATTGTGGATGCTTGTTACACTATGCACGGTATTTCGTTACAAGCTTCTTTTCCTTTAAAGCCACAAACTTTCACTGTAAGAGGACGTTAGTATCTTAAATGTCTAAAGAATCGAGGGATCTGCGTTCGTATCCCGGTCAAGGGAAATATTTATTACCCTGAAATAGTTACATCGTAATGCACACTCAGCGGTGAAGGACTCCGTTAAAAGTTATTGTCGCGGTAATTACCGCGGTTTCTTGGAATATTGAATCTAAAACATTTTTTGGACGTGATAATACCGCTACCGGGCCTGACGTGACTATCGTGGTCCTCTCCGACAACGGAATTTTATTCACTTCGCGTGATGTCATGCGCACAATGATTGTACTCATTTAATTGGTCTGGACATGGATAAAATAGCGAACAGGCGAACTAAACTCTTATATGTAAACTTTTCCAACAAATATCCTTTCGTAAAAAGGTTATTTGTATTTTCCACATTATATTTCATAAATATCAAGACTAGCGTTGAAAACACGTCTTCATTCTTTTGACTCCGGCACTTCTTACGGGCATTTTCTGCCTCCCTGTATCGGTTCCCGTTGATATAGACCACCGGTTAATCCAGATCGCATTTCAACCTACAGGTTCTTATTCATTCCCCGAGAAGTCATCTAAAATTTAACCCATACATATTCATAACGTATCTTGCAGGTTGTAGGGTTCAGTAAACGATGGTCTCCGAAAACAATGCCATATCGCGGTGTAATTCTAAGTCACACCCGGAGCAACATAAACTCATTTTCCCTTGCAATTTCCTCCTTCGGACTCATCCACTTCCGTGGAGACTTGTCTTCATTATCTACTTTTCCGTTTCTTTACTCAGGGTTCTCTTCCCTTTCGTCACCGTCTTCAACATCCCAATTCGTCTCAATTTCTTCTCAAAACACCAAGCATTCCCACATTCTTCGGACAACTTTCCCTCTTGCCAAACCCAATGCGGGAATTCATCGTTAATCTCCCTCACATTTTGACCGTATTTTTTTCGGTCCACTCCGCACACACAGATGCGTCAACAATTTGCTCTCATTCTGCATCCAACGTAACCAGTATTTGAATATGAATAAATTTACAAAATATTTAGGCCTTCATTATTATCGTGATGTTCGAGGAAGATTACTACCATTACCTTTCTACAGGTACTAATATGACATGAGTACAAAATAAATGTCTATTTATCTAAAACGAATGCAATAGAATAACATATAGGACCATTCTCTTGTCTGTAGAATCCAAAATTGTGATTTTTATTTCAAAACACATGAAATTGTGTCGCATATGATAATTTATTAGTGAAATAATATAATTGGTATTGACGTAGTAAAACGTTTTTACCTCGTTCCAGAAAATTGGAAAAGTGACTACTGTTAGTGTAGGCGAAATATTTTGTCATTATTTTTCTCTTATATTTTTTGTGCTTTCAAAAATGTTTCTTTATTTTATTGCTCTAATAACTGATGACCACGTTCGTATGTTAGTGATCTGAAGGTATATAGTGTTGGACCTTCAAAGATTTCATTATCTTCCTTGATATTATATTCATGACGAAGTTGTATACATTTTATGCTAAAAGTAATTATGTTATTATCGTCTTCTCCCTCTCCCAACCGTAGCGTCCACAGTTCCAAGGGTAATATGAGTATATTAAATTTCACACGATACATTAGGTAAAAATAATGTTTTTTAGTTTGATATGCAGGTTCTCACTATCATGAAAATATTTTAGTAAAATCTTTCAAAGACATGCAAATTGATTGCAGTGAAACATTTTATTGAAGCATGAAGATTTATTCTCAATCGGGAGCTTTGGAAAACTGGAACGCGTCTATCCTTGTTTCAATCCTATTCAACGACGCGTAAATTTACAGATACAAAGATCTTCTTAATCTAAAAATGATATAATCTTATGATAGTAAGATTGGCTCACCCCTTTAAAAATTTGTTTGCATCACGAGAGTACAAGGAAATCTATTTCCAGTAATGTCATAACCATAAAAAATAATGCGAAACTATTTCCCATTTTCAAACTATTCCAGTTCATAAACTGCTCATTTTTTTTAGCGGCTGAAGTTCTGACAACGCCTTCTCTGGGTTATTTAGGCGAATTACAAGATATTTTGTTCGTATATGTAAAGATGTCAAATCGCCGAATATTATTTCGACTTTTGGCGTATTTATTTCCATTTAGCTACATAACTTTTATTCCTGTCTAGTATCGTATCCAATAACTACCTTTAACTGCACATTTATTGAATACCAATTTGTTCTAAATTATTTTCGGATTTAGTTAGCCATATGGGGGAATTTTTGTTTATCAATTATTAAGTTATAAAATAAATCCTATTAATTTTTTCCGAAACTACCTCTATTTGAAAAGTGTAGCAAAATCATGGAAAGCTCAAACATATTTTTTAAACTGACTTTAAATAATCAAACCACTTTACTTTTCCACGTAAACTTGTAAACATAAAGTAAAGAGTTTTGATTATTAAAAAAGTCAGTATGAAGATTTTCCACCAAGTTACGCCAGAAACTGTGTTATTTATCTTCTTTTAATCTAAAGTAATCAAATAGAATAAATTCTACAGAAGCGTACAGTTATGTACTCACGACTTTTACGTAAACTATGGAGTGAGAAGTATTTAATAGCTCTCGCCATTGGATATTATATAATTCACCAATCGTTCCTATCAAGAGAAAATTGGCAATTGACGAAAAAAGTATTTTTTTCAATGAACAGTATTAAAAGCATAACTATGCATTTTTCGTGCCAAAAACGCACATGTTTTCCGGTGAGAAAGGAATATAGTAACGCCATCGGCAGGCATTTAGGGGAATGGTGGCTGATCCGAGATTCGCATCCCTCACATTCTGCGTGAGAAGGGAAAAAATCTAGATGCGAAGGGATTTGGGCACCTGGTACCCTTGGCAATGCCAGCTCCCAAATGAGCAAAAAATTCCCTCAAATGCGTGCGTGTGTGTGTGTTCTTGCTCTTGTACGAACTGACTCATCACACCACGTGGTAGGCTCCGGATTCAACCTCTCCCTGTATTTTTTTCCACCCCGCTTATGTTTTATGCATGTGTTTATGATGGAGCCAGATGCCCTTGGAGGCCGACGGGGAAAAGCGTTGCTTGTTTCCTAAAAAAAACCAAAAGCAAAAAAAAAACAAGCACTCCCTGGAAACCGTATATGAGTCAGGGTATAGCCAAAAGGAGTCGTTTTGAGTCGATCATTTGCATTTCAATGACCGGTCTCACAAGTCACGGGGGTAGGTTAGATCTTGTCAGCGTCGCTTTGTACCGAAGTTTCTTGTGTGATCATAAGAATCCACTGATTTTTCACGACTTAACAGCTCATCTCGGCTTTTTTAATATTGCTAATACAATCTAGGAATAGACTGAGTTTTCATAGTTTGTTTCTCTATGCCGGATTAAAAAAAATGGTATATGGAACATAATAATATGAACCGAATGTATTGCTTTTGGAATTTGGAGCAAAAGGACGATGTTTAATATTGCTAATATCGAGTTAACTGTTGTAATACTGAATTTGTTGCCAAAACAAGATTAGTCATTCATAAGGAAGTACAGCATACACACACACACACACACAGATATATATATATATATATATATATATATATATATATATATATATATATATATATAAATTCACTAATAGTCATAACAAACACAGAAACTAAAACTAACTCGAATTTTCGGTGGTGCAACCACCTTTCTCAAGAGGACTTATGAACAGAACTGAGGCAGAGGAGGGCCCGAAAGCAGTGGTAGGAAGGAGAAGGGGGAAAATGGGGGAAAAGAGGGGAAAAGAGGGGAAAAGAAAGGAATAGGGGGGAAAAATGGGGGAAAGGCATTCGAGGTGAGGGGTTTGGAGGGGTAGTGTATGGCGCGGGAATTTTAAAAAAGATGGGGATGATATGGAAGTTGTTGGGGGCGGAGGGGGATGAAATTATATGCATAAAGGGGGCAATTAATGTCTAATATTAATACCTGGGCGATTCCAGGAATCCAAGAGCCAGATGAAAGCTAACTTTAATGTTTTGAGTTTCAGTGGAGGGTCTGAGTGTGGGAGGGATGCTAAAACGGATACTTTAAAACATTGGTCAAAAGCAGTGTTGTATTCGGAGGCATGTTTGGGGATTGGGAGCGTGGGCGGGGGATTGGGATACCTGGCCGATTCCTGGAATCGTCGCCGAGTCTTGTATTTCGTCAAAGGTAAAGCAACCTGTGTTTTAAGTTGGCTTTAAACTCGTGGACTGTGGCGCCTCGCGCACGACTTGGAATGCCTGTGATATTTTGTGTACGGTATTTCGTCACAACATCTTGTTCCTTTGAACCCCCTAGAATTTCCGAGTGTAAGAGAACGCCTCGTTAACTTAACAATCAGCCAAAAATATCGTGGGATCCTGGTTCGAATCCCGGTCAAGGTGAATGATTTTTACACTCTGAAATGATTGCATAATAACAATACTAGCTTCCATTAAGTTAGAGTAGTAATATCATTTACAACAACAGGGGTTTATGTTTGGAATAAAGAAGTAGGAAATAAAAGTTTAATAACAATGGAAATTGATAATTTCTCAAATTCAGCAAAAATCAGCCATTTCATCAAATAAGGTGAACCAAATTATGTTGTGCGATTGTTTCTATCTTTGACGATACATAAATACATGCATTTAAAAAATAGAAGCAAAACAATGGTTGATATTTCAAAATATTTTCATCATAAATATTTAGAATTACATTGTGCATTGGTCCAAAGTAAAGTCTATGGATGAATTCATCCAAGGACTGCTCATTTTCTGATTCCTAGAACATCTTTAAAAAGTGAATATTGACACTGAAAATGAAATTATCCCCAACTATTAATTCTTTATTTATTTGTGAGTTTAATAATTCACATTTAGTTTGGTGAGAACTGTAACATCTCCTCCTGTAAAAACGGGTCGTCTCAAATTTTCGTGGGCATATATTTAATTAAAAAGTACTGTCAAATCGATGACATAATGGAAAACTGTCTACTCGTCTACAAATAATTTCAAGAGGAATTAAATTAAATGAGGAAATTGAAAATATTTCAAAATATTTATTTTATTTTTTGTTTGCTCTTGGCTAATTAAAAACGTATCAAATGAGCTGTGAAGCGTATGCTTTCCTCTATCTTAATTAGATATTCTATGAAAAGAGAGCCTTTCCCCTTGGCCTACGGAGAACAATGAAAATTGCTCCTGATAGTGTCATTTATTCTTGGTGGGTCGTAGGGTAGTTGAGAGAGGAAAGGTAGTCCTTGGCATCGTCTGTTCATCAGTTAGACGGCTGCAAATGTCAACTGACACCAATGGGGTGGAAATTTATTGTGACGACGTCAATATAGAAAACACATCTAGGAGGGAAAGTGAAAACTACCTTAAATATTCGTTCACGAATGTATGAATAAAACCAAAGGTTAATAATAAGCTTACCTTTACAGGTGAATTGTTTGAATAAATTGTTGAATAAAATAATGAAAGAGGATACCCTTCGAAGCAATTTCAGTGAAACGAAGAAATAATGATAGAAGGTATAAATAAGTAAGGCCCATACCACTTATGCTCTCAGATAAATCGTAGACCACTAATTGCTACAAATTGTTAAACCTTTTATTAACTGACAGGATTTTTACTTTCTTCTTAATATTAACTTTTACAGGGATTTCTATAAATATTTGGCTTCTGCACGCGGTTTTTTTTTCTTTCTAAATTGCGGGTGTTACCCTAACACCCCCCGCCACACGCCCTTGCGGCGGCTTGCGGAGTATTGATTAGATGTAATGCCTCATAGTATACTTTACCATTTCTATGGTTCTATTACTTGCTTCATAGAATCCTTCGCTATACACTGAATTTATTAAAACGCTAACTTTTGCAAAAAACAAGCTGCAATGAGTTTTTTAATTCATTATCCACCATGCGCATAAGTTATTGAAGAAGGGAGAATCAGATTCAATTACTCCATTCTTAGAAGTGTTATTTCAGTTCTAATATTAATGAAGGAACTACACACAGGAATTTTCTGAAATTTGTCATTTACACTCGAAAACATTATAAATACACCGGAATTAGACTTGCGATTCTCAAAATATGTTTCTTAGGTTAGAAAAATGAATCCTCATATATATAGAACAACAGATAACAAAAATGCCACTTGCCACCCTCCGCGTCTAGGCAACAATTAGTTGAACTCAATTGCATGCACTTTCACTAGCCTCCTGTGTGTTGTGTCAGAACCCTTCCCGCATGCCCGAGCGTCTTTACGAACTTCATGCTCCACCCTTCCATCCCTTGTCCCTCTCCGCGGGTGTGCCCTCCTCCCACCTGCAGCGTTGGGCCAGATTCCTCACCTTGGGTGGGAGAGAGTTTTGTGTGGGACGCTCTTGTGGTGGTGGTGTTTCGCCTGGCTACTTGCTATAAACTAGCTGGCACGTTCGTGATAGGTTTCTTACTGCATCCTAGGGTGGAATTATTTGTTGTAGGTAAGCGTATGTACTTGCATGCTTTTGGAGTGAGGATAGGTAGATGTGTGGTTGCATGCGCGTAGAATGATGGGGTGTTGCAATGAATGTGTGCACTGTTGTGGATTGGGTTTGCATGTGTGTGTTGGTTTTGAATGCGGTGTTTCTTTTTTCCTTTTTCTTTTTTCCTTTTTTTGGGTGGTGGCCTAACACCCCCCGCCACACGCCCTTGCGGCGGCTTGCGGGGTATTATGTAGATGTAGATGTATATATATATATATATATATATATATATATATACAAATATATATGTATATATTTTTTTAAGTAGGGTGTGTTTGAAGAATTTACAGTGTTTGTGCAAATCTGTTCAATAAATTACATTAAAAAAATGATAAATGCGCTACATGGATGCACCCTGTATATATGCATATATATATATGCACCATGTATATATAAATAAAACACACAGAATATATATATATATATATATATATATATATATATTCCACCTACTGTTTTGCATCTTTAAATACGGCATTTTCTAAAGTGAGACGACCACATTCCAGAATCGTAGGAGCGCCCACCACCATTTTAGGAATGGAGCGGGGCGGAATCCTGCGCGCTTCACGTTTCATCCCTGGCCCGACCCTCACCGGTGGCCTCGCCCATGCCTTCGCCCTCGCTTCCCAACGACCGACCCGCATTCCTTTCCACGTCACACCCCTCCCTTCTTCCATTTATTCACCCAACCCTCTCTCTCCCCGCAACCCCCGTACACCCCCTCACGCCCCTCATAACTTCGTCCTTACCTTTCCGGGGCATTGTCCCATCGATCCGTCCGCCCTTTTCTCCCACTTTCCCTTTTACTCTTCCCATATACCCTCGCCACCTCTGCCCCTCCCGTCTCGTTTTATGCACACACACACACACTCATTCATCTGCGCACATATGTATGGTACATATTTACTTCCATCTTTTCATCAAAAAAATTATTGAAATGGTTTTCAGGATTGGCATATGGACAACTACGTCTTTGTATATGTATGCCATATTAAGTTTCATGACCCATTCTTCTTAAAATCTGTACCCGACCATGTTTTGAATGGGTTTCTTATTTGAAATGTTCTTACTGTTGGTCCACGATTCAGCACAAGGACCTCATTAAATTGTTGGTAGTCACTTATAAGGACAGCAATTGAAACAATTAAATGATAATGATCTCTTCCATTTCCGATATTTGTGCAATCATCTTCAGTAGAGGTAGGAGAGCAAGAATTTGAGAATATAGAAGTCTCTTTGTCCGGCCTCGTGATTACTTTATATTTGTTCGGCGCTAAACGTCTGAGAGCTTGTGCCTTGGACGGGGAAAGGTTTTCTGGTGGCTTTAGTAATTCTGTAAATTTTTTATGGGATATCTTTCACAGAAGGAGGTTGATAAAGGTTTCTTTTGGATGGTTGAATGGAAGTGGTTTGAGTTCATTTCCTGAAGCTGGACGGAATCGGCTAAGTGCTGGGTTGAGGGTGAGAGATTTGATGGGAAAGGCGTCGATTTCCAATGGTTGTGCCAGCGTGGGTTCCGGCATACTTTTAAGGCATCGGTGACGATTCTGACGTTGAGATGTTTAGCATCAAACAAAAATATAATAAACACAAAGGCGAAGAAAGGGTCATCCGTCGTCATGCCTCACAAAAAAGACTGCGACGTTTGAGGCATTGCGCCAATTGAACCACCTCTCTTGCTATGCTCCCATGCCCCAAGGTCCTAACCCTTCATATCAAAAGGAAATTCTCTCTTTGCTATCCAATTTCGGATCCAAAGAAGGTCTCTCTGTCAAAGATATATATCCATTCATTCTCCACTACATCCGAAGACCCTCCAATTTTGTTTGCTGCCCAAAATTCACCAAACCAATAACCCTGGACTCCCCATTGTCTCCAGTATCGACTCACCTATTGAAATAATCTCCGCAATAATAGATCACCACATTCATAATCACTTACCTTTACACACGAGCATTCTCGTGGCCACAACAGACGTCACCTTTCTATAGACCTACATTCCCCACAAAGAAGGCTCAGAATCCCTCAAATATTACCTCTCCCAACCAACCACACCACACCCCTCGTTCCCAGATTTTTTATCGAACTGACTAATTTCGTTCTCACATAAAATGCCTTCAATTTCAACAATAAACTCTAGCTAAAAACAAAAATACTGCAATGAACACGCGTATGGACCCTTCACACGCCAATATTTTTGTGGACAAGCTGGTACACACCTTTCTCCATGAACAAACCGTTAAATCATTCTTTTGGGCCCGTTACAGTGACTGCATTTTTCTACTTTGGCCCCACGGGTGTAAAACTTTATCCTCCTTCATTCCCACTCTCAACTACCCCTTATTGATATTTTTCACAAAAGCTAAATCTGATTCGAATATTACTTTCCTAGATATTGAAAATCATTTCCTGAAAAATAAATTTCACACTTCACTCCACATGAAACCGCCCAAAAACCAATAATACCTTCACTTTAATAGCTGCAACCCATCATATACAAAATGCTCCATCCCTTTTTCATTCTCAGTCTGTCACCTTCCTATCTACAACAACACCATTTTCCAACAGAAATGCATAGACCAGCATAACAGATTCTCTCAGGAAACGTGGATAACGGAAAAAACTATTGAATAATTAAATCCTCAAACTTTCAACCCAATACACAAACCAAATCGCACAAAATACCCTTACTTAATCACAACTTTCTTCCCCGGAGCCAACAAATTCAAACATAATCTGTGAACTCTTCCCTATTATTTATAATAGTCTGTATAACTCGTATTTATAACTACAATTTCCCTCCGGTTCGTTTAAACGCCCGTCGAACTTGGGACATATCTTAAAATCCACAATATCACCTGTGGACCCCGTTTCCATGCAATCTCCCACGCTGGGAATGCACCACTGCAATAATCCTCATTGACCCACCATCTCACTGAATACAAAATGTCAACCAAAGAGCTATTCCATCACCACCTGTACCTCAAAAAAACATTATATATCGCCTCTTCTGTAATTTCTGTCCTGCCTTCTACGAGCACGTGGGTGAATGCAACACCACCCTTTCCCTCCCCATGAATAACCACCGCTAAACACTAAATCTCCCATTTTCCTTAACTATTCCATCCCTACCCACACTGTTATCCACGACCAATCACTTGACGATTTATTCCCTTCTCCGAATATTGAAACTGAATCTCAAAGCACTAGAGAATTCAGAACCCACGAGATGGCGCATATCTGGTTGCTCCAGTCATTTAAACCTCCCTGGCTGAATCAAGCTCATTAAAACCATCCAAAAAATGCCTCCACTACCCTCTCAATCCCTTTGCGATGGGGGTGAAATAGGTTTTTATTCTCTAATTTTCATCCCTTGGATAAGAAAATATTTTGACACTTGTGATCCGCTTCTTGTGATGTATTGTCTATTTCTCCTTTGGTGGGTGGAACAGCTCCCTAAAAGCCTTCCTTTGGCTAATGATTCGGAGAACTTGGGCGTTTTAAAACATCGCAGATCTCAGTGTAAATTAAGTTTCCTTGGTGGTGTAATTGGTAGCACATCCGCCCAGCAAGTAGAAGGTCCGGTGTTCAAATCCCGGTTAAGGTATATATATACATATATATATTATTTTCGCACATAGAAATAGACATATAAGGAAAGGGGATAGGAAAACACATAAAAGACCAACACAGGAAAGGTGGGGAAGGCGGTTTTGAGCAATATAATACCTGAAACTGGCACCCTTTATCTCTCCTTGTCCCCAAAACTCTTCTCCTCTGACTTTCCTCATATCACTGAATTCTTCCATGGCATTCCTTAAGCACTCTCCTCGTTCCAAATTCCTCCAAGAACTTCTCTATCGATTCGTGTGAAATAGATTATGAAATAAATCAGCGGTTTGGAATGGAGATGGGAGGCGTTACCCGAGCGTGCATACCTAGCGGAAGAGGAATGAGAGACCAGTCCGAAAAGTCTTTCCTCTTCTTTTTTTTTAGTACTCTCCTCTCGGTTCGTGAACCAACGACTGACGTCACCCGGTCGGAGGCAATGACGTGGTTCGGGCAGTGATGACGCCAGCTCACGTTGTAGCGGGTGGTGACGCTTGTGTCAATATGGTCGGTCGGTGAAGGACATCCGGAGTTTTATTTTTTTTGTCGTTCACGGCATTAGATCCTTCTCCCTCCGCACTTGGCCGGAAATTTACGGCCTCACTACCTTCTTCTCTCATCCATTCCGAGAAACGTCTCCTTATTGGCAGATCCTTTCAAGTTTCGAGGCGAATCAGGAAGGGCGGAAATGCTAGTAAGGGAAACGGATGTTTTTTTATCAACTCTTGAAGAGGAGAGGATCCGTTATGTCTGCAAAAGATTGACGATGTTTAAAGGAAAAAAGAATTTAAATAAGAAGTTTCTTAATTTTTTTTTAATTCTGTAAAAAAATATTAGTTAATCCACGGATTTTGTTAGCAATTACAATGTTATAGTTCTCTTTTTCATTTTTCTTTCTGCATTCGCATGCTCTAGCGATTCTGTTTTCACCTCAAAAGAGGTTTGTTAAAAATTTACCATCGAACTTTGTTCAGTTGGCAAAGGTTTTTAATAAATCAAGGAAAACTATTTTACACCATGAAGTAAAATCTGCGGCTTTCTCGGCGTATTTGCTTGGTGAAGTTTTCTCGGATCTTCCACCGGGTCAGGGGTTCCATATCATCCCTGAGGACGATGCACGAGTCGGGAATCGAAACGTCGGCCAACATGGAACCCCTGACCCGGTGGAACACCCGAAGAAACTTCACCTAGTTTACATCATGTTCTCACCGCATTTAATTCAATCGATTATGGATTTTTTGGTATCTGTGTTTTATTTTGTAATGAAATACAGAAGGTGATGCAAAGAAAACGATATAAAAATTCAAAGTTTCTGTTTTATCAAGAATCGCATGACAAACTTACTCCAAGGGGATTATAATTTCAAAATTTAATACAATTGCTTTTTTTAATTGCAAAAAACCGATGCAGGAAGCTTGAAAAGCATTTTCATCTTTCAACCTGTTAGCTGCTAAATAATTTCCTATAGGCTGAACTTAAGAAAACCATTATCATGATATAAGCTGAAGGTGAAATGTGCAGAGGTTGAAGTCAATTATATTATGTAATTTTCAGTAACTTCCAGAATTCATATTATTATTACTTCTGTCTTTATTACTAAACTCCATGCCTCTTATTCTTACTTTAGGTGGAAATTAGAAACTTATTGCTGCCAATTAGTCCAATTATTTCAGTCTAACACAACATCTAACTTGTGGAGTATCCAACGACGTTATCATTGGATCTTTTGCAGTTCTCATTCCAACAAATCTGTTTTCCTGACAAATAAATCAAATTGGTTTTAATTTTTTCCAACTTAATTGCATTGAAAGACATCTAGGAGACAATGCGTTACCCTCTATTGGTATTGAGAGGCTATTTGTTATTTTCAAGAAGTTATTTTGTTCGTTGGGGACAATATTTATTTGCTGCTACTTATTTAAGCACTCAAAGTACTAGTAATATTTGGGTCGAATGATTACATTACTTGAGCTCTACCGTAATTAGAGATTTAAAGTAGTTTTTTCAATTCATCACTCATCAATTATTTATTATAATTCTTATTTATAAATTATTTTTTTAAGAAATTAATCCTTTTAAGTTGATGGCAAACTACTTGAGATGCTGATTTTAAAATATTGAAATATTACAAAGATTGCACTGCATATTTTAGTAAAATTTCATCGACAGCCTGTTATAGGACGAAACGATGGCGAATGTTACTCATGGGTGCAAGGTTAGAGCATCATAGATTTTCGGTGATCCTAAAAACTTTAACGGAAGTTTCTCATCAGAAGAATGTAAAATACTGAAAATAAGCTGAACATCAATTAATCGAGAGGATGTATCGCTGATGACATTTCTATTACCAGCAATTAAAGTTTTCAAATTTTCCCGATAACCTAAGAAGAAAATACATGAACTGATATTGCTGTAATTTCTAAAATGTTTCGTTGAAAACCTATAAGTTTACTACCTCATTAAAATATTTTCTGCGTTTACTCTTCGAAGCATTGGAAGCCTATGAGGAAGTATTAGAGGTACATTTCGTTTCACAAAGGAGAAAATAACGATAATACTATTTCAGGAATAAAAATAAACATATTTGTTGAGTTTATAGTTTCCCCGCTCCCATTATTCTGCGAATTAGAACTATTTGTTATCCGCTGAGATTTTCTATGCTAACAAGACGTTTGTTGACAGGTTTTATTGGTGCAGCCTTTATAAACAAGAAAATGTCATATCCTGATCCAAACGGAATAACTTCCAGTGTTATGTTATACAATTTGATTGCTTAGCATTTTCAACAAATTAGTAATATAATTAATCTTGTTTGAGGAAGACAAATGATGAACATACAAAATAAACTCCGCTACATGGTTACACCTCACCTAAAAAAACACTGTGTAGCACTCTACAGTAAAATAAAATCTTAAATTCCGCATATTTTGCATCCACCGTCACTCAGTTCAATCTACTTTTTCTCATTACATCCATATTATTTAATTTAAACTTCATCAAACTTTACATGAAATTTCAGTATTTGCCTTGCGTGGTGTGCCAAATCTTAGAATACTAGTCTCGGGTCCTTGCAAGTTTGAGTTTAGTTGAAGGTCAACTCGAGAAAAATAATTTCCTAAACCCAGTCGTCTCTTCTAAACGGTGGCCTTAGAAAATTAATGTATAAATTATTAGGATGGAGTTTGATGTGGACAAACTTCTGTGAGTCGTAAGGTCTAAGTGTATAACTAAATGATGGGGTCTAAAATCACCTTGAAGAATGAATTGTTAAGATATTAAAACAAAGTGTAGTGTTGCATGAATTCGGGGTAAGATTTTAGAAACAAAAGGAGAGCTCTTTCAAGGCTTTTCATTGCCATTATTTGTAAAAAAGATATTACACGAGATTTCGACCCCAAAAAGCACCTCTTCACGGCTTTCACTACTTAGTGTAGGTGGTATACTTATTGGTTTTCATTAAATGGTCCTTTTGTGAAAATAATAATTGTTGAGCGACAACTTTTTAAGGGTCATCCTTGACTCAGGAATCATTAAAATGGTTGTGTTCATCGATTTATCTCAGCTCTGAGACACATTGTAGGAAAGTGTTCTCCTCAGTTGAGTTCCCCCTTTCGATTATGCCTCAACCTTAATGTCATGTCCTCAAAGACGAAAGTATGACAAGTGAAAGGATTATCCCAAATCAAATGCGTAATAGTTGGTTTTCTAATTTGCCGGTTCATGAGGATCTCGTAATGATTTTTTATTCGCATATGGTGGTTTCTGGTTGCATTAACTAGAATATTAATGTGGTCAACGTCTTAATAATCTCTTAAGTCGTCCAGTAACCATTTCAACTGTTAATCGTCTACTTTTCTGAAGCATATATGTTATTCTGTGTGTATATTTACAAAATAACTTTCTAGGTCGTGCGGCACGGTAGTAGTAGAGCAGCAGCCATGAACGCAAAACTATTATTTCCTACGTGATTTTAAATATATATTAGAATATAGACATAAACCTCGCTTGCCTCTTCTAACAAAGCACAGTTTAATACCTGACACTAGGGCAAGTCTCTCATTAACTCTGCATGCTTCCTTTATCTCTTTATTCAGTCCAACATGCCTAGCTCATGGCTACACTTTCCTTGTTCGCCTAAAGTTTCAACATGCCAATCAGAATGCTCTGCATTCGTCTTATCAAATTTCAAAGCGTAAAACTCGTGCAACTTGACCAGGACTCGAACCTGGATCCCTCGATGCCTGATCATATGCTTTAACTAGATAAACTACCTAGTCGTCCTGTTATCCTCTGAAATTTCAGTACTAAAGTTTTTCGGGGTTTGAGAGGACGCCTCGCTAGCTTAACTGGGTAAAGCATTCGGCCAAATCGTGGGATCCGGGTTCGAATCCCGGCCAAGGCCAATTATTTTTACACGGTTAAATTCTTGCCTTGTATTTTGTGTAGTATTTGGAATGGAGTAGAATGTACAAGGGTGTTCGGAAAAGTTTCCAACCTCATACAGATACAATGCATTTTTTCTGAAATTTTATGAGTCAGAACCATTTTAATCCACCCACGTATATCAGTTCTTAGTCGTTAGGCTAAACCAAAACGTACCATTCTATTTTTTCAGGTTTCACTTCGTGGAAGTATTTAATATCCACACTAAAAAGAAAGACTTGTACTCTTCCACAGATTTTATTAAAAGGTACAACGCGTTTCATCGACTTGCGGCATCATCAGGTACATGATAAAGTCTTTCTTTTTAGTTTTGAAACGTAACATTATTTGTAGACGCGTTCTTATTTGTTCTAGATAATTTTGCAGATGAGACATCACCGTAGCTGCAGCTTAAAACAAATAAGCAGTCGTGCATTGCTATGATTAAAATAATTATTCCCATACACAATTCGCCAACGGAATGCTGAGAAAATATAGAACAACACCACAAAGAGAAATAATCAGTCCAGGGTCTCATTTAATATCATGCACAAACAATCAAAAACGTGTCTTAACGCCGAATCATCAAGCGCAATGCTCAAAACGCCCACCTGGATATTTGTACGTAAATATTGAAGACTTAGACAGTGGAATGTCAGAGAGGGGGACTGCGCTGAATTAACGCGGGGTATTTGCAGATTCGCTTCGCGGAAGGAGTGTGAAACCATGGGTTGCGAGGACGATGAGATGAGTGTAATGGATGGAGGGACAGGTCTGGAGAGAGGAACGGGTATTGGCGTGGGTGTGCGGAGGTTTGTTGGCGACCAGGGATTACGGACTTGGGAGTCTGTGTGCGCGCGAGTGTCGGGCTCAGCGAATTCATCACCCTGGAATTGTCTGTAGTTCAGAGCAAGTATGATGTTAACCGAACCGAAATTCATGTTTTCGTTTCATTTTCGCCAAGGTTCGAGACATCTTTTGTTTTCTCATTTCTCTTCTGAGTAGAATGTAAACATGGTCCTGGATTACGTTTCGTTCATGGAAACTTCCATACATATATTATTATTATTAGGTAATCTACCGGTTAAGGTAGGTTTTTGGATGGACACAACTATCAAAGAAATATATTTTGTAACTCCAAACAATACCCCATCCAGCAACCTCATCTATATCAGGTCCCTCTTCATCTCTGTGTACTTCTTTCCTCCCTTCATCCCGTCCAACATCCCTATCCTGTTCCTGCCCTTTCCTCGCTTGCCCAACATTCTCCCCTCTATTACCTTTGAGTCTGACGGAGACTCCACCATCACCTTTCTTGACACAGACATCTCAATTCACAATAACAAATTCACCACTTCAGTACACATCAAAGCCACTAATCATCAACAATATTTACACTATACTAGTAGTCATCCTTCTCATACCAAACGCTCAATTCCCAACTCTCTCTCTATCCGCGGACATCGGATTTGCAACACCACAGCTACCCTCAACAAATACCTCCACAATCTACCCCATGCACTCCACAAACGCGGTTACCCAGAAAAGCTCCTACAGGATAAAATCTACCGTTACACCCGACCACACACATTACAGAATAACAACCCCAATTCTGACGCTGGACTCAACCTTTGCACAACCTATTTCCCCGGATCCCACAGACTGAAAACCCTTCTCAAAGAACTTTATCCTATATTACATGACAATGACGCGACCACATCCTTACTGCCCCAATGCCCCTCTGTCGCTTACAGACGACCAGCCAATCTCAGAAACCTTCTGAGACCCACCAACCCTTTGCCACCCCGCCCTGACAAATTTCCACATATTTCCCTTACCTGCAATAGCCCCCGATGTAAAACATGTCTCCTAATCAGATCTGCTTCCCTCTCCCCACATCCTCTCATTGTCTCTTCACCCCGTTCCCACGCTAATTGCCTCTCAAAAAATATTATCTATCTTTTATCGTACAAACAATGCACCTCATTCTACATAGGCGAATTCATTACCCCCTTATCCATCCGAATGAACATTCACCGCTACTCATGTAATTCTACTTCACTCTCTTCTCTTCCTATCCCTTTACACGTAAGTTCACACAACCTATCATTTGACGAATGCTTTTCCCTGAGAGTTCTAAAATCCCTACCCGATTCAGCCACCAACATAGAGGTAAGAACTCGCGAAACCGCATACATCCTATATTTCCGATCCTTTAAAATTCCCACCCTTAACCGCCATCTTTAATTGCCTTCCCAACAGTCCCTAAACCTTCCGCCCCCCTCCCCTCCCCAGACACTCTTCCCTCAAAACCTCTCAGTCTGACCTGAAGAAGGCCTCGGAGTAGGCAGAAAGCTTAAATCATCTACAGTGTGAGTGTCCTTTTACGTGTTATCTGTTTTATTCTGTGTTCTATTGTGCCGTCCAAAAGTTATATATATATATATATATATATATATATATATATATATACATAATCCCTTTCGTCACGCTATACTGGGCAATGTAATTTACTATTCTTTGACTCTAGATTGGGTGCAATATTTTTCTTTGTATATTTTAGAGATGGGGTTTACATCAGATATTAGAAATATGAGCCAACCATCCCATGAAATAATATTGTCCCTTATTGTTGTATAATCATATGAATGATCCCTTGTTTTGAAAAACGAATTTTATCTCAGTATCACTCTCTGCTTTCTATATTGGTCCTTCGAATTATTAAAAAAAATGAAGGTTTTTCCGAGCGTTAGTTGAAAATTTTCAAATTCTTGGCGGAAAGGGATCAAGAGAATTTCATTTTTCCGTTCAGTGAAGCCGTTGAATTAATTTCCAGCATCCGATCTCATTTCACACGAAGGGCTGTGGGAAGTTGAACAAATGGGAATGATGGCCACTTTGTTCATGCCGTTATACGGGACCCAGCGGGTTGGAAATGTTTCAAAACGCACAGATATTTTCCCTGAAATCTTTAAATCTCAATTTTTTTCTACGAATGTTCACTTCGATCAATCTGCGCTGCGTGAAAAAAGAACCTTAATATGTCATTTTTTTAATATTGTTAAAAATACAGTCCTTTCAGGTATATTTTTGCTGCTCTTTACCCCTTGGATTTTCCGGGATAAAATCACTTTGTTGTGATTTCATTTTCTTTAATGAGTACAGCCACGTGGTACAAACATGGTTATTTATTTATCAGTATAGAATATTTGTGAAAACCAAACTCTTAGACCTTTTGGTGCCTCTGACTATCCAAGAGCCATGAAGAAAGACACGGACAAGAAGTGGTACAATATTGACAATAATTTCGGAGGAAGTCACTTCCATTGGACGTCCAGAAGGATTTTTATCATTTGTGAATGTGCGATCACGTTTACTCTCATTTGCTACTTGAAAATAGTTCCATACCCATAGTTAATGTACCATAAACTTCATGTGACTCGACTTTGATGTCTTTCGGTATTAAGCATTTTGAATAGAAGTGTTCGATTACCCACGAAACTTATTTTTTCTCATTTTTCTAAGCAAACGAAGATTTTTTTCAATAATTGACTGTAAAATTGAAACTTCGTGATGTATATATATTGCTGAAACTTAAACAGCAGTCTTGTGTGAGATGAAGTAACTAAAAGCATAGCTTTTTCGACACTAAGCTCGCCATCTCCTGGGATTGTTTTGGAGCTATTGAAGGATGCACACATAATTTTATTACGTCCTATCCGACGCTCGCTCTTCTCTACCCGAAGTTTTTGTTTGTAAATTCAATGCACCAGAAACAATATCAAACTGATTCCTTGCCTCATCTACTCCTCAAGGACGACGTTCGGGGGGTGATGAGACCAGATGCGTGGTATATATATATTTATGTGGTCTTGTTTTTGGGTGCTCGAGAAAATCTCTTATAAAACCCGGCTTCCGTACTCAAATGAACTGGATGGAATGGATCAGGGGACTACGATATCCTCCCCTGATTGGGGTGTTCAAACTCACCCCCACTCCCAACATAAGGGTACCCGCTCCCCTAAACTGGGGTGCGTGATCTCCCTCCCGTCCCTTTCCTCTCCCTTCTCTCACTACCCTTCTATACCTACCCACAGCGTAGATTGATTGCATCTTCCACGTAATGCATAATGCATGGCGCCGTGGGAATATTAAAAGGCCTTTTCATTGCCTCGCGTTCGTAGCCCTTCTTTTCTCCGAAATTGTCTCCCGAGGACTCGTTCTCCCTTTTTTGGGGAGACGCATTGCGATGGATCTGCTTCTACTATTTTTCATCTAAACTTTTGCCTACCCTGTCTGTCTCTATACTACGCTTTGGTTCTACTTCGATCTCCTTCTCCTCTCCCCCCCTCCCCTTAATCTGACTCGTGGGAAAATATTCGGTCCACAAAAAGAAAAATACTCATATAACCCAAAAAATTGAATAAAATTCCGTGATTAAAATCACGATTCATCATTCTATTACTTTGATGAAACCGTTTCCGATTTTACCCTGTAGGATCCTTCAGCGACAGCTGATAGAAGTAATTATACTAAGTTTCCACCACATATGCAAATCAAAATGTCTACTAACCTCAGGTTGTTAATGACTTTGTATTGTCTCCCTCTTCAACATCCGGCCATCGCATCATATGCTCCATGTGGCTTTCAATGTGTGGTCCTTATCCCTTCCGTCAAAACTTTGCAAAACTATGAGTATTAAAGGAGTTGACATCATCGTCATCATTTCCATCGGAATATTCTGGCCTTTGTATATTGGATTGCATAGGTTGATATGCTGAAATTATTTCTGATTTCTGTGACCGAGTTCATCTGACAGTTAGCATTAAGAAATCTCCATTGGACACGGTAATGGTTATTAAAAACCCGGATGTACAATTTTGTTGCATACCTATCTCCCTTTTAGCAAAAATAGCAATAGTAGTTGTCTAATGACTTATAGTAGTTAATAGCGGTCGATGGTTAACAATGAGTTCAAGGTAAAATCATTTTCAAGACGAGCTCAATTATTTGGCTTTTGCGCTCTTATCCCAAGCAGTTTACGGTGAGGCGCCCTAGAAAATAATGAGATATGGATATCCTGTAAAAATGAAAAGTTTTTTGTGAGAATTGTAAGAATAGAATGCAAAAACTCCGGAATAATTAGACTAAAAAACAATGGGTGGACCTTTTCTTAAAAATTTGTTTAGGCATATGTTACCCATTGTTGAAATTACGCTGGAAATATTTGAAATGGTACATATGAAGGTACGAGCGACGCTATTGGTTGTTTAGGAATGCAAAATCATGTCTAAAATATGCTTGGAATGCTAGTTTGGCAGTCGCTAGAATTGCAGGGGGGAATTAAATGTACTTTCAGAAAATATGTACAGGATGTGCACCAATACACCAAATGTGTCCATAGTATTTTACCGATCATTTTGCTGTTATTGAAAAAAAATACAATGGAGGTACTTTGAAAGCAGTCGACTCATGATGAAAAGCACGGAGATTCTCCTGTAATACAACAGTGTTCCTGAGACAGTTTTCCATGATATATGGCATGTGTATGATTTTTCAAGATGAATTTGTAAATTTGAAAGCGCGATTGAAAAGAGAAGTTTTAAATCTTCATTTAATGCTTGTATGTCACTGATTATTATTATTAAAATGTACATGTGCAAATAGACAAATGTCAGGTGGCACACAAGTCCCAAGTGTTACAATAAACTTGCCTTGGAAAAAATAGCATGGTTTCTGAAATACAATCAATATCGGAAAAGAAAGAAATACTTAGTTGTTCCACATATATTTTTATTAATACGACCTAGGTTTTGACTTACAAAGTCATCTTCAGGTAAAGAACAGAAGACACAGAGCTTTATATAGTGGATGGAGAACTGGAGAGGGGAGGTGTTTCAGAAGAGGGAGGAGGGGAAAGAGAAAGGGAAATGGTGTGTGAGTTTGGGGGGAGGGGGCGAAGACGGTTGTGGATGGCGTCGGGGTGGGAGATTACGGTTGGGTACTGCTTCTGGGGGGGAGAAGGGCTGTGGAACAGAGGGAGGTCCAGGAGGGGGGAACGGGAGGAGTGAGTTAGGTCATTAACTAGAATACCTTTAAGGTGACTATTCTTCGAAATTTCCAACCGTTCCAAGGCATCTAATCTTAAGCCTTTTTTCTCTACATGCAGAATTTTGGGGACAAAGTCACTGGAGTGGTTGTTTTCAATAAGGTGCTGGGCAAAATTGGATGAAATATTTCCGTTTTTATCCATTTCCGTTTAATTCCATTTCATCCAATTTTGCCCAGCACCTTATAGAAAACAACTACTCCAGTGACTTTGTCCCCAAAATTCTGCATGTAGAGAAAAAAGGCTTAAGGTTAGATGCCTTGGAACGGTTGGAAATTTCGAAGAATAGTCACCTTAAAGGTATTCTAGTTAATGACCTAACTTACTCCTCCCGTTCCCCCCTCCTGGACCTCCCTCTGTTCCACAGCCCTTCTCCCCCCCAGAAGCAGTACCCAACCGTAATCTCCCACCCCGACGCCATACACAACCGTCTTCGCCCCCTCCCCCCAAACTCACACACCATTTCCCTTTCTCTTTCCCCTCCTCCCTCTTCTGAAACACCCCCCCTCTCCAGTTCTCCATCCACTATATAAAGCTCTGTGTCTTCTGTTCTTTACCTGAAGATGACTTTGTAAGTCGAAACCTAGGTCGTATTAATAAAAATATATGTGGAACAACTAAGTATTTCTTTTTTTTCCGATATGAATCGCTTCCACAAAGTGATGCCTCAGACAATTCTATTCTACAATCAATATCACAAAAGATAATAAATAAAATCAGTCAGAAAAAAAAACACTTTAAGGAAATTTCCAAACACCAATCTGTAGGACATACAAAAAAAAAGAAAATCCCCATTTTATTAACATTTGTTTTCCAATCTACAAGAAAAAAAAATTAAGCTGTTACATTTAATTTTATACAACACATCAATCAAAAGACTACTATTATTATATGGGGTCCTTAAACAAATAATGGAATTAAGAAGATTTTAGAATGAGAGTCAAACAAAGAACGAAACTTACAAGTAGTTTTATTACGTTTACTAGGAAAAGAGAGGATTTTACAAGTCCAAAACGGAAAATGGAATTTTGAATTGTATTTGATATGCAGAGCCGGAGGAATTTTGAGAGCTTTGATAGAGATGAGAATTCTTGTAAATGAGGTTGATAATACACGAAAGGTAATAAGTGTTTTTGGACGAGGTGAAGGCGGGAAGAGGTTTCGAAGAAAATAAGCGGAAAAGAAGTATACGCAAGCAAGGGAAGTTTCACGCGTTATGTAGTTTATACCTGTATACCAGGTCAAGGACCTGATCCTACGTTTTTCAGATGATTCCATATTCCATATGATTCTCTAATTGACTCTGTTAACAAACCCAGGATCGTTGGAGAGGAATGAACAGGATTTTAAGCTTTCCGTATGTATAAGTACCTTCCCAATCTGACATGATACATGAATAGGCCAGGTTATTATTGCATAAAGCTACTTTGGAGACGGTGAAATTATTCAACCAAAGGCGGATTTGGCGAGTATCAGTTTTATTAACGAAACAGTACTTTATTGGAATGAACTTTCTGGTGTTATTAGTTAATCGACTGTGCGTTTGAGAACAATTAATTTATGGCACTGTTTTCATAGCACTTTCACCTAGATAGAAGCATAATTGACGAAAAAGCAGTATTGAGAATTTATTGCATGATGTGTAGTAGACTAGTTTTTCCAGCACAAGTTACTTCTGGAAAAATTTATACGAGTAATATAATATATATATTTTGGATGTATTATTTTGCTTGAAGTAGTGAAAAAAACATGAAGTAGTTCACCTTGCTTCTATTCATTCCTTATGCATGGTTATTTTGACGCAAATGGAAACCTTCATGACTTTAAAATCCTTAAATTATTTAACCTCAATTCTCTTTTCAAATTTCGTATGCCGGAGTCTTACTGTTTAGTTCTTTTTTTAATTTTTTTCCATTCATAATTGCCTTTAGTTTGTTGTCGTGCTCAAAAGTTTGTTTCGTGAGTTTATCACTTCATCTTATTCGTGTTATCCACGAGCACTTTTCTCCACCTGCCCCTTGAGGTAATAAATTCTTCGTTCGTGATATCAATATTTCATTAGGTATGTGGCATTATTTCATTACATGAACATAATACCATAGCCCTTCTTCCAATATATCCAATACTAGTTTACCTAATGATAATGCATTAAAGGAATATCCTTATTGTCTTTTTTAACTCAGAAATGCCTACATTCCCAACACGCAGGTGTATGCGTGCATAAACAGGGGAATTTAATATGCACGCATTGGTACTTAAATCAAATAGTATAATTCATGATTTCATTTCGTCGAGCATATTAAAGTGCTGTGAGAGGTACACCTACTTTTAAGGGTCTTTTGCTCAAATTTGCCCCGTTTTTTTTAAAGAGAAAGCATTCCGAATACCTTTGAAAATGTAGTCAAATGTTCATCGTTAAATATATCGTATTACAACAGGAACAAGTCTTTTGTCCTCCCTCATAACTCGATTTCGTGCTATGGTGGAGGTTACATGATGAAATTGTAACGTAAATCGAGAAAAGGAACTACTTGAGATCATGCAAATGTGTAATAAATTTAAAACATATAAATAAATAACTTTTATCAGAACCGCCGTTTGTTCTACGTGGCTCACTCGAGAGTCGTGAGAAGTTAAATGTTTGCTATCTGAAAAATACTTAAATAATAGGGCATTGAGTGTGTTTGTTTATTTTTTCAAGGTCTGACGTGCGATCATACTCAGTCCTCAGAGATAGCAGAGTATAATGACTTCTTGGCACACGAAACGGGCCGCTTCCTTCGTTAAAAGCCCGCCCGGCCGGGCTTCCTGTGTAACCACCTTTTTCATGGGCTGCCATGCTCATGCACTCAAAGCACGCCACACCCTCGAGCGGGAAACCCTTACGCCCTCTCCCGGGAACGATACAAACACGCGGCCGTGATTCTACTTCCCCCTCACCTCACCCCCTCCGAATTTGGACGGAACTGCAGTCTGATGATATATGCACACATTTTCCTTACCCTCGCAACGAACGCAGATAGGTCTTTTCCACCTAACTCTGTCGCACCCTGACTTCCTTGCCCCTTTCTCGTATACTCATTCTTTTCTCCGACCATCAGCGAATAGCGAAGGAATTTCTTGCCTCCCTGCCAGCCGGTTTTTGACAAGTCTTGTTTTGAGTCTTTGTCATGCAGACGGAAGAACGATTATACGACCTGCTGCCGCGAGGGGTAGTTGTATAAGAAGAATTCCCCACTGCAGAGTGCATAATTAAATAGAGGACTCAACGAGTAACTTCGGTATCCACGCTAAAAAGAATGACTTGTACTTTTCCACAGATTTTTTTAAATGATACTACGCGTTTCACCGACTTACGGCATCATCAGGTACGTACCTGATGATCCCCCAAGTCGGTGAAACGCGTTGTACCATTTAATAAAATCTGTGGAAAAGCACAAGTCTTTCTTTTTAGTATTGATATTAAATACTTCCACGAAGTGAAGCCTGAAAGAAAAGAATATATGAGTAACTTCGGCTTTTTAAAATAGAAATTTCACTCATATTCATCGTATCCAATAGATTACTACTAACGGTATCGTACTAGGTCGTTAGTTTCTAGAATTCTTTATAATGTAAGAAAACCGACGAACATAGGACAAGTGAATTTTGGAAATACAAATTAGCAGCGAAATGCTGAAGACTATGAGATAAAGAGGAGAAAGCTGGGAAAACGAAATAATCGGAGGAAAAGAATAGTCATTTTGGATGAGGTCACGGGGTGGGGGGAAAAATATGAACTTACTAATGAGAAATAAATTAATGATCGTTAATTGATGCATGGGAATATATGGGTAATTTGTCTAACACATGCTGGGATCTTGTGGTATATTATTTTGCAGTGTCAATCCCAATCAAAAGCCTATTGTTACCCGGTAGAGTGCTGCTAATCATGATTCTGCCCGTAAAAGTAAGATTTTGATGGTCCCAAGCACCCACTACTGCCACATTTCTAGCTCAAACAAAAAACATGATCGTCCCGTTCGGCATGCCATAAAACGAAACGGAGAACTGCCACCCAAAGCTTAAATACAATATTTTTATCGGTACATTTTTATCATTTGTGGAATTTCAATAAAAATTAATGTTCTTCAATTGTTACAGGCTCAACTTTGTCGAAGTTAATTTTCATTAAAAGGAGGAACAGTGGGTATATACAATGTGTTCTTCTTTTATTGAATAATTAATGTTATTAACTTTAGTCTACAGGTAAAGATGGGATGTATTACGTTATAATACCCTTTTGGCAAGACCTTATCCACCCTAATTTGAAATAAAGAATGTTTTAAGCTCCTTGCAGTGTTTGCCTACTTGGAACTTCCCTTGCAAGCCTGTTCTTTTCCTCCTCCTACATCGATTTCATAAAATTTTCCTCTTTATCAGTATTCCATTGCCATTCAATATCTCCCGCAATCGGTTGCATTTCCTTTCTTCTTTAAATTTCCACAATAACTTTCTGTCCGTCCTGGAAATTTTTGTTTTTTTTTCTATTGTTTTACATTTTACTTTTTCATTTTTTTCACAACCATGTCTCATAAGAATCAATTTTATATGATGGATACACTTGTACTCTGGTATATGGGAATATGTTCAGGATCCACGAGAAAAACGTATCATATTAAACTCACTATTTTATATTAGTTATCTTTAGTTATCTTTAATGGCCTTATGATCAACTAATTATGCATTCTTAATGGTTTTTGGTTGGTAAAGAAATATAGTTGTTTTTTATTACATAGCACCTGATGAAAATGGATACGACGCAGAACGAACAGATGTTATTTTCTTCGGTAATTTTTCCTTGTCCTATTTTATTTATCCATTTTTTTGAGGCCATTCAACTCACCGCTGGGAGGAGAAAAATCCGCATAGGTGTGGAAAGGGGAGATTCTTAGGCGCACTTTCTCTCTCTCAGTTATAGGTCGTGGTGAACGTTAAAGACGCCCCGCGGGCACGAGAGGCGAACTGTGCACTTTTCGCTAGTGGGCGCAGTGATTTACCGCAAAGGGATTCGTTAGGTATAATGAAGTTTGCGGGCCAGGTCTTGGTGGTTAAACTGCGGCAACTATGGAGGAAGAGGAACTCCATGCACCGACGTTCCCGAAGTGGTGGAAAACATCCTCGGGTCGAAATGGGTGTTATGGCAAGTCCCACGGGACTCACATCCTGTGCACTGATGGCTATATTTCACGGGAGGTTTATGACGACCGAGCCACCCCTTATAAATATGCATATATATTATGCCTTCTTTGTAGGCATCAGTAAAATATTGACCTCTTTTCATTATCGAACCTTTAATCAAGCTCATCCCACTTCCGATGCGTATATATCTTGGTTAGTGACGTACGATGTCAAGTATTAATTATTATACTAGGTGATTCATGCGAGCTTCCCGATAAACAATGGAGCAATAAATTACTCGTTGGACTTCTGGAAAATGTTTTACTCTCTAAATTATTAATTACGAGATGCGTTTAGGTTCTGATGTCTGCTAAATTTTTGTACAATTAATTGAGTTTAGGTTGAAAGTTTTGTTACTTAAAATGGTAATCTTCTTGTAGATACGTGTTCTGCCCCAGAATTAAGTATAATAAATCAAGGAAAAAAATTATTGCAGATTTCATTGCACACATTACCAAAATTCTGCAAATAGCGCAACTGTGCATTGACACTCCGATGACAGCGCCTCTGTCAGTCGCGGTACGATCCCTAAAAGATGTCTACGGGAATCTCGTTCAGGCACCTCGTCACTGCCTCTTTGGCGTTATCCAGCGTTCCAAAATGGTTGCCTTGCTGGCTCCTTTGTATTTTTGTGAAGGACAAGAAGTCCAACGCTGAATAATCGGAGGTATAGCTTATAGCTTATATATGTTGTACTTAGCCCGACACATGGTCTTAAGGAAGGCGGAGGGCAAAAGTAAAATTGTTCATTTAAGTCCTTGAACGCACGTAGTAGATATAAAGAGCAAGAACTGCATTACAAATGCCAGCTGCAACTCAAATTTTTAAGGAATTTGCAGGGACATCGCTTTCTTTAATATATTCAAATTTGTTAGATTTAGGTGTATGACCCGTTCAACCTCAATTCCGTCGGTGAGCATTTATGTTTAGAATTTCATTAACGTCATCTGTTGAAAGGATTTAAATGTTCTATTAGTCCAACCAAATGACGGTAAGAATACGACAGAAGTTACGACTAATAATACGATTTGAAATTCCTGATAACTAAATGAGTAACTTCAGGCATCATGTGGTGGAAGTCAAACATAATGAATAATAGACACCATCTATTTCATATATAATTCCTATTATTACCAATATATAATTTATTATTCATTCCTGATAACTTTTCATGTTGGTAAATATTTTTATAATAAATTTTCCTTTGTAAATATTTCCGTAAAACGTATGTCATTTCCTTACCAGAATGGCTGAACAAATTAAAATATTCCAATTAACCAATTGGACAGAATTTAATGGTGAACTTTCTGCTTGGGTTAAAAATACTCGAGTCTTATTACATAAATCAAATCCAATTTCTTTTGCATGTAACGCTTTTAATTTCCAGGCGCAAAGCCAACGTTTCAATTTTAATGCGATCTGAAATTGGAGACGAGAGAAACCCCAGAAACTTGTATTCCATAAGAGTTACAACCCTTCCTTTTTCTGTATTTTTGCAAGCATTAACCCTCCCACGGCCGATAATACTCAGTTAACGATATGACTCTGAAAAATTTGTATCAAGAATTTGTTCTGAAGCCCCCGCGTGCCGTAGATGTTTAACTTATATTCTTCCTGATCAATCTTCTGCCATGCGACGAAATGGCCTCAATAGGTGACATTTTTTCATATCCCTCCGCTGATGTTTGTGTAGTGCATAACGCATACTCTTTCTAGATTATATTTAAGTTTGAACGAAAAATTTAAAAAAAATTGCAGTCAACCTAAAACGAAATATGCCGACAAATTTTAAGAGTAGAAAATATAAAGATCAAAGGGAAAGAAAACTAAAATCCTTGTATGTAGAAGGGAAAATCTGCCGGCAGGCAGATCGTACCTTTACCGTTGAGGAATTGAGATAAGTGGATTTATTTAGCTTCTTCTGAAGCATTATAACTTTTTATGGAATGATGTTGAAGAACATCAAGCCGTAGCTCAAACTAAGAAGGCATCACGGAGGCACAATTTCCATATTCGGGGAGAATATTGGCTACACGTAATCAAGTCTTAAATTTGAAGGGATGCACATTATGTTTCAGAGACATGTGTACGAACCGTACGGTGCAATGGTAATTTTTTTTAACTTAGGCAGAGAGGAGTAACTGTTGATAAAAAAGAGCAAATATAGAGAGAATCAAGGTGTTATTCAGAAGAGATGAAGAGGAGAATGCATTTTGGAATACAAAAAATCAGAAGGAAACTGGTTAGATTTTACTAATGATGGGGCGTAATGAATTATTTAATGAAATTTAATATTCTTAAAATGATACACCACTTACAGTTAGGCTTTGGATGGTTCTCAACAACCGATGTATATTAATATTGGCTTGAATTTCATCTTGTTTACAATATGTTATTTCCATCTTCCGTTCTTCATACTCCCTACCAGTCGCATTTCAACAACAAAATCAAGTTTACATTTTCCTCTTCTTTGTTTGTGTATGTACATTGTGCATTAAACATAGCAATGAATTTCAATATTTTCTCCATCCACTTTTTAAAACTCCTTCAAATTTTATTTAGTAATGTTTTCTCTTCTTTAAACAAATTTAAAATTTCATTTATATAGTCTTCCCCTGTGTACCGGCTTCTTTTCCCCATTCTTCTTTACATTACATCTCGATCGTCTCAAATATATGTCCATCTTTTTGCCCAGACAATCATGTTTCAATGTACTGCGGAGCTGAACTTCAAATCAACGTTTTTTTACCGTGTTTTTTCAATGTTTATTTTGCGGGCTTATCGCAAATGATCTTATTTTTTCGAATATGATTTTCTCCGACTCTATTCTTTTGCCAATTTGTATAACTTTATACCCATTTCATTTAAAAATACTACAGAAATACGTAAAATATTTCGTTCCTCTTGTATTATTTTCTCTTTAACTTGAATTTTAAAGTTCAACTTCCTAGTTCCCTTGAATCTAATCGATTTTACCTCAATTGGGATTGAGCTTAATTTCATGTTTCTCCGACTGATTCCGTAAAACTTTCAACGAGAGCTGATGCCTGCACAGTATGAGAGGAAAGAGTTGGAAATAAAACATGATAAAGGCCAACCATGAAAAAAGTCAGCCATATAAAGCAAGGTACAAAGCGATGTATAGTATTTATCAGGACATGACATATACGGCATTGAATAGAGATGTTATGTTCAAATATTCTCTTGCGTTAAAAACTGACTGTGTTCATACAAATTTTAAATAAGAAAGCTTTGGTCAGTGAAAAGTATTCGTCGGAAGATCATACCTTATTTCCTTTGAAGTAATTAATTGCTACTGCGCAAATTTACGGCAGGGAATTCAATCCGTCCAGAAAAAGTCATCTATCCAATGAGCTATATTTGTAGAACATTTTCATAAAAACTTAGTTGCGTATCAAAATCATTAAAGGAAATAGGTTAGGAATCACTCACGAGGTGAAGAGTAAATTACATATAAAAATTCTTGCATAAATTGGAAGCAGGTCTATTTACCCATGATGCTGAAAATGTACTATTGCCGCACTATGTTAGATGAGAGAGAGCGAATAAAATCAGAGAGTTATTTGTAGAAGAGATAGATTTACATAAGATGTCATTTTTCCCGTAAAAGATAATAGATTAGAATAATACTATCCGAATGCAATAGGTGGGAAAGTATATTTTTCATTCTAAGTACTCCAGTGTGTAATGTTTTTCCCATTAACTCAAGTTGTTGCCCATGTTACCAAAAGATCTTCTCGTACGCTCATAGAAGTTTCTCTTCCTTAGTTGTCGTAGTTTATTTACATGGAGTTACATGATCTTCCTGTTTTGAATTACTCTTCAGAAATATACAGACTAAAATTAACAAATACTTAATACTTGATGTTACATGCCTGGAATGTAATAAAAAAACTCTATCGGTGGCTTTCAGAGTACAATTTTAAATAGAATAGAATAAAAATATATTCTCCAAAATTTTGGTAGTCTAGTGTTAATCAAGTTTAGAACTACTTGCGTCTTAGGTTCAAATTCGTTAGAGTGTTCACTAATTTCTTCTTCCTCCCCCTCACCTCATTATTTGTCAGTTTGTGAGTGCTCTCCTCGGCTAACACGAAAGTTTTTTTTTTAGCCCCTCGGCCCTTATCGTGAATGTCCTTTCTGTCGCTGCGATATTTTTTCCTCTTCTCGGTATTGTGACGCCGCTGCGAAATTTGCTTGGCCTCCCGAGCACCTAAAATCCAATTACGCCGACCTTAAGGCGAAAAGACCCCCCTGCGGCTGTTGGCACGTAAGACCACACCAATTCCTCGTTCAGCACGCGAACAGTCTGCATTCACACACACACACACACACATGCACTCAAAAGCATACAAAAACACACACACCTGAGTGTCTTGGCACATAATATGTTTGCCTAAAAAATAATGTGCTCAAAACGTATCGATTTTCTGGAAAGGCGGAAACGGCCCTCCTGATGTTCTTAAACTTCCCTAACGATAATTATTTGAGTGCAAGAATTTGGTGTGGATATGATCGATGTATGCAAGTGTAGCTTTTGTCAGAAAATTTTCACGTCCAGATCCCATCATTAAATATCCCCATACAATGTTTAACGATCAATGTTTCGATAATTTTCCTATCTCCGATAGCAAGAAGCACTCTCATATTTTTTTTATTTGCCTGATTTTAATAATTCCATCGCAAATGAATCGGTGAAGTAAATTATAATGTCGCCCCTTCAGTGGGGACTTCATTTTAGATGGACTTTCTTTCATATCCGTTGGTCTTTCAAATCGCCAGAAAACCCATCTGGTTGTTTTCTTTAAAATACATACTCGTTAAGAGGCTTTTCCTTCCAAATCTACTTCGCTAAAATATTACTACTGGTTCTATCTCTCAATTGGAAGGATTTTCCATCATAGAAAGTTGCAATTCCTTTCAAGTTTGAGGCTCTAGGAAGATAATATAAATATAGCCTAGACTACTTTAAATAAATATACGCGGAAATGTGCATTCACGGACTTATATGCAGATTAAATATGCATCTTACTCATATTATATGGGTTTAAATGTTGTGTAAGAGCATACAATGAAATAAAAATGTACATACATGCACACGTACATACGTTTGGGTGCGTAATGATGTAATGCAACAATTTCAGAGTATGAAAATCATTCGCCTTGATCGCGATTCGAACCCGGACCCATCGATGAACAGCCTAGTTCCTTAGCCAGTCAAGCTATCGAAGTGTGCTCTTAATTCTGAAAGTTTGATCGAGTGATTTTAACGCTCTGAAAGGTTTGTATTAAAATACATATTAGCGAATGACTCTGTTAAAAGTTACTGTTGCGGCTACTCCCGCAGATTCTTGCAATTTACGCAATGATGATTCTGTTTAATGCTTAGTTGATGTCAGTAGTAGCTGTTACTGTCTGTAATTGTTTTTGGAAAAAGTGACAGAATAAATGTATTTGCTCCACTGCCTGTTTAATCTTGTAAGAATGATCATGCCTTCCATTGTAATTTGGGATTTTAGAAATGTGTTGTGCATCTTCAATCTGGAAAACTCATCGGTCTCAAATTTACTGAAGATATTCAGTCTAAAAATCAATAGTCTTTTTTTCGAGGGAACTCCATCCCAATGAATGATAATGTTAAGGAACGATAATGAGCGAAAGTCATATTGAAGGATTATAAACCTTACGAAAAATAACGCTTCTATTTCTGGTTTTAATTTAAGATTTTTGAGGTGTCAATTGGTGGGATATTTTAATAACTAACATGCAAATGGGACCACTACAATTCTATGAATAAATTTTTAATATATAATCCCCACGATCATACTTTCACCTTTGCATGTTATATCAGGTAATATTTTATGTACTCTGAGATGAAATGTATAATCACCCGATGATGCAGCACCATAATGAAACCACGGCCGAGTAAGTGTTAGTAACAATTATTTTTATAGAACTGCAGTGTGTTCATTTGTCTGTATGATTATTATGACTAAGGGAAAAGAGCTCACTAGAGATGGGTGGAGAGATAAGACGATTATGAATTCAATAGAAGATAGAGCATAGGCAAAAGATTAGCTAAGGGAGATGGTTGGCCATTTATGAAAAACGGTTGTGCCGTTATGTCTGGGTAAATGTAGACATTGACTGATATGATAGCTTGACGGATTATTTCACCCTCATAATTAGCAAACCTTTACTTATGGAGTGGTTCACTAAATTATAGTTCGCATATTTGGATAAGATCGTCGTGTAAGACCCAACTTGCTTCCGGAGTCATAGAGTTTCCGAAATCTTTATAAATCTTCATATCCGTTCAACCTTGCCTACACTCGCTGCATTATTTTCATTCGTGGGAATAATATATGTACGTGAGAATAAAAGCACTTCGTGCAAATGTATCGGACAAGTTGATGCCAAGGAAAAAAAACCGATGCCCTGTGATGAAAGGAGAGGTATGAAATCCAGTGAACTTTAGGATAGGCACTCATCTCGGAGGAATGAAAAGCACTCCTCACTTTTCACGCGAAATAAATTTGACGTGAACTTGAGCAGAGATGGCGCGAGGAAAATAAAGCAATGGCATCTTAAGCGAAAAGGATTGAAATCCAACCAATTTTCAAACTCATCCAAATGCTCTTTCGTCATATCACGGTTTCAGCCACGCCGGCATACGTATTTCGCTTTCATGCCTCGGAAGGACATGCATGCACGATGCAACTTGAAAAAATCTTGAAAAAAATCTGTGCCGACTTACCAACGATATTCCCTCACGAGGCGATGCGCCAAATTTCAACTTCCTTCTCTATGACCGAGTGTAAACTTTTCGGGGCGCCCCCAGTGATCTGGGTCGGGTCACGCTATGCGGCGTGTGACACGCCTAGGGACCAGGTATAGAACGCTGCAGAGGGTAGAGCCACTGCGGAGAAACGTGCGGAGGTCGTTGTGAGAGAGCTTTCACCCCTCCTCCTAAGTGAGAATCCTTAATCGCATTTACCAATAGATTCGCTTTGCAGCAACTTTGGCATTCACCGTATTAACTCCGAAGGATATCGCAGAGTTGCATATTTTGGAATAGTGGGTCGGAAGAAGCATTATTGAAATACATTGAAACATGAAGAAACCAAAGGATATCGTTTCCAGAGAAACTTAACGAAAATTATTCACCACGAAATTACAAAACTATTTGGTGGCCACGCTGCCTAATTTATGTGGGAATACCAGGTTCCGTTTTTTAATATCCGATAAAAAGTACCAATGTAAGTAAAATGCACGAGATATGTACATAAGTGACAATTTTTGCACGTGTAAGTCATCAGCAATTGACCTTAACCGTCATGTAGCTACAAAAGCAGGTCTGTCCGTTAAGTAATATTTTCAAGAAATGCATACCTATTTATATATTTATTTATTCTTGGTTCGAAAACAGCAGTTTTGGCCTGTACATCGGACTATTAACAGTAACAACAAAGCAGCCTATTAAAAATACCCAAGCCCTAGGTGGAAAAAAACCCACCTAGGTGGGAATCGAAACCGCGACCCTTGGATAGGCAGACGAGGACGTAACCCCGCCGCCGGCAATATTTATCCGCACCGAAGTCCTCCGTGTAAAGATTGATTGAACCATGCATTCATTTCTTCCACTCATTTCGTTTGGGGATAAATACCTTTTGATATTGATTCGACGCTTTACTTCGACAAACAGAATTTTGAGGATATATACTAAGTCTGCATGGAAACAAGTAAGAATTCTTAATTTTTGAAAGAATTTTAATTTTACCTGTTTCTTTTTTCAAAATAATGTAATCAGTTGATTTTTTTACTGAAGAATATTTTTTTAGTAGACCCATACTGTCCATATTGTTGAAAATATTTCTATGATAATTAATTAATTTACTCAATTTACAAAACACCTCATAATGGTCAATTAAAAAAAATAAGCACTCGATTTTTTTTCAAGAGTTTGCTGTAAATCAAATCATAGTTATCAACCATGTGGTTGGCTTGACAGGAGAGAGAGGAGTTCGCTAAATACATCAACAAAGGCGAGTGAAATTCACACATTAAGGAGGGGATCCAATTGACATCTCCATGTTTTTCCAGGAAGATCTGATACCCAAAAAATCACATCTTGGGTCAAGATGAGAGAGTCAAGAGGTGTCCTAAGGAATACAACCTGAGCCCTTCAGTCAGTAGCCCACCACAAAACCTACAAGATTACTACTTGTCCTAATAGTAGTATCCAGTCGTATTTTTTGAGAAATTTGGCAGGCAAATAATTAGTGTTATTATATTTGTTCTAAACCAAGTTTTGTATTTGTCACTCAGTTCGGTATAATGTTTCATTTCGAGTATCTCGGGCGCAGAAAGACGGTGAGAATTCCAATCAAAAATACTAGGTTGTCAATTGAAGGAAAGACAATGTTGACCTCTTATCAGTTTATTGTTTTGGAAGATGGGGTTATGAAAAGAGGAATTTAGAGATATATTAGGTTTGGTGAAGAACTTTTTGTAGTGTGGATGGAGTTTAAATGAAAGAACATTGATAAATATTTAAAGAAAATACTAAACAAAATATTAAAATTTTAATATGGGGTGTATTATTGATCGACAGCGGAAATTGCTTGTCCAGATATTGATATGCATAAATTGGGAGTTTTTGAAATAAATTTGTAAAAAAAAGAGGATGGGTTTAATGATAAACAAACAAGGATCGTGTAGTGCTAGGGATGTTGGTAGACGGAAAACTAGCGGAGAAATTCCCCGAGGGTTTTCAACTGGGTCAAGGTTAATGCTGCCAACTTTTCGATGACTAACTCCGCTAACGTTCTCAGGACATCTTCAGGGTTGTCTTGGGGAGTAGCTTATCGGAGAATCAAAATCCAGAAATATTAAATATCTGGAATATCGTGTTTAAATGGTACATTGAAGACATTGTTAGAGGGTTAGATATTCTAGGTAGAGACCAGATAAAATTGACATTTTGAATGGAAATAAAAGAGAATAAATATCAGTATTTGAAGAATTAATGAACACAATTTACTTTTAATTGAACGGTAACCTACTGGGTAATTCTGGTTTTTGATGGACACAAGCTTCGAAACGGTACAACCAATATTCCATTATCACTCTTAAGAAAGCATAACACGACATGTTGCTCTACAACTAACCCCTCTTTCATTCCGCATACTTCTTTTCACCCTTAATTCCTTCCAACATCCCTATCCTCATATATCCGCTTCCTCGCTTACCTTGCGTTCTCCCCTCTATCACGGTCTTTACATACATATTTCCTACCCCTCTTTGATTGTTCTCAACAATCTTCTCCCCTCTCCCTCCTTACCTATCACTTCCTCGTTAATGGTATACGAAGAAATAGAAATAAAAATGATTTTTAATCAATCCTTTTTGGACCAGATTACAGGACTAAATCCCTTTTAGTTATATTTAAAATAAATCGTCAACCTTACTTTAAATACGAGTCAAATAAATTGATCCTGAAACCCATTCTTAGTGGCAAAAAATGTTAAACTTTTCCAATTTGTTTTAAGCATTGACAAATAAGCCTGAATTAATTTTTCCAAACAAAGATGCACTTCTCGTAAAAACATGTTCTTTGAGTTAAAATATTATTTTTATTCCTAAAATGTATTTATTATGTTTAGAGTATTTTTAAATTCATTTCCTCAGTATATTTTAAATTATTTTACCCTACATATTTTTAAATCAACTTCAAAGAACGTTTAGTGTAAGCATCTTTTTTTAAATATGTGTAACAAAATAAAAATCACTTGCAATATTCCAATATTATCAACTCGTGTGTAAGCAACGAGAATATTTTTTTAAGTTTTCAAATGGAAATATTTTTTAAAAATTTATTTCCTTTTGAGCTACGTTCTAACACTTCAAGATTCGGAAAACCTTAGGAGATAATTTTTTTTCCAATTCATTTGGAAGAGTAAATGACGGATATACATTAATTTCCATTGTCATTTCACTGTTTAATCCATTTAAATCATCCTATATTTATCACTTCGCTCCTTGCCCCGGCGTAATTAGAATTGCGGAAAAAAACTCATTTTTCACTTTTTAAGTTTTTTTTCTCGGTTCCCTTATGCATGACGCTGCACCATTAAGTGCCCGATATCGTATGGCGTGTGATAATAAAAAAATTTCGAGAGCGAGTAGGTAATAGGGTACGTTTTTTCCTCCACTCCATCATCTTTTTAAGATAAGGGCTACACCCATTCATAATAGAGAAGTGGTCTTTTTGATACTCTTGTTTTCATATAACCGAGTTACTATGCTTTTGCGTCGGACCTGGGGATATAGGTCAAATAATCCGAAAGTTTAATCTCATCTCTGGCGTTCGCCTGCTCTTTTTCCTCCTCCAATCTCCTCACACCAACCTAGATCACTAGCAATCTCAGGTTGGCTTCCTTCCATGTAATACACAATATCATGTAACCACTTATTCTTCCACTTCTCCTCTCTGAAAAATATGTGAAAACACTTGGGACACGATATCATTTTTTTAATACGGAAATTTTTATCAAAGTACTACGTTTCGGTGTGAATAGGCTTCTTCTACTTTAGTGATAACGTCGTGAAGGCCGTCGATAATTGGCCTTTACCAACCTTAGTGTTTCGAGACTACGGAGGTGGTCAGGGTAAATCCAATTAAGCCAGAGGAGTTGATGACTGAATAATAAATTTTTCGCGAGTACCCAAAGCAATGCTTAACAACAAACGCCAAAGTTAGTATTGCATGTGGTTAGTAATGTTCACGCCGGACTAATTCCAACTACGAGTCGAGTTCACATACCCTGAGGAAATGAAGGGGGCACAGTTGGCACTCCATTTGAATGATACATGTCCATTCTTCTGTATTGCATGCAGTTTTCCCCAAATTGTGGAAAACTTGGTATATTACAGTATTTCGATAAATCTGAGGCTCACCACAGTCACCGGGAATCGAACCCCACTCCTTATCCTGACGCTTCTCCCACGAAAATACCCCTCCTTTTTTAATAAATATTTTTTTCAGTCAAAATTGGAAAATGGAGACTACGGAATAAATACGTCAAGATTTAAGGAGACAATTAATTTTTAAAATATCAATTAATGATTAACTAACCTTATTATTGCCAATGATAATCTTTATTCTAGTAAATTTTCAATCTCAGATTAAAATTTATAAATATATTTGCAATGCTTTTAACTCCCGAATTATCATTTCGAAAGTCACATTCATTTTCTCACTCTACCTCTCATTCTTAGCACTTTTCCCTCTACTACCATATTTGTGAACAAGTAGTCTCGAAGTATCTGTTGCGCAGCCTTTTTATTCAATCTTCTTATTACTAAATACACCCTATCTCTTCATCTAACATACCTAGAATCTCGTTCATTGTTTTCCATTCTGTTCGTTTCATTTTATTTTTCTTTCTTATTTACTTGTTTTAATTCAATGCCTCAATTCTACCCTTATCCTTAACTTTTAGAGCCATATAAAAAACTAAGTTTCAATATGAGTTTTGTACTAGTACGTATTTTCTCTACATCTTAACATAAAGTCACTTTATCAAATCCCCCTTATTTATAATTGCTATGTTCGGAATGTGGTATTGCGTTCAATGATATTTTGGAATACCAACACTTTATACTCATATCGCTCTGCTGGTTTTTCCATTTATTTTAATAACTTGCTCTTTTCTTCAGGTTGTACTGTAATAAACTCGTATGGAGCACTGTTTTTTACATTAATCAATAACATAAATACTTATATGATAATGCTTCGCGTCGTGCTCAGTCAACACCCATGTGCCGTTCCCGGTAGCGGGAGAGACAACGCTCTTGCGTTAACACACAAAATCCACAATGCATGGCAGAACTGATCAAAGAAGTGGAAAAAAAGACGGAGAGGAACATTAGACCAGTTAGAATAGGATCCAGGAAAATCAGAATCAATTTGAGAACATGAACAAGAGAAAATTAGAAACGGGAGACGGAGAGAGGAAATTTACACGTGGATAGTTTCGGGCGTTGCAAATTGAAATGGAAAGAGAACGGCGATTATAAATAGATGGATAGAGGTCTTTATTTGGGCGAAATTGTTGGAGTGTTAAGGAAAGAAAAGTTAGGGAATGAAAAGCGGAAGTTGGAGAGAGTAGATACAGGTATTTTAGGCTTGCACTTGCTGAGTTGGAAGGATGGCGGGGGTCATTGGAGCTATCGTTATGGAATAAATACAGCGAAGGGGAAGAGATCTTGGGGGGACGTGACAATAATTATGATAAAAAATGTGGAATGAAGTGAATATATAGCCGTTGAATCAAAAATAATATTAGTAAGGATAGAAGCTGAACCAACGACCCGGGCATTATCCAGTTGGACGTGCAACCAAGCAATCAGAGAACTAAACTTTTGTTTTTGTTTGATACAAAACAAAATCAGAGGTTTTGCGACTGCCATCGACCGATCTCTCATCAGAGATCAGCATATATTATTTATAAGGTAGCACATATCTCAAATAAATACATGGGACAAAATGTATCACGAAAAATAGTAATTGCTCAAGATTACTGTATCACTGTTAAAAATTGAGGGATTAATCAGAAAACAATCTAATTAATTCCCTTTAAAATAATAAAGACTTAAATTTTCATCATAGCTTCCTATTGTAATTGTTTATATAACGTTAGATTATTTCGAGCATTTGAGATTTACCGAGACTCTCCCAAAAATAATGAGTTGAGATTATTAAATGGCAAAAATTCATAAATATTTATAACATAACATTCATAAACATATGAATAATAAATTGATATCCTGTCGAATTCCTTTTCGGGTATAGATTTTGCGTGTTGAAGCCTTGAATTTCTCTTATAAGGATTGGCTTCATTCGGTGAAATTGACTTAATGCACGCAATAGACTCTTGGTAATTAATTCCTTTGACAGTGAAATTATCACGCCCGCGTCAATGTTAACACCGTAAATTTACTCTTGCGCCATCTCATAATCTCCCTTTAGAAAATGGAGTAATAAGCCGACTTATTCTCGTGTTCGCATTAAAGGATGTTATGTCCCTGATTCTGATAAATTATAAACTAGTCCTCTCCCACCCGTTCGTTCCATGTGAGTTCCTAATCCATCTTTATTCATTATTGTAGGGGTGCTCCAACATGTCTTCTCTCTCTCTCCATATATCTTTCGGTGTTCATCAATCATTCCTCATCTTTGTCCCGTTTGGTACCTAATTCACCAATTTCACTTTTGCGAAGCCTGAGATGTGGGTAACCAGGATTCCTCCCCTATTGGTGCAGATTTGGATTCGCGAAAGCGTCGAAGCGACTTTGTGACATGAGGATCCCTGGACCGCTGAAATGGTGGAATAAGACTCAACTTCGTGTTGGTTGGCCTGAGTAGAGCTCTAAACAAATAAATATTAAAACATAAATGTGTTTAACTCATAATTTACAAGAGAAGGAGGTAGGATTTGTAGAAAGCAGGGAAAGTTATAAGTAGGACGTTCAAGCAGTATTGTCGACGTTTAACCGCGCTTTTTAGCATTCCCGTAAAAGAAACACAAATAAAACGATGAGGAAGTTTACGTTTTTGGGAATCAAAAGCAGGTGATAAATAATTTAGATTTTCTTTTCTTATTTTCTGCGCGCATCATAAAAATTAATGCCATAAGTAGTGGATGAGAAAACAATGATATGAAGAGTAGAATAATAAAGTTACCAAATGATAGAAAGTCTAGGATACACATTCCACTTGATATTATTAGATGGGAGAATGGGGACCCTATAGTAATGCGAAATGTTGCAGACTTGAAGAAAAATCACGACAAAGAGAGATGAATTTTGTCATGCGAAGAAGAGTTTACGAGAGGTAAAGTATTCGTGAATGAACACAAGGTAAGATGATTAAAGAAATTAAAATTAAAAATGTTGACCTGGAATACAGTTTGGATCGTTTCCGAAATGAGATCGTTTAGAAGAAGAATACGTGAGATTTAAATGCCTTTAAGCGTATGTTTTGTCTGTAGTTAGCTGAAAATAAATTTTACAAATCGATAATATAACGAAATAAAAACGCAATGAGCATGTGAGAAAGTTGTTGGAAGAAATTGGAAAACGGCAAGTAAGAGAATGTAGGAGAAATGTTTGTAAGGGGAGAATATTTAGCAGGCCTGTCAGATGCAGGAAAATTAAGGCATGGAACCGATTCCAGGAACGTAGAACGTGTCTTTAAATAAGAATTGTTTTAATGAAATCAGACTGCTGGTGAATTTGGTTTCTAATATGTTAGCTCCCCAACGTAATCTTCTGGCCAATGAATCATGACAGATGGTTGCATGAGCCACTCGCAGGTTTCAGTATAATTTACGTTTCATCGATAGCTCAATAACTGGAGCGTCGGCAAGTCTAAGATATGTGGTTCGAGTCCAAGTTGTTTTTTATACGTGTTGTATATTCCAGCTTACCCACCATATTTGTGTGTTGTCTTTTACATGTGTTTCTTTTATTTTTCCAAATATTTGTATCCATGTAAAAAATTTTTTGATACATCACTGTTCAAGTAACTATAATTTTTTTAAATAGCGGCGCCTCTGTCAGTCGCAGGCAGAAGGGCATTAGACATACGCTTCCTGAAAGGCGACGAAAAGTCTCGTTCAGGCCTACCGTCCCGATTATATATATATATATATATATATATATATAATATAAGATATACATGTATATATATATAACTTTATCTAGTATTATAACTATAACTTTATAAGTTATATATATATATATATATAACTTTTGAACGGCACAATAGAACACAGAATAAAACAGATAACACGTAAAAGGACACACACACCGTAGATGATTTAAGCTTTCGGCCTACTCCGAGGCCTTCTTCAGGTCAGACTGGACAGAGCAGAGCAGTCTGACCTGAGGAAGGCCTCGGAGTAGGCCGAAAGCTTAAATCATCTACAGTGTGAGTGTCCTTTTACGTGTTATCTGTTTTATTCTGTGTTCTATTGTGCCGTCCAAAAGTTATATTGCTCTCGTGAGTACTTCCGCATCATCTATATATATATATATATATATATATATATATATATATATATATATATATATATATATATATACATATCTTAATAACGTGGTCTAGGGAAGAAGAAGGGGCAATTGCAGATTTCCCCATCCCTACTTCTCCACGCCCTACCATCCCTCTTTCCTTCCATGTGAAGGGATGGTCCCAGGACGGTCTCATCCGGACGGAGCAAGGAGTTGTCGTCCGCATATACGAAATGTCTCCTCCGTATTATGAATAATCGGGTACACGCGGAGGCGTCCCGAGTTCTTGACTTCCGCGCAGAACCCAATTCAACAGTCCTCGCCTTCGCTAATAAATTTCCCTTCAGGTGGGAGAGATATGCGCGGTAGGCGGAAATCTCGAACGAAGCGTCGGGAAAATTGCAAATGCAAAGGAGACATGACAAATTATAAGACGACGTGGGCGTAATTACCGGGATTATATCTCCCTATTAGGGTAGGTGCCAACTTACTCGGGGGCGTGTCTCATCGTGCCATGGATGGAATGGAAATGAAGGAAGATAAATATGTACGTATTATATGCTCTGGCACTCTATATGATCTAATTAAAAATTAGTACTTTCCCACTTTAATTCTAAATATTTTTCGCTCCAAAGAATTATTCACTACTTTTCAGCGTCCAGTTTAAAAATTTTTATCATTTGAATTAGCTTCACCAAGTTTAGGATAATGGTTTTCATAGCAATTATTGTTTTTGCTGTACGTTTTTTTCTCAAATTTTTTGGTGGCATACGGATGCTGAAATAGTTTTTTAAAATCTCACCTTTATGTGTTTTTACAGAGAAATTCGTCTTGTAATGATGGAAAGTTGGTTGTGAAAGCATATCCGTATAAATACGTAATGGAAATATTACTAAGTTTTTTGCCAATTATTTTTTAGTTCATTACCATAGAAGATATAATGTTTTACATCGTTTTTTAACGTAGACTTGATGTATTCCACATTTTAATAGTGGTAAGAGAGAAGAAATTCTCGCAAATAAGGTGGATGAAAGAGATAAGGTTGATGAAGAACATTGCACAAAATGATGGAGTTTTATACTGTTATACTAACGACGTAGGGAAGGAAAAGGATAGACAACATGATGAAATGATAAAACATCGAAGACCGGATAGATAGAGGAAAGGATAGGAATAGGAATTTTGAGGATATATGACTGGGTATTCGAGGGAGGGACTTGATAAAACAGTCTTTTGGACAGAAAGAAAGGGGTAATTAATTAATGTTTTTAATTCGTAGTCTTCCTCTTTATGCAGGTTTTGGTTGTCACAACCTACCTAACTGCTTTAAATATACTATTATTTTACCTTTGAAAATATTTTGTGCTGAATTCAGATTAGCGACGACTAACAATATTGATGAAAGTTAGAGAATAATGCGTAGATGCCTTTCTATTTGAGATAAATAGTCTTTATATTCTGTAATTATCGTTGAGTTCTGAATCAGTTTGCAAGAGTAATCCCCTTCCGGTTTTTTGGGACGATCTACTATCTAAAAATACCCGTATTGGGTGAAGCTGCGGTTATCCATAGGGATTGACCGGGATCGAATACGAGTTCTACTGCTAGTAGCTCATTTTATGTATATTGTTAACGTGCCCTCTACCCACTGGACTCTATCACGCCAATGTAGGAATAAAATGGCATGGGAAATTGATATGGAATATTATGCAAGAACGTTCAGTGAAATATTTTCATATCTTCACTTTAGCTATACGCAGTGTTCATCCAGTTACTCTACCCCTGCTTGTATAGGATTGGTCAAACAACGTTCATCCCTAACAAGCCTATCCCTGCGTGGGATGTTTGGTCCAATTCCGCTCCATAGGGATCGTGTGGTGGGCCTCTTCTCCCTATCCCCCGAGAGACCGACCCTTTCCGGCCGCCTCTTCCCGTGGGCCGGTTCCTCCATCGACCACGCTCCCCACAACCCGGCCCGAGTTTGGACCGCAATCCTCCCCGTCCCCGCTCTTTGCCCCAACCCCCGTCCTCCGTTTCCCCAAGAGCCAATCTTCATATCTAATGAGCTCCGTCTTCTCACACCGCCCAAGGGTGAGGATCCGTTTGGACCAAGTTCACCATTTTCCTTCTTCTCTTTATCTCCACGCTTACACTCCCCCACGCCTTTCTCCCTTCCATCCCAAAATCCTCCATTTTTCCTGAATAACTCAATAAAATTATTTGTTCATTTTTTGAAAAAAATGTCCACACGTTATCCTGATATCGCCGATTTACATTGGTGCATCAAGCAATAGGAGTTATATTAGAAGACGTGTGTATGAAAAATCAATAAATCGAAATAAGCAATTTTAGCCGATCATCGGCAGCATTAATCTGTTAGAAAAATGCCATGGAATGTTAACCAACCCAATTTTGTTAAAACTTGAATTCATTATGACACACATTGGGACATTCTTGAACGAATAATTAAGTCTGTTATCCTAAAAACATCTATTTATATTCTCTGGGTGCCCAAAGCTCTCCCCCTTTAGAAAAGGTCAGTGACATCTTACGACATCCTCCTTCTCCCCACTCGCCACATTCTTTGGATTTTTTCTAAATTTTACCTTGCACTTTTATCTCTCTCTTCACGCAGAATATTTTATGATTCGTCATCAGGCATCGGTCTCATCGTCGATCTTATACTCCCCAAGATTTTTCATGCACATTTCTCAAAAGCCTCTGACTAATTATTAACTAAGGCGAAAGGTTGTCACTTATTTAATTTGAAAGAGCTTTTCCAGCCAAAAATATTTCAAGGACTCTGGTTTAAGTGGTATCTCACTGGTGAGAGCCAGTGGTCTGTTTATGGCTGAAGTATGTAAAATATGCATAAAATATTCTAAACTCTAAATTCAAAAATGTATGTGACGTGCTTGTTCAGTAACTATTACTTTACCCTGTGCTTAAGAATTTTAAATGAATCTAATTTCTCTCTGCCAAATCTTTTTGATGCCAGTCATGACACTTTCCTCCACTGCAAATTTATTGCTTATCTTACACCCTGAAAGAGGAAAGAACAAGCTATCAATATTTCCTAGCGAACGGTTATGTTATACTAAATCAAATTTATCAACCCAGTAACAGTTACTTTGGCTTTTAATTTGGTACTTGTGAAACCGGCGACATATTTTTATTTTTAGACTATGATATTTAACTAAATTAACCCTTGGTATACCAAATTCATCCAGTTAATACGTACAACACAGTATAATTGTTCACTTTTATGTTAAAAATATCCATAAAACATACAACATGATTTATTTTCAGTGGACAATCCTTTCAAACTTTTAAGATATCATACAAATTCTTCAGCTCAAGCACCTCTTTCTCTGGGAAAAGTAACATTTTTGAAAGCATAGTGTCATATTTCCTTGCTTAAAGCGGTGTTTGCTATGCAATTCATGGATTCATGAATTGTTCAATACTTTAAGGGTATTGTTAATAGTAGTTCACCAGGTTAGATTACGTTTTTCCATGGACCCTAGGACTTCTCTATTACCTTTTTCCGACTAACTTCACCAGACATATCCTCAGACCCCATATAACATAGTTCAATCTCAATTTAGCTTTGCATACATTCTACCCCTCTCAGTTCTAAGGTGACGGAAGAAGATATTTTTTTATGTGCACCTGAAGAAGACGGTATACTTCTAAATGCAGGTCGCCATTAAAAGACATGCGTGCAAATAACAAATGTTTCACTGAACGGTTATGTGATTACATACAAGAACTCCTGTCCTTTACTCGTACCATGCGCAAAATTGTGCTCCACGTAGGACTAAAAGCTGAAAAGTAAACTTCAGTGCATCCTCTACTTCCTCTGGCAAATGCAACGCCTTATATAAAATACGACCTTTTTCATTCCTCCATAAAACCATTTTCTCAAGAAAAAATCCTTTTTCCAGCGTGGAAAATACCACTTTAGGCGAAACTAAAGGGTTCGGACGTTTCTTTCGAAAGCAGGTATGTTTTGTCAAGACGCTTTTTGCACAATATAACTAAAGTGCTTTCCGAAAAGGCGACGGGTTGAAAAAGAAAATAGAATTACAACATGATGGAATTTCGGGAAAATATACTATATTTGCTTGAGTCAATTTAATATACCTGTGCAAAAACTTGGAAAATAACTTTAATTTATCTTATATATATATATATATATATATATATATTTCATATCAGTTATACTGTGGCAGCATTGGTTATGTTCAAATGTTATTTCTGTGATGCCTGTAATATGAAAAATACCGGCTTTTATTTATAGATATTTTAATTAATTTCTCTTACCAGACGTGTGGGTGATACCGAAATATAGATTTTCGAATTGCGTTGGTCATTAAAGTACTCAGAAGCCGATTTCTTGATTAAAAATTATTCTTGAGAGTCAGTGTACAGTTAGTTGAGATCCTATCTAGGTTACCAATAAATCACATTCATTAGAAGTTAGAAAAACATTTTCGATTTCACCGAACTATATGGCAGGACGACAAGTATCATCTTTTATTGAAACCAACCCAGCATTGGTCCTTTGCCCCAAAAGGAATGCTTGTAACAAACATTTCTCTTAATGCATATTATAGTGAAGATAGTAGAATTTTTTAATATGGACCCTTTTTCTCATGCAAACACGTGAATATTAACGTATTACGAAACATCGATGGCAAGAGTCTCAAGTAGAGATGTTCAACAGAGACTAGGGAAAACCTTGGTTTTGTACGGATCGGAAACTTGGTCCTTGAGGTAAGAGGATAAGCGTAAATGGGAGGTTTTTAAATGTGAGTATTGAGTAAAATACGAGGATAAGTAATAAAATTTACAGAAATGGCATCAAGCGATGGATGTTCTGGGAATGGTGGACGGAGGAATAGCAGCTATTGGGTATCATTCGAAGAGAGAAGGCCAAGTAGATGCAGGAGACCCTGAGAGACAAATAGGATTCTGAGTGCGGACAAGAAAAGGAGAATGCTGAGAAATCAAGCCTAAGTGAGGAAATAATAGGCATTGGAACTGAATTGGTTAGAAAGGATGCAATGCTTGAAAATTACATATTTTAACCCGAAGTATAGTATAGGACTAAACATGTATTTATTCGAGTTTTAATTAGAGATTAATAGTGTATAGCTCCAATTTCTATGAAATATCTACCCTATAATTATAGAATATTTCTTATTGTTATAATACCTTGAAGGAAATACGGGTATTTACGCAGTTATGGGTTTTCGATTCACATTTTCCTAGTCATTAACACTGAGGTTAAAAATATAAATCAAATGAAACTGAGTGATTCCACGACAAAACCATATGAGGAAAAACCTTTGCTAAAACAATATAATGCTTTCTTTGTTACCGGCCATTCGTTGAAAAAGTAAAATAAAACACAGTAAAAATGAAAAAACTTGAAAAAAAACCCTCTTGTCAAGTGAAAAGTCGTCCCACACATTAATTAAGCAAGATTTCTGCCAACCAAATTTTCATTCCTAAATAGCAATATTAGTTTAAAGGAAGATGAAGAATTCTGTTGCCATCAGGTTTCTTTGAGATTGTCCGTGTGAGTGCTTTTCATTAAGGTTGACCTTTGAGAAGGCATTTAAACTTATAAGGCCGCAAAACATCGTTTTCTTTGCTCCCACTTTTGGTTTTAAGCACTGCATGGGATTTGGTGAAATGTTGCATTTTAATTAAGTGATGTAAGTAACAAGATCTATTTTCTCCCTTTTCGACGTGTTTATGTGTCGAAACTTGAGTTTTCATGACGCGTTCTATGTTGTTTATCTTGACTTCTGTGACAGCATCTCTCGTTGCCATGGATACAACTGCAACCGATATTTTTATGGTTCTTTTTGGCGATAAAAATGGTTCTAATACCATCAAGAAAACGAATTAGGCAAATGATTGAGAGAAACATTGTTTTTTTAACAAATATGCTCTTTTTCATTTTTTATTTTGTTCAAATTATTTTTTATTCGGTAAATTCTACTCTGTACGTTTACTTTATTCTTAAAATTCATCAATTCAAATTAAAATAAATTCTTTATTAAAAATAGTCAGCTGGAGGAAATTCAAGTCGAATTAATAGCATAATCATAAAAAACAATATGGCCGTCTCTTGGAATTTAATTGTAGGCAAATTATACGAACCCAATTATATTCCGCTGGACTTTTCTAAAATTTATCTAGTTCATGAATCGAATCGATGATATTGGTTCATCGATATGAGATTAAATTGTCTCCATAACACTTGCTTACAGTCAAATTTGTTAAGAATCGACAAATTTTAAGTATCCAAGCCATTAAGACGCCTTTGACGAAAGAGGTTAAGGGAAATGGATGATACCCTGTGCATTCTCGTAGAGCGTTTTAGGTAGTTAATCAAGATTTATTTTGCTTTTTTCAATTTTCCGACGCAGTTCCACGATTCTGGCTGGATTACGATGGGGGGTACCGGGGGGGTGGATGTTGATGAGTTGGGAGGTTTTCGTAGGGAAACAGTATTGAGGGGAATTCCATCCGCTCGTTCATTAGTACATCACCTTCCCACGTCCCCCACTAGTTGACGTCTCGGGTTTTATCTTTCCTTTTATTCGTATCTCCTCAAATTTTCGAGCGCGTCCGGAAATTTTATCTTGACGCGGAGACGGCGGGATAAGAGATGGGGGAGGCGATATAGGAGGAAGGAAGAGTGAGAGGAACACTCTGATTTACTCCTCCGCGAGGTTTTACGATCATCATGATTCCGTAACCAAAGCCCTAAAAACCTTCCTCTCGCGAGTTGGAAATTACGGCGAAAATTGAATCTTGTTCCCTCCTGATTGATAGTTTCCCTCTCGTTTGGAGAGGGCGGGATATGGCGGAGGCAAGGGCAGATATGGAAGAAAGGTAAAAGTTTGATATGTACCCATCTTGATCCCGGCGAAGAAAGTAGGAATTATAGATCGGACCGTGAAGACGGATCTCGAGAGTCTGGTAAGTTTACGACATGTCAGTTATCTTTCCGGTGGAATATTCTCCAGGCTGCTACTTAGGAGAGAAATGTAAAGAACAGATATATGAAGACATTGATATGTAGCGTAGCGCTGTATGGACTTGAACTATGGTTATTTAATGCAGAAAGTTGAGCAAAGATTGGAGAAGACGTTTTAACTATGATGCGGGTAAAGGAAGTTGTTAGGATGGTTACGTAAAATGCCATAAAAGTGAATTGAGGAAAGAGGGAAAGTGAGCAGGGTGTTGAAGCCTAAGATATAAGGGAGATCGTTGAGTGAGCAAGGTAATTAAAGGAAGAGAATAAAACTCTGAAGATTGCCAGAAAGTGTGTGAAAAAAACAAAGATGCAAAAATTAAATTATAAAAGAAAAAATATGAATTTTCCCGGCATGTGGAGAGTCATATTCGCCATTATTCTTCGAAAACCAAAACATTGCTAGTAAATGTGACTTAAAAGAAACTTGGGATTATAGGAGACGTACTACGAGAAGTAGTATTTACCTTAGAGTAGGTGTAGTAAAGGGTTGGGCTCAATTTCAGATTAACTAAAAAATTATACTAATATTTATTAACATTATCCCATAAGAAATGTTATGGAAACATTGTTTCAGATTATTTCGATGTGAATGCGGTATTTTTTTATCCTTCAAGCACCTAATAGATTTAGGTGGCAATTACTAGCAAAGGCTACAGAGGTCTACTGAAGCATACATACAGGTATGTACACCTAAGGTACATTCAATGATAATTCCTAATGATTGGATTTTTCAAATGAGTTTTTACGAGGACGAGAACACGGACAGACAAAGAACAAAAATGAACGAGTGATTTTGAATAGCTACTTCTAATTCAGGCACTATTGATATCGACGCTAGTTTATACGTTGACTTCATGCTGATTTGAACGCATCGGCCGTCATCCATTGGATTGTTGACTCGAATATCACACGAGTTTAACGAAAAAGTTGATTGATTTTTTTCCATTCTAAACCTCACTATAACTATAATTAATTTACTTCTATTTATCTTCTTATTTCTGGCATGGAAAACCTTTTTACCTTCAAAACGGCATACTCAGTTGCCCTAAAACTGTAAAGTAGCCTCAGTACTTAGTATAAAATTTCCCCAAGTTGCTGGCGGTAGGGGTTTGATTGGGGTAGGGATGATTGAGAAAGAGTTTTGTCTTAATAAGAGAGGTCATTATCAACTTATTAAGATTTACTCTATGTCTGCGGAAGTTGGGAGGTTAAATTTTGAAGAAAGTCAACATTCGCGTTCTCTTTTCATAGTGCTTATTTTTATCAGAAATTTAATATGGTTTTCACCGTCAGTCTTAAGTGTCGTATTTCTGAAATAAAAAAGAAAATTTTTGAGTTCTAAATTAAAATCCTTAACACTAAGTTTTAAAAATAATAGTTGATTGCTATAATATTTATTTTCTCGCATGAAGAATTTTCACAAATTTTAGTATATGAACATTTTTATCATTCGTTTTTGTTCTTCCCTTATTATCTTACTTTTAAGACCACATTAGATTGCGTTAGAATTACGTGTATTTTTGAACACAATGATTAATCGACTTTCCATCATCTGTTCGATTCGATTAATTTTTGACAATATGACATGACAAGATGACCATGTCTATGGTTATGGCTATGGTTATAAATTTTAATCGCTTATTCATAAGGTGCTTATGCTAAAAGGCGTGCTACATACCAAATTGAATTTAAGTAAAAGTTCTTTTCACACCTATGTTTTAAACTTAACCATTTGGCAATAGTCCGAAAATGGCATTTCAACCTTAACATCAGATTTTGAACATTGATTTTACAATTTCATAATTAGATACACCAATGCTCTATGTGGAGATGAGAACGCAATGGCAGACGAGAACGTTACCCCACTGCCACCGGACCCGGCCAAGGAATTATATAAGACATATCCTAATAATTGATATTTAAACCGTTTTTTGTAATCCGTTTCTGGTAGTTCTTACTTTTGGACAACAAACATCTAAGAACCATGAGGAACACGAATGAATGCTTCTTTTTTTGCAAAAGGTGCATTACCGCCATATTGCTAAAACGAAATGAAATTTTGTGGGCGTTCGCCATCAATTTGAATATTCTCTTGATTTTCATTTAATGACATACTATATTCCGCATCATTTTTACAGCTAGATGGTCATTGAAAGTTACGTTGTTAAGGGTCATTTAAGTAAGGCGTTCGAAAGGATGAGTAATAATAATATATAAATGAATGCAATCTTCCTCCTGAAGAGTATGCCAGGATACGTACAGTTGTGTATACGGTGTTGTCTAAATCTACGGCGTTTAAAACCCAGCCGGTCTGCTCTTGGTGTTTAAATTTTAGCAATCAAATGATGAATTTAACTGGTTCTAATTTCTTCCACCGGGATGGTGTCTCTTAATTGACACATTTTCCTGTGGAAGAACCAAGAGCATTTTAATCAATGTATCATAAAGTTTCATAGAAGGAAATAAAACAATATTTTTTAACTGTAAGAGTATACGGATTCAACACATGAGAAATTTCTTCTTTCTTTGTTTGTTTGTATTAGGCCCTGTAATTCACACGTAAGATTAAAACGCGTTTTTTCCCATTATATTTTCTTCTCCCAAGGCTGAAGGTTTGTCTAAATTCATTTAAGGGATGGTTTGATGTTCATAAAGTGGGGTGGGAAACGGTTGAACCGTTCTAGTCAGAAATAGCACCAGCTACGCTACTTCCGCAAAAGGAATTTCCAACTTTAACTGAACAATGTCCAAATTTCACGGATGATACAGTAATCAGCAATATTGAAAAACGCAAACTCATTTAATCCTTTAGTCTTTGATTCAGATATGCTTTTTTTACAATTTTCTCGTCCATAATCTTGACAGTGATCTATTTGAGAAGATGTTTTTAATAAGTTTAGGCAGAAGTTGGGGACATTTAAGGATAATTACTCAAGTGAAAATGAACTTAAAAAGAGGGGAGAGTTAATAACAGAAACCTTTAAGGAAAGAACAAAGAGTAGCATAAATCTTTTCACGGAATGTTGCTTTGGTTGACATACTATATGTGTTTTAAAGATTTGGTCGTTTTGTCAGGAGAATAAGTCAAAATCGGAGTTCTTTTAAATGTGGGTGCGAAGAAGGATGTAAAAAATAGTGAAGTGGTTGAATGAATAAAAAGTTAAAGAAGAGTTTGAAGATAAATATCAAGGGATGAAGTGTATGAAGCAAAACAGTTTCAAGCTTAACATCATGAAATTCATTCATAATAAGGGTAGAGAGAGAAACTTTGCTCTTCAACATAAAGATTTATATTTTAACAATGCCATTCCTCGGGATAGAAGATTTGGCTAGAGAGATTAATAACCCATTCGTTGAGTTTTATTGTGTCAGGCCGCAGTTCGAACTGGGCTTGTGTGTCTTCGGTTAACATGTCAATTTTTTACGCAAGGAAGTCCTTTTTCTAAACGAGATTCCACTCACTCTCTGATGAACACTATCATCCAAGACCGATCATTCTGCCCCATATAGAATGCTGGTCAACTGTGTGAATAATAGAAACAGTGTAGTTCTCTCTTGATCCAGGCTCGTCATGCGGTTGCGCCGTTGCACTTTGCTGCCGAAGAACTGAAGCTGCAGGTGACATTGATGCAATTCGGGGTGATTCCGCGAGCGAGGCATGGGCTGTTGAAAAATATATTCAAAGAAGCAATCCGATCTTTGTTGTTTAACTTCCGGTAGATTTTAGCCTTCATTGCGTTTCTGGCGCACTTGATAAAAATAACAATTTCAAGCTTAATTTTGTGGAATTCCTTGAATGTATATATATATATATATATATATATATATATATATATATATATATATGTGTGTGTGTGTGTGTGTGTGTATATATATATGTGTATATGTATGTGTTGTATGTATGTGTGTGCATATATATATATATATATATATATATATATATATATATATATATTATATGCATACATATGCGTGTAGTGACGGAGGAATAGAAGAACTGACAAGATATAGATATAGGGTATCAGAGAAATAGTCATAGATTGTCATAAAGAAAAGTACAGTGATTTGGTCTGTATGACCTTGGTTCATAGCCAGAAGAAGAAAATTGGTCACACTGGCAAACCAGTTGATGCAAAATTGGTTGAAGTAGCACACGTGCACAATTTTTGGTGAAAGAATTGGGCACTAGGTTTCATTAGCACGCACGAATCTCATTGGAAACTAATTATATTTTGCTTAATTGATAGAACAATGGCCGGGAAAAGTTTAAGTCTATCGTACCATTCCCGTTCATGGAAAAATTTTATTCTTCTAATCTGCACCTTTCTAGCTTCCCCTCTGGGGAAGTGTTCTCTGTTTTTCCTTCGAATGTATTTATTTCCCTAATGCTCGAAATTTATCGCCATGAATTTGATTTCATCGTTTGGCATGTTTTCTGTGCTTTATAAATGTTGAGTTATATTGATTCCAGGGTCTTCGAGAAATGGGGAGGTGCGTTGATTAGATTTTATAAATGTTAGTGCATATATAGAGGAAAATGTAATAGGGAGAAAGACAAATTGGTTCAACAATTGGTGAAAGAAGATGAGAGGATTTAAATTTTAAACATTCACTCGGATTGTGAGTCATCACACCAATTTTCTATGTCCTCAGCAATGATTTTAAACCCTTGGCTGACAAGCTAACAAAAGCTGGATTAAATGAATTGTTTAACAAATATTATACCAATTCCAAACTTTTCCCATCCATTTTGCCATTTTCTCTTAGAATTGGAAAGGTATGAGTGGTACAAGACATCACTGTCCTACCATGACTTTATTACCCTGCCCATCTTGACTGAACTGATGAACCATCGTGAATGAACTGCTTGACAAATAGTAGTTAACGAATAAATCGCAAAATGTCTGCCATATACTTCTCTCTTCTGTACTACATTGTCTAATTCCACTCAATCAACCCTATAAAAGGCTGTCTCAAAATTTTATTTGAATTCGTACTAAATTAGAAAAAAATATAAAAATGGCAGTCCTTTTTCTAATAGTACGTATTCGGAAAAACGGGTACATATCCTGGACGCGTGGGTGATATACTCATGGTTGCATTCAGGAAACGATTTCTCATTCACGATCCTTGGTGAGTTCACAATAAAAAATACAGCCGGCGCTTATCTATATTGGGACTTCTGACTTCAAGGCCTTGTGAAAAATATATGTACACGCACACACCTCCCTTATTATGGTGGCAACGGATAAGGGGAGAAACAGGAAGAGATAAGGGTTGGCGCTTGTGAAATGGGGAGACAGTTCTCGGAAAGACAGATGCTGGGAGTGGATAGCACACTACACGCGGAAGTGAGTTTGGCGACGATGAGTGGGGTGGGTCAAACTTTAGTGGAGTGGGGAACTATCTTCTCATGTACCTCTAAAAAATGGGTGTTAAGGGTTAAATTTTCGGTCACTGAAGGAAATAAAACCGATTCTATCTGGAACTAGATTTTTTTAAATATTCAATCCTCCGTTTAATAACTTCAGTATCTTTCATTCAGTTTTCTCGTTACTGTGAATTACCAAAAACGTGGTAGTATTTGAAATCTACCGTCTTAAAGTAAATATTTTATATACACTGTGTCTATGCACAATCAAATTCATGCTTGTACAACAAAGTTTTGGCTAACATTACAAAAGAAATCCTTAAATATCAAAGTACGTATTGCAGAAATACAGTCCTTATACATTTGTATAATTTTTAAACACGTAGGAACAGGCTACAAAGTCATTGCACAGAGGGGAAATTGACTTTTTTATTCAGATTAATACCTTATTCAATCATTTGCTTACGAGAGTTATCCCTAATTGAAATGAATTATCGTAGGAATTTCTGTTTACAAATATGTTTTTTATGTAAGTTGTCGTTATGTGTTCACAAATATTTTTTTGCGAATATGTTTTACGTAACAAATTTATTTTTTAAGGAAATTTGACAAAGCGAATAGTATTTCAACAGTATCCAGCTGAATGTTTTGAGTAATCGGAACCAAACGGAAATCTTGTTATATTAGTTCTCGTTTCTTGAAAATTTGTTCTCTGTAATATGAAGAATAAGGAAAATACATTTCGGTTTAATTGCGTTTTTCTTTTTTAAAACATCGCGACTCACATGATGATCTAAAAAAATAAAATGGCATGCAGGCGTCAGAGCAGGTGCCAGGAGCAGGGATCGTCTTCATATCGTGAATATATGCGACGTGCATGGCGACAGTGCGTCTTTGAACAACGAAATTACTTGTAAAATTCCCTCTGCTCACTCTCGCGAGCTTATGTGACGATTGTATTTCCTATCATTCAGCTCTCATGCATTTAATTCACTGTATGCGTCTCTTTAAAATGTTGCAAATCATTTAGTCACGATACAAAAGCCTTCTCACCTGATAGACAATCGAAACTTCGTTTGTGTAATGATTCTAGTATCTGAAATTTCTGAATAATGCTTATCTAGAGATGTTGGTATAATTGCGTAGTTGTTGAAGTTCTTTAACATAGGTGTTATACTTGTATCTGTTTAAAAGTAGATTTTTAATGGACTCTAGAGACTCATTTCCGTATATTGTTTTATTTCACATTTACTAGTAAGCTTTTCCTACTTTCATACTGTCCAAAGCATTTTTTATACCTTCCTCTATTCAGCTTACCCAATTTTCTTCCTTCTATCATACACCGCACCTACATTTAACATTACCTCCAATCTTTTGAGACACCTTATTTTTTCCCCCATCATTCATTTTCCCTATTCATTTTAAATATGCACCCCGCCAACGTTTCAAAAGCATCCAATCGACGCTCATCCACTTGCCCTAAATACGAGACATCGGATCCATACGATACCAATATTCATATGACGTTGTCTCTTTCTTAGCATTTGCCTATCACTCCAGAATTCAATTCCTTCTTTCTGATAAATGCTTCTCTTGCCTACGAAGTTATTTGCTCAATTTCTCCACTAATCTGCTCACTATTCTTTGAAATACCACGAAATATTAGGATTAAATACTCCACCCTCTCCAGCTTATTCTAATGTAAAACTTGGCTTTCGAACTACTTGGTGTTCCAAATTCTGTTGAAGCAATTGCCAATCAGCAAATAGTTGACTTCCAAATCAGGTGCATGCACTATTTAAAGAGAATTTCCTATTTCGTTGCTGCATTCAACGCGGAATCAATAATCATTTGGCTTTCTATAAGCAAGGAACACGTGTCTTTCAGTAATCATTTTATCATATTCGAAAACCAAATGGAATCTAATTTGCGTAGCGCAGAATATTCTCTACGTGCGAAGCTTTTCTCTGTTCCTGCGAGTGGAGTGGGAGGGAATACTGCAGCTCTCTCTGTGTGCCTTGGCGTTTCATTGAATCAATCACAGCAGAGGTGAACTCGACACGGTTGTATGTGTCTGTGGTTGTGTTTCGTTTTTTATAGTTTTGAACGTGATCTATTCCATTACTTGAAGAGCATTACGAAGTGGTTTGAACTTATATTTTTTTATTTTTAGAACTGGTGTTCAAATTTTAATAATTTTGGTACCTTTAATTGTGCTAACACACATATTGGCACAGTATGTTTTAGAAAAAAATAACTATTCATCCACTTATCGTATTTTCTCCTCAAAAATGTATGGAGAATTTGTTTACTCCAACAAATGAATGTGAACTTACTTAGTAAATTGATCTTTGAGACGAGGGAATACAGGATTTATTTCATTCTTATGAGATGTGAGCGTAGATTTTAATGAATAATTTAAATATTCGGGAAGAGAAGCGAACAAAGTGATTTTGCGTTAAGGGAGAGAAAAAAGCTTGCTGAGAAAATTACATAGGATGGAAAAATAGATCCAGAACATAATGAATGGTAATGAAATGTTGAAGATTGTGATAGAGGAAAGAAATTTGTGGAAAGAATATTCAACGGAGGAAAATAATTGACGTATCAGACCAAATGAATTGATGTAGAAAGTATTCGAAGTTAATAATATTCTAGAGTAATTGAGGTTTTGGAGTGTCATTTAGTTTTGTATCACCTAAGATTTAGAAATGTAGCAGAGTTGAAATATTGGTGTCCATATTAAAAGAGTTTGAACATTTCCACAGACTTTATTTCACGGTACAACGGGTTTCACCGATTTGCGGCATCACAAATTACGAACCCTTTTAGTATGGACATAAAACAATCCCACAAAGTAAATCTCTTAAATTGTAAAATATGTATAAGATATTGGGTTCATCTTAAACGTACCTTGACCGGTACCCTAAATTTAATAAGACAATGTGGAATTGTTAAGTCTTTCATTACACAAATATTCCGTTACTTACTTTTTACATTGTTTTTAAGGTCGTTTGAAAGAGAAGTGACGGTATTCTCTTCGAGATTTGAATCAATCATAATATATTCAATCCCCTGAAAGTAATCATACGATAAGATAGAGGAACAGAACTAATTAATCACATCTTGCCTTTGTAACAACTCTTGGTTAACTTTTCATTTTCCGAACTGTCTCTATGTTCCACAGTTCAACCTCACGCCTCAGGATGACTCGAATCTACCGCATTTTTAATTATTTTTTTTACTTTGATGTCAATTTTTTCGATTTCTTTTCACATGAGTTGTTGCGTAGTTGTCTGTATCTTTCTCTGTCCTGGATAGATTGGCTCACTTTGAGGTCGCTCGAATGCATCATTTTGAATACTAACAGGCGTGAAGCACTTAGCTCGTGGTATTTGAACAAAAAGAACACGGGTCTGTGGTGGTGCTAGGATTTGGGCAGACCAAAAACTCCGGCTTTCCATCCCTCCCTTATTCACGTGTCTATAAACTCCTATCAAACCATCGGATCTTCCTCAACCCACGACACCTACTTAACATTTCCGAAGCTCTCCAACTTCCTCCGCCGAAGCGAATGGTCCAATGACCTGAGCGGCATCAGCACTCCCCTTAATTCTTCCTGCAGGAAGTCCGGGCAACTGTTTGAAATCCATAAAAAGCTACTATTCTCTTCCCTACGTATATCCCTTCTTTCTACTCCAATCACAAGCTTCTCAACTTCCAGGGAGTGCCGACGTAGATAATCGTCCGTTTGACTTCTGGAAAGGAAGTTTTCTTGCCTATTAGCGGAAGCCATTGAATTTTTTATTCTGCGATCTTCGTTAAAGCTCACTGGGATTCGTGCCGATTGCCTCAGAACCTCCTAATTTTTATGGCCAAACTGTTAAAGCTTGCCCGGTAATTTTTACGATCTCACATTGGCAGTATAACAAAAAACCTAGTGATAACTGCTGTGTAGTAAATATACCCGCGTGCAACTTGGAAGAGCTACATTCGTAAAATATTGCTTTGACAAAATGAGTAGCTTATCGACATTATCAGAGAATCCAGGGTGGAAATCACTGACGGGGCAACGGTTATATTACAGTTTAAAAGTCTTCCATAAATTGGAAGGAGTTCTTGTTAGCGATGATGTTGAAAATGTATAATTAGACCCATCATACTGCGGTATGTGAGATCATGTCAATAAATTTAGAAAGATTAAGGGTAGCATGAATAGATTTAATATGTAATTTTTCCAAAGAATGATCAGGGTTCCGAATAACGTTTTTCGAACGCGCTAGGAGGGAAAGGTATTTTGGGTCAAAAGAAGTCTGGTGTGTATTCACCGCCTATCACACACCATAGTGGCTACTTGCAGATATACACTTGTAAATAAATAAATATGATCCATTTGGTCGTTGAAATCTCCACTAAATATTTTCCGAATTTTTTCCGAATGATTTTATTGTTACAATAAGTTCAAACGTTAAAAATGGGTTTTTTATTCGCCACGCAGACTAATAATCGCTACTTTTACAACCTTATGCAGCGGGGCACTCTAAACTGCAAGAAACATACAATTTTGCATGATTTCTGCAACTCTCCATTCCATTCGATTGATTTCTACCTTAGGTAATATCCGAAATTTCAGAAATCGAAATTGAAAATGTTTTTATATAAATAACATCACGCAATAATCATCATGAATACAACGTTTAGATTTCATTCATATTATTTTATTATGACATTGTTTTTAATGCATATTTTTTTAAATAGTTCATTAATATGCACAACTGAAATTTTTTCACTTGTTTATTAATTTTTTTGGGAATAATTCCTATTTCATCAAAATGTCTGTGATATAGGTTTTTAAATGACCTCTTTTTGATGACTTTGGTGAGTTTGGAAACTATTAGATGCCAAATTACGTTACTATGACCACCAGTATTTCCATCCTTTCAATTTCTCTGCTCTAATGGTAATTGAAAATGTTTCAATGTTTCCACATTTCCATGCAGAAAATGTGGAAATGATATTATTTTTCGTAGCAACCCCAGTTTAGATCATCCCAGTGGTTTGTCATTTTTTTTTGGTTGCTCTCAAATAATCCCTCGGAAAGTTGGACAAGGGAAACAATTATTTTCCGCAGCGTGTGCGTACAATTTTTCCATCTCATGAGTTTGAAACATATCAGTTTTATAGGCAACTAAATGTCAATTTTACTTTTTATTGAACACAAGAGACTAATTTCTATGCTACCTCGCCTCTGCGACTCGTCTCTTCATTGTAAACATCAGTACTGCTGCTGCCTACGAACCTTCTTTTAATTACCTTACTGAAATCATGGATTCATTTCTGGTGGCGGTTCTGCTCTCAAGTTAAATAACCACAACACATTCTGAAAATGTTAGCATGGCGAGGGTTGCATCACTACCTAGGTACTTTTTTCCTCTACCTGGAGCTTGGATGTTTGTAATTGTCTTCAATATAATATATGTAGAGGAGTTATGAGGGAGAAGGGATTACTCGTATATAGCCTTAATTTGGCCCCACTGAAATAAAACAATAACTAAAATAAAACATGGCCACAGTTTTAAACATTAAAGTTACATAGAATATAGAAAAAATACCGTAAGAGGTATCCGTTAATTTGCAACGAGATGCAACAATGTCAAAGAGTAAAAGTAATTTCCTTTTACGGGGTTTCGAAACGGGATTCCTAGGTATACGGCCGGGCGCTTTAAACAGTTTATCTGCCGAGGCGTCCGCTTTCACGGAAAATTGAGGCCGTTTTTCGAAGAATCGAGGATTAAAATCCGGTAAAGGTAACTGTCGGTAACACTCCAACATTGTTACGATTGTGCATGAATAATATAGTTTCCATTTACTTTTAAAATACTATTGTGTTCCACCTTACACACATTACACATTAAATTTCAATTTAAAATATATACACGATGAAGAGGGACCTGATGTAGAGTAGGATGCTGGATAGGGTTTTGTTTGGAGTTAAAAAATGTTTATCTGATAATTGTGTCCATCCGAAAACGTACCTTAACTGGTAGATGATCTAATAATTTATATATTAAATAGCGGGTCGCGGTGGTCTAGTGGGTAGAGCGTTGGACTACTGACCGGCGGGTCCCGGGTTCGATTCCCGGGCAAGTTCCCGGTCAAGGCACTTTGGGCACCTGCAGCTCCACCCAAGCTTGTTGATTTTTTGGGTACCAGATCTTCCTAGGAAACCATAACCGGCACAGGGAAAGGAACTGCCCCCCCTACTCCGTTGTGTGAATATTCACACGCCGTCGGGCTTGGTACATGGGTGCGCTCTACCATCACCTACTAAACCGACCTTCGGGTTGATTACTGTGTTTATGGTTTTTTAGTATATATTAAACGCAATTTAGGTTTTGTTAAGTTGTTTTATAGTAAACCTATGAACAAGTGGGGAAAATTGTTAACCTATTCCTATGTATCACCCTAGTTTTGGAAAATATTCTAATGACAGTAATTGAGACTAAACAATTTAAAGGGATGCCTAATAATCTCCAGCAATAAGATTATCCAGATCCTCGTATAACAACTACTTATATTAGTGGTCGTGAACTTGCTAAATGGAATCTCTCTGATGAGATAGGGAAGGCTCAAAGTTACTCTGAGTGAAACTTAATATATAAATTATTTGGGATCACACTTAACATGTGATGGTTATATTATGCTAATTTTTAGCAGTAACGTACTGGAATAGGGCAACTTTTAGATGGGCTCAGTCAGTATACATTACTATGCTCGTAGCCTTTACTAACACGACATAAAAGACCCTATAGCCTAATATTCCCTTTTACAATAATTCGTTTTTTATCCCTGCATACCTTTCACCTTTTCACCTTTGTTAATTACTTACAAAGTATATGTTATTTTCCTCACTTAAATTCACTTTTTAAAAATTATCCCTTCTTATTTCCATCTTCAACATCTCATTGCCTCTCAGTATCTCCTGCATGCACATCTGCCGCCTTCAGGTTTCTGCCAACATCCGCCTCTCTTAGCCCTGCCTATCCTTGTTATTTTTCATGCCAAAATTGTATTTTTTTAATGGCAATGTTATATTATAAGTTTTATTTCATAGTGTAGAGTTTTCTGTTTTTTTACTTACGCTTAAGTCATCTTATGAGTAAATAGTCGTAAAGGATCGACCAAAATCTACCTTTAGACATAGGTGGAAGACTTTCAATAAATGATATGAGAGTCTACTGTTTTGATGAATTTTCCTTCGCCCCTGTATTAAATGTGATGAATAATAAGCGTATCATCTCTCTTTCGGCCACGTCCAGTCATGTTGCCATCAAACCTGTTAGTCCGCACATCCGGCGCGGGAACAGAAGGCGTTCACGACACGACGGACCTCGCGCCAGCCAAATATTCGGGGATATGCGTTAGCTCCAGTTGTGGGGTGGGAGAACGGATGGAGGCTCGAATAGGGCGTAGGAGAAGGGGTGTGCCTGGGGACGGGAGGAAAAGAATAAAAAACAAGTGCGGAGCGTAAATGCGGGATGGGGCGCTGGAGAAGGGCAGGTCGAGAAGTGAAGGTAAGTAGAAAGAAAAAATTGGAACATTGGATTTTATTTTTATAATTTTTTTCTCTTGATTCATTTACCTCTCAGATGGTCACGAAACAGCCCCCAGAAGGAAAATGGAGGAGTAGGTGTGTGGGAAAGGGTTAGGGGAGGAAAGGCGCTAGGGAACTTTTAAGGGGAGGATGGGAGCGAGGATTAGAAAGGGATCCGTCGTACATGATGGTTGAATTTCGCAGCGGCAGCAGTTTTGAACTTGCCAACCATAGATAACGCCTCGTGAGCAACCACGAAACGTAATTTTATTCCATGTGATACCCTGAAAGACACCGCAACGATGTGTGGCAGGGGGTTGATCACAACTGAGGCAACGTGGTGTGCCTAGCCATTAACGCTGGTAGTTTTCTGGAAGGAACATGCTCTCCCTACGAAATTCCACTTTCCTCTTTGTACCCTCTAATATCGGAGAGATAGTTAATTTAACTTTAAGACTTTCATCACGTGAAATAGATTTTTTAAACTCCGAATGTTAATTTGATAATGGTCGCGCATAAATAGAGTAACGAAGGTTCTCCTGCGTAATTGAAGTGTTCTCAGTGTAGATTAGACATTTTAGATCATTCACCTTTTTCACCGGTCACAGAATTGAAATTTAATTAATACTTTTCGAGCAAGCCGTCAGGTGTTCTCAAGTTTTGCTCTATTGAAAGACTTGTGTGCAAAAAGACATTGATTTCCAAGTCGGGAATACTTGGATGCGCCTTAACGTCAGCTAATCAATCCTTTTAGATGAGTTTTAATGAGCCACCTCTCTGAGATTAATTTGGACATGGATTTCTTTGATATTGAGATAATTTGGCTGCAATTCATGAATATGCTGGATTCATCAAATCGTCTTTGGGATGAAATATCTGTATTTCGAGATTAAAACCACTAGGATTTCAAGCTCTATGTGCGTGAATCAAGTGATGTGTGATATTGTAATTGGATTCAGTTTTTCACCGAATTCTGTTTCAATCTGCCTTGAACGCCAATCTATGTGGAGGCAATATACATATCAATAAGAGTGATATAAACTTAGCATGCTTAGTGTTGAACTCCTTTGTTCCTTGCTCGCGCAAAGTTTATCGTGAGGGTCACATTTAATTTTCATCGGTGTTTCTTTTTAGATTTATGTATCAAATTACTTCTTCATACTGTCATACAGTATTTTTCAGACCTTATGGGAGTGATTGGTTGAATTGTAGATGCAATTTGCGGTTAACTATGCAGCAGAGAGTACACATAAAATATCTAAATTTGGAAACGGGAAGTTTTTTCTACCTTCTCTTATTGTGGTGAATGAAAAGACTGCCATAATGCGTAAAGAATGAATTTTTTAAAAATAACGGATAAGTTCCATGATTTTAAGCCAAAGCTCCCTCGTCCATTAATTAAAACTGCCGCTAATCCCGTAGATTTGAAACAATGTAATTGTTCAAAAGATATGAGTTTGAGAGATATCAGTATGATTATTTAATCATGTGAAAATTTGGAGCATGGAGGTGTAGATAGAAAATTTCGTTCCTGCAACATGCCATCTTGTTGACATCGAATGCTGTAACAGTTGCTCCTGTTGCCATGGTTAAAACTGGGTGAAATCTGTAATCAAATCAATAGCTTTCGAGAGAAGCAACTCTAAAGCCGTAATGGATATGGAGAAAACAAAATTTAGGGAGGAATTATGGTTTGGAATCAAATATGTTTTATGGAAAGGAGACAAACTATGCAAATTTCACTTGAATAGAGATTAGTGTTTAAAACCCGGGTCGTGAATAAATCTCTATTCAAGTGAAATTTGCATAGTTTGTCTCCTTTCCATCATGGATAAATTTCACAAGGTTAACCCTAATACCGTTCGGTTTGTCAAATATGTTTTAAATTAATTATGTAAAATAAATTGTGAAAAAATTGTCGGCGACATCAATCGATAAAACATAGTTTTTTACGTAGACGTAAGCAAACGGCATGCCGATATGATAAGATCCAACGGAACCATCATTCACTGCCAGCCAAACAACTGACTATCGCTGCGCGTGTTGCCCGGATTTGAGTTCTAACTTGTCAAGCTGGCGATCGGACGAAACTTTCAACTTTTAATTCCCAGCTAGTTTTACGCTTTATCAATAAATTACCGGGATGACAAACCCCAGGGTCATTCGACTACTTTCTAAATGAGAGATGATGTCACGTTCAAGGAACGAGGAGGATAAAACGTGACATTTTCTCGATATTATCACTTGCTCAAACGGCTAATATACGTTTTGAAATGGACGGTATTAATTCCCATAGTGAGTATAGAGCGTATCCTGGATGTTAGTGGATCCGATACACCTTTTTTTCAATCACTTCAAAAATTCGTGCATAGCGATAGGTGAGAATGTTTTTCTGACCTTCCTTGAGGCTTCAAAAGAGGCCTCCCTTTGCAAATTTTAAAGCTAGGCAACGCTAATATTCAATGAATCGTCTCCTTAGGTATTAACTTTGGAATTAGAAACCCATTATAGAAATGTCCTCTACTCGGATGACCAATGTTTTCTTCAATTTTTCCATTCTCCTGTCTCTTTCGGTGAATTTGTCTATTTAAGCGTCCTTATTTTGTCAAGAAACTGCGGTAGATGCCGCAACAGTAACTATTAACGGAGTCATCCGCTATGTGTGTATTATAATGCAATAATTTCAGAGAGTAAAAATGATTCGCCTTGACCGGGATTCGAACCCGGATCCCTCGATATCCGGCCGAGTGCTTTAACCATTTAAGCTACCGTGACGTCCGCTTACACTCTGAAATTTTGAGGGCTTTAAAGGAACAAGATGTTGTGACGAAATACTGTACATACAATGTCACAGGCATTCGTAGTCGTGCGCGACGCGCCACAGTCCACGAGGTTAAAACCAATTTCAAACACTTAGGCTGTTCATTTCAAGAAACTGCGGGAGATGCCGCAACAGTAACTATTAACGGAGTCATCCGCTATGTGTGTATTATAATGCAACAATTTCAGAGAGGAAAAATCATTCGCCTTGACCGGGATTCGAGTTTTGGTCGTCATAATCATGTCATCATAGATGGCATTTGCATCTGTACTCGAGTGTTTTTGCCTCATAACAAAAGAAAAGGTTCAGATGAAATGAAAATGTACCCAATAAATGATAATTCTGTTTTATTTCGTGTGTTTCTCTGTCATTCATTCATTCAATTGGTAGCAAACGTTTCTAAGCGTCGTACAGGATCAATATGATAGACACGGGATGATATTCAGACACACGAAAACAGTGTAGTTAATGAGATTCTCCGGAATTAGGAGAGCTAAACATTGAAATTCCTGGCGATTACTTTGTAATTTGACCCAGAAATACTTCGTTACCCTAGAAACAAAGGAAAGATCTGAATACTGAATACATTTCTGGATGTACTACGCCCATGAAAAATTGAGGACAAATGCAACGTTAAAGTGTTGAAATGGCTCTAAACACGGAATTTTTCTCGAATCAAATGTATGCTTAACTTAGGTATTAAATCCACATAATATTCACATTCGGAGCTTATTACGATATCGGAAGTTTAACATTTAATTTGTAGTGAAGAATTTAGTGGAAATAGAACTTCGTTTCCATGAAAAATATTCTAATGTACCATTGCAAACACTTTAGATGGAAATTAGCGATCAAGATAGTCAAAGTACGGACGTAAGAAAAAGAATTATGTTTAGGAAAGAAGTTTTCAAAAGGAGAAGGAAATTGATAACATGGACGTTGAGTAATGATCCTAAGAAAAGGCTCATTAAAACTTTGATAAGAAACCCGGTTTTGTACGCCGCTGAAATACGGCCTTTCAAAGAAGATGACAGGTGCAGTTTTGAAACTTTTGAAATGAGGGCGCGGAGAAGGACGGAATAGATAAAATGGACGGGAAGGAAAACAATCGAACGGGTGCTAGTAATGATGGAATGGGATGGAAAATGGGATTGTCGGGAGAAATTCAAAGGAAACAGAATTGATTAGCTCAATTATGTGATTTAGTGGGAAAATTTTAGGCAGGTGAGGAAGAGATAGGAATAGGATGGGGACATTGGACAGAATTAAAATAAGAAGGACATATAATGGATAATGGTGATCTGGATGACGCGGTGGCTAACTTCACACCAAGAGAGTTCGAATCTCAGAGGCGGAAGATATTTTTCAGTCGTATCCTAATCCTTATTTTAGGTATATTGTTGAGAGCACTTTGAGTGAGTACACCGTCCGTCGGATGGGACGTTAAGCTGCAAAACTCTTGGCACCTTTGGTTAAGAGTAGGCTAATGTCGATGGCGGGTTTCTCTCCACCCTTAATCCTTTCCTGTCCATTCCTAATGGCGTAATTGGCCTCACCTGTCGGTCGCTTCCTTAAAAACTACTATTAGAAATAGATGAAATGTAGTGTATATTACTACTACGTAAAGTGCTGCTACTAATGAGACCAAACACTTCGTCCATTTGGTCACAATCAGCAGTTTTAACTAGAAGCTAGAACTTGCCAACGGGTTAATGTTTATTTTACCCCTTTAACATTTATTGGATAATGGCCGGCTCCCGGCGAGGGTAAAGTAGCTGTATTCACTCCCACTTTTGCCTCCCATTTATTTTCCAAAATTTGTGATTCTCAAAACACTTCACCGGTTGCTGCCTTCGGACTTCCCCTTTCCTTTAGGGCCAATGAATTCCTTTTCATCTTTCGCTCCACGCCTGGTTTCTTTTTTTTTTCAAAAAAAAAATGAGAGGGATGCCCGTGCTGTCGCCCTTTAATCTTCCCACCCATCTGCCACCACCTCTCCAGTGAGTTCTTCCGCCCGTGACCTTTGCCGTATTTCGCCGCGTTTCCTTTTACTCTCCCGTTAAAAAAAAATCTCACCGGAGAGTTCAAAGCCTGTGACGTCAATGGTTGCCGGGGCCCCAATTTCCGCATAATGTAACTGCCGCCACCATTAGAATATGCGATGGTAGTGCCCGCTCGAATGGGAAGGGAAACGGAACGAATGCGAATACTAACGAATCCGGAGTGCATTAGGGCGGTCCTTTCGAGAAAGAAACCTAAAAAAATAAATGTCTGCCTTAATAACATATGCGAACGGATATATGGACGAAATCTACCGAATTATGAACGTAGGAAGTCCATACGTTGAATTGAAGGATGTAAGAGGGGTCCCCGTAAATTAATATCAGTCGGCATGAGATGTTGGAGTACTTGGGTACTTCCTTCCGACCTAAACGTGTCCTTCACATTTTTATTTCCTTCAACATCTCTCGATACGTTTTATTCCTCTTAATCGTCCTACGCATATGTATTTTATCTTCTCAACAGCTTCCTCAAAATTGTCACCTCTCTAAGAAACTTTAGAAATCCACTGCCAACCAGGAGATGAAACAGATATGCAAGCGTAAAGTGATTATCATGATTGAAATGTAACATAGTTCCTGAGGGTCACTTTTTCTCATATTCGTTCCAATTTTACATGGAGAGTAGAGGTGGGAATTAATGGTAGGGATGTTAATTAAGGAGATTGATTAAGAACTAGTGAATATCTTTATATGTAACGTGGTTTATGCAGAAACGTGATCGTTCGAGCCACATGATGGACATAGATTAGAAATTTTGGAAATACAGCTGTGAAGAAGGGTGAAAAGGATATACTGGAAGGAAAGAAAAACAAAGTCCAACTAGTAAACAAAATCAACTATTCATGCTGGGGAGGATATAGGTTTGTTGAGAGAAATTCAAAGGAGCTAGGGAAGATGGATGGAGAGCATTTTGATTGGCGATGGGATGTTGATGATTGCAATAGAGAGTAGAATATTGAAGACAGGTGAGAAACAGTTATAAAAAGATTAGGCAAGTTTGATGGAATAAAAGGAGGTAAAATGTGCGCAGAATTGATGAATGTTTTATTTTTATTGAAAAGTGTCATTTTTTACCTAATTAGACAAGGCTTAGGGCAGGCTAAAGAATGTAGCGGTGCTTAGCCTGTGTCCATAGCTTTCTTACGCGGTAGAAACTACTTCAAAATAATATTAATTATTTTCATATCCTAATATTGTTACAACCACCTCAATTATGATTCCCAAGAATATAATGATGGGCACTATAGATAATATGAGTCCTGGCAACTACGGGACTCGGCCCAAGAGGCCGTGTGTCGTGCCCGGCAGCGGAAGAGGCAAGGCTTCCGCGGTCGTCATCCCACGAAACCCTTGCAGGGAAGAAATAACTTCAGCAGGACAGGAGACTCAGAAGAAGGCAAAAGTAGTTAGAATAGGAACCTGGAACGTCAGGACAATGTTGAGGAGAGGCAAATTAGAAAATATTAAGCGAGAGATGGAAAGAGGTAACATAGATGTTTTAGGCCTCTGCGAGGTAAGATGGAAGGATAGGGGGGATTACTGGAGTGACAATTATAGAGTAATATACAGCGGCGGGGACGAGAGTCAACGAGGGGTTGCCGTAATTTTAAATAAAGTGGTAGGAAGAAGCGTAGTCAACATAGAGCAAGGGACAGATAGAATTTAACTCGTAGAGATTAAAGCAGAGCCGACGAACTTGGTCATTATTCAGGTATACATGCCACCGAGCAACCACAAGGAGGAAGAAGTCGATAGGATGTATGATGAGTTAGAGGATACCATCGCGAGTGTTCCTGCAGGGAAACATTTGATAGTGATGGGGGATTGGAATGCGACGGTAGGCGAAGGAAGCGATGGTGGTGAGGTGGGGGACTATGGGTTAGGCACGAGGAATGAACGCGGGGAGAAAGCAATTGAATTCTGCAGGAGACAGGGGTTAGTCATCACTAACACATGGTTTAGACACCACAAAAGGCGTAGGTATACATGGAAAATGCCAGGTGACTCAGAAAGGTATCAGTTAGATTATATTATGGTTAGGCACAGGTTTAGGAACAGTGTGATAAATTCGCACAGTTTCCCAGGAGCGGATGCGGACTCTGACCACAATTTAGTTGTTATGAAATGTAATGTTCGTTTCAAGAAGATAAGGCAAGGCCGGCGGGTTAACAAATGGAATTTAGAAGCAGTAAATGAATTAACGAGGAAGGAGTATCAGGAGGTTGTAGAGAAAATGATGGATGACGGTAAAGAACTGAGTACTATCGAAGAAAAATGGGAATGTATCAAGGAAGGGATACTGGAAGCCGCTCAAGACACTATAGGAACCGTTAACGGGAAAAGGATAAGGAAACCATGGGTAACGGATGAGATGATTGCAAAGATGGATGAGAGAAGAAGATGGAAAAATGTAAACACAGAGTTAGGCAAAACGAAGTACAAAGAGTTAAACAATAAATTGAGAAGGGCCACAAATAAAGCAAAAGAAGAATGGTGGAAAACGCAATGCGAGGATATGGAAAGTTTACAGAAGAAGGGTGAAATTGGTGCTCTATACAGCAAGGTTAAGTTATTATCGGGAAGTAAGAAGGCAAGATGTGTGCTAACAGTTAAAGATAAATGGGGTAAGATAATAGTTGAACCAGGAAAAATCCAAGAGAGATGGAAGGAATATATAGAAACACTGTATGGTAAAGAACTTAGGCCGACAAGGTTAGACATAGAAAAGGAACATGACTTAGAAGAAGATAGCTTAGGTCCAGGCATACTCGACGATGAAATAGAAAGGGCATTAAAGGAGATGAAAGCAAATAAGGCAGTGGGGGTGGACAATATTCCTGTAGAAATGTTGAAATGGTCAGGGAAAGGTGGGAAGAAGGCCATATATGGACTGATTCGTAGTATCTATGAGGAAGGAATCTGGCCGGAAGATTTTGTGAGATCGGTGTTAGTTCCTATTCCAAAAAAGGCAAAGGCCTCGTCATGTGAGGATTACAGAACAATAAGTTTGATATCCCACGCAGCTAAAGTTATTCTCAGGATCATCAACAAAAGGATAGAGAGTAAGGCAAATGATTACTTAGGGGATGATCAGTTTGGGTTCAGGAAAGGAAGAGGTACGCTTGATGCCATTGCAGTAATGAGATCACTAGTCGAGAGGAATATAGAATACAATCAGGACGTTTTTGCCTGTTTTGTAGATTTCGAAAAAGCGTTTGATAGAGTGAATTGGGAAAAATTAATGCGTGTATTGCAGAAAATAGGAATGGATTGGAGGGACAGGAGACTGATCCGCAACCTGTACATGTCTCAGACTGCTCAGGTGCGAGTGGGGAACGGAGAGTCCGGATGGGCAGTGTTAGGAAGTGGTGTAAGGCAGGGTTGCCCATTGTCACCGGTACTGTTCAACGTATATGTAGAGGAAATGATTAAAGAGGCATGGGAAGAACTGGAGGTAGGAATGAAAGTCGGAGGGGAATTCGTAGGTTAGGTTTGCTGATGACCAAGCATTAGTTGCTCAGTCAGCCAAGGGGTTGCAAGCATTGTTGAGTGAATTGGAGGTTCAGTGCGATAAATATGGGATGAGAATAAATATTAATAAAACAAAGGTTACGCGATTTTCCAGAAAGAAAAAGGCTAAGCTAAATGTTAAAATAGGCGGGGAAAAAATAGAGCAGGTAGAACAGTTTACATATCTCGGAAGTGTGTTGGACCAACACGGTCAAAGTGGTAGGGACGTAAGGAGAAGAATTGCGCTAGGCAAGGAGGCTTTCTCAAGGAGGAGGGAGTTGATGACGGGGACGTTGAGTAGGGATGTGAAGACAAGACTCGTAAAAACTTTGATACTGAGTGTAGCTATCTATGTACGGCGCGGAAACGTGGTCGCTGAAGCAGGAGGATAGACGTAGATTGGAGGCTTTTGAAATGTGGGTGTGGAGAAGAATGGAGAAGGTGAAATGGACCGAAAGGAAAACAAATGAGGAAGTACTAGAAATGGTGGGGGAGGAGAGGGGTTTGTTGAGAGAAATCCTATGGAGGCAGGAAAAATGGATGAAAGGCGTATTGAGCGGTAGTGGAATTTTGAAGAGGGTAATAGAGGGGAGAATGTTGGGCAAGCGAGGTAAGGGTAGGAACAGGATAGCGATGTTGGACGGGATGAAGGGAGGAAAGAAGTACACCGAGATGAAGAGGGACCTGATATAGATTAGTTTGCTAGGTGGGGAGTCACAAAATGTTTATTTGATAGTTGTGTCCATCCAAAAACCTACCTTAACCGATAGATTACCTAATAATAATAATATTGTTACATTCCTAATACATTGGCTCTTCTGGACTATTCATAAAAATACTATAGCAAAGGGATACTTGGTGAAATTAAATATTACTTCCTTGAAAAAAACTAATTTTTTTCCATTTCAATCTTATTATATATTTCTGTGTCAGTTATTGATCCATTTAAATGTTTTTCGATTTTATCTAGGAAATTTCTATTGTTTCAAATAATACTTTTTATTTCGTGTGCTTCTTTTATTTCATTCTTTTACGCAAATTTCAGAAGTATCTTGAACTAATAGTTTTTTATTCTTACCCTTTATCTAAAGAAAAAATTTTAACCATCAAATAATATGCGTCCATTATAGAAGTGTTTCCTCTACATACTTTCACTTCAATACCCTGATCATCTCTTCCTCCAATATTGAAATTCCTTGTCCAAATATCCTTGACTGCGAGAAACATATTTTTTTAAAAACTTAAGACTGACCCGGATGTATTAATCAATTCTCTAATACTTCATAATTCATCCCTTTCTTAAAATACATTATAATTTCTTTTTGTTTTGATCTGACTTATCTTCTGATTATATTTGATTTGACCCTGTAATGTCATTGCCATTGATTTAAATTTCTTTGGGGTAATCGCATTAATTATGGTCTTATTCTATTCAAAGTATGTTCTCTAATTGTCCATTACGACAATTTTCCCCTACGTATAAGGATAGGTTCATGTTGTTTGCACTAAAATACCTGTCTCCGGTTTGACACACCATTCACCGATTTTATTTTCCTCTTTAAAGCCCGTTCTTACTCTACTCCATTTAACCAATTTACGTTTAAACCTCAAACATATTTTATTTACGTGCGTACGTACGTTCTCTGTCTTTTTTGGTTGCCTTACAAACTAAATTTTATCACCCCCTATCCCCACACTCTTAATTACGTGCATTCCAGTTCATACCTTATGGCTCCAGGTCGTACGATCTCTCTATTCTTATTTTCAGTGCTTATTCGTTGAGAAAAATGGTCGATTACGGATCTTATCTTTTTAGTCAAAGGCTAATTTTTACATTTTCATTCTTCTTCTTTTCATCCGCTGAACTTGTATTTGTATGTGGATTTATTTTAAGGCTTTTATTACGTTTCCTATTCCACATTTTATTACACTTGTTCATCTCGAATTATGTGTCCTCCGTACACCTCAACCCAATGAACACATTCGCGAAAGCGTGAAAACAAGACTGCTATACTTATTATACTGATAAACTACTTTTTCTTCCCCTTCATTCCGTCCAATATTTTTGTCCTTTCTGTATCCCTTGTTCGATTCGTTTTTTTCCCTTTATCACAGTTTTTTCACATAATATTGCCCTTTAAATGCTCTGTATTGATCCTTATTCCTTCCTTTAAATTTCTTCCAAAAATCACCAGAATTTTTTCTCCCAAAAAAATGCTAAGCTTTAGTTTATTGAACCTTTCTCCAATGTTTTCTAAATCCTTACTTCTTTCCACTGGAGTTTTATCCTCTTCATTTCCCTTAAATGCTTTTTCTTTCGCGCAATCAAGCAAGCCTGAGCCTACGCTATTCCCATCTACGTTATATTCTCTTTCTGTGTTTAAGATTGATGCCTTAATGTATTAATCATTAAATCCTCTTTTTATTCCTGTCATTTCCCTTGACTCTTTCCTGGTTCAATAAATTATTTTTTTTAATTATATATGGTCTATTGAACGGATTTTCCTTCTTTTTTCATTCTTTATCCTGAAAGACCTTTTTCCATTTTGATCAACCAATAAACAATGGCAGATGTAATACCAAAATTTCCCCCCGTCATTTTTAAATGGCCAATTTACCCGATTTATTGTAATCCGACAAATCCTTATCTCCTACTCCGTCCCCCACAATCCACGCGGACATTTTGCTTTCGATATAAATGAAAAATATATCCATCCATCGAGGTGGCGTGTATTTGGTTTCGTAGGAGCTTGTTAAGACCTCGGCTTGAACCTACCTCTCAATGGGGTATATAGCCTTACCTACTGATTATTCCCATTTTTCTTCTTTTAGGGATAACTCCTTCAGGGAAAATTTTAAAACTGTAACAATTCACTTACTTAACAGTTTTTCTTATTTATTTTGTCTCTCTAAAAGAACATAAACGTATGCTTAACTTATTTAATTCACAGCTATCTTCTATAGGCATTTAAAACAGTAGTGAATAATTCGGTTTTCATTACCCAAGTCATTGAAGAGCAATATTCAATAATTCATTGGTGGTTAACCTCACTAAACTCTGGTATACGTTTCTCAACATTAATTAAAGTCCAAAAAAAACATTGTCACTTTCAATATTGACTTAAAAAACTACCTGGCCTTTAAGGAAAATTATTAAATGTGCAAAACATAACCATATTTTATTATTCAGTTAAATATTTCGTATAAGTGCAACTTTGAGTATGTGTTGGTGCATACTTTTGCTAATATGTGCTTATAATGATTTTGTACCCGTATTTTGATAATTACCACTGGTGAATGGTTCAGTTTTGTTTATCCTAACGATAGAAAAAAATTATTGTTGTGTATTTGCAACACACTTTGTCTTTCAATATTATACATTCCTGATTCATGAATGGCAAAATATTTTTACATAACCTTTGTGCTCCAAAAAGATTTTTTTATCTTGAGTAATTAAGATATTTTCATTAATTTAAATCATTCATGCTGATAAAATAACGTAACTTTTCCACTCTACCTTTAACACCTAACTCCTATTCAACGGTTATACCATTCTGAATATCCTTGCTTTGCCATGCACGTACCCCTGTGTTTAGGTATAAAGTTACCCAGTAATTTTTTTCGCTCCATTAAACAAAGACTACACTAACTTCTTCCATTCCCTCTTTGTTGTTTTCTAACTATTTTCAGTTTCATACCAACATTATTCGAATTAGTATCGTTTGCGGTTCTCCTTTGTTCCTTTTTTTCCTGTACCATATATATTTTCTTGACAAAATCGTATATTATTCGAAAAAAGAGCACAAGCAAAGGAGTCATTGTAGGAGAGGAGTCGTCAGAGAAAACTAACCCGTGTATTTTAGGGAAAATTCCATAAATTCTAAAAACAAAAGCGAGCCATTTACAATCGGGAAAACATGAAAGCGTGAATTTATAGGTTAACAATTTATCCTCACTTGATGGAAGGAGTGTACCCCTTTCTCCATCATCATATATCCTACCTGTTGCTAAAAAAAATTCCAAATTTATCGAAAAGGTCACAACATCCAACCTTCCCGGAAAATCTCTTGAGTAACGGCGCACCAAATTTATGACAATTGCCCGGACGAAAGCGGGTACGTGAGTTTTTCTTAATCCGTTGATCAACCCCAGTGAATAAATGACATCACTAATACCAAAGCATGTGAAGACTCGGCACGACAAATCCATTTGCCAAGATTGGATTCTGTTTGCACTATGACCATCTGCAGGCATGCTAACATTTTTCAAAGCAGAATGAACACTGGTTTTAAGTTACCCTTTTCTATATATCTTTTAACTCGCTCACAGTCACTCATCCCAAAAATTCTCCAGGAATGGGAATAAATCTAGAAATATGCCTCGCTCTGTCGGGGAAAGAATGATACTCAGGCGTGGGAATTTAACCATAATTAAATCGTGTTTCATTTTTAAGACTTTTCTTGCACAACTGGTGTGTTACATAATGTGACATATTCTGGGTGCACAGTTATTACTTTCAAGAGCTGAATGTGTAGTTTATTTATCTATTACTTTCCTAGCGTTTCCTTTTCATCCTACCGAAATGCATGCTGGAATATCGTGCGTAGTTAACTAGGATAGGAAACTAAGGTAAGGGAAAAAAATGATTGTAGAGGAAACTTCTTTTGTGTTTAACCGCCAAGTGGAGCTCAACCTTTAGGCGCTCGTGGGATTTAATTGATTGGAAAATTTACCGAGGTAAGTGATTTAAATTGCCTATTTATCAGTCTGGTTAACTAAAATACGCTTAGAGCTAGAAATTACTTGTTTTTGCAACATGAATGTATGCTTTTCCTGTGTATATTTAGGGGTTAAATGGCAGAAGAGACTCCATAGTCCCCAAAATAGAGACGAATATCTATGCGCTTAGTTATACCAATATTGTTCATAGACAAATATGCATAAGTGTGTGCCAGCGAAATTTATTATCAACCTTGGAAACGGTGAAGGTTCGAAGTGCCTATCCGCAGGCGGATCCGCTTGATTTCTAAAATCTCTATCATATCGCTAGCGTTGGAAAAAAACAGAGCTATTTTCTGTGGCCTTCAGGATCAGATAATAAATGATGGTGAAGATTGACGGTGAAAATCGTTGCACCAATTAAAGTTTTATGTAGAAAAGTATGCGGCTCCTTCTTATAATGTCGATGCGTTCGACTTAAATGAAATCTTTAGCCTGACACCAGAAAATGTATGCATGGAACTTTGAGAATTGAAATGCACATTGTGATATGAAGCGAATATTGTGTAATTCTATCAATAGATTGATAAGTTCTTAAATAATTATGAAAGAGTTTTAGTGTAGATTATTTGCACAATGTCTTTTTTGGTACTGACTTTTAATAATAAAACCACTTTACTTTTCCACATAAACTTTTTAATTTTTACTACCTAGGTTTCGTTATGACATAACATCATCAGGTAAAAATTGACAAGTCCAACACCGTATATATGCATATCTCTGGGCGGAGGGGAAGAGGAGGGAGGAAAGAAAGGATTGGTTGAGCTAAGAAGAGGGGGGCTAAAAGTCTATGGTTTGAGGCGGATAATATTATATAGTTAGCTGGAAGTAAAGTGGTTTTATTATTAAAAGTCAGTATGAAGATTTTCCACCAAGTTACGCCAGAAACTGTTTTATTTATTTGTCTTTTTTGATGGTCAAGGATTACTAACATCATTTAATCTTTAATAATGGCTGAAATTAGACATAAATAAACCTAGCGCAAGATGACTCCTGAGAACTTTCTTCTATCATCCGCAAGGAAACAATTAACAGGCATACGATTATAATATTATCGTAAAATTGGTGAGAAATACCATGTTTTTATAATCCTACAAATTATAGAAATCTGAAAACCTTTATAACTTACACGTATGCTAATACATATACTATCAACTAACTTACACCAAAAACTAGGAATATACTTAATATCTACGCAACGTTCAATCTTGTCTTATCTAACCTGATGATATCGACTATTAGACAAAATCGGTGGTTTCGATAAAAATTGTGTAACTATGAGTTTTATTTATTCCTATCTATCATGAATTTCCATGAATTCGAATGCTAATGAACAAAATTAATTTTTTTATGTACTCGTAAAGAAACAGAAAGCCTAGAAATCTTTTTCCCTTATAAATATAAGAATATCAAATCCGTTGCGTTTGAAATTTTTCTTCCAGGAAACATGGGCTAATGACAAGCTCCCATCATTTGATCATTGTGTTTTCTAAGGAGGTTATATTGAACAGCCTAACTGCTAGCAGTGTGTAATTGCACTGCACTGATTTCAAACCGGAACTCCCCCCAGTGAACTGATGAGAGACACACCCGTTACCAATTAATCTTATCCATCTTAACCTTATGTATAATGATTTTTGCTATAAAACATTAATTTAATATGATAACGACTTTTTCGCATTATTCGTTTGGTAAAATGACTTTCAAATCAATTGCTACCATTGATGATTTGATGGTAAAAACGGTTAAATATAATATTCCATGGTAAAATCACCAATAAAAATAACAAAATTTTGTAAGTTTATGTATAGCTCAACGATAAAGATTCTTTGAATTCAAAATCGCATATCAATTAAATATTACAGGAAGTATTGCTTTAATAATCTCGAGTATGTCCTAAACCATTTATCTGAAATTTGTTCATATAATACGTTTGCCAATATCAAGCCCGGTTGACCTGTTGCTCTTAATGAAAGGCCGGGGCCTTATAGATAAAATCCGCTAAAGTGTCTAATTTATGGAATTCTATCTTGATTTTCCCAAGAAAGCAAATGATGTGGAAAATTAGAGGTGCGTGAATGAGCTAATGGCTCTCGGGGGATCGGCTATTGGTTTGAGAGAATGAAGGTGCACGAAGGCGCAGTTGCCAGCGGCAGGAGTGTTTCTGGCGACATGAGATCTGGCCTATCCTATCAAATTTTGGGTATACTCCTGTGGTAGTTGTACTACTCAATTATTTCCTTTATTATTTTTCGCAAGATGTGAATAAGGGTTTTTGATAAATAATTGTGAAAAAAGACTTGTCCTTCATTTTTCACAGCAAAAATTATGAATGTTACAAAAACATTTTCTTTGCATAGTACATAATCGAACTCAACCACTTGTAAAGGACCATTCAGGTCTTCACACTTTTCTAAACCTCCCAATCTTGATTAAGTGTCATCACTTTACTTAATTTATAATAATTTGACGGTCATCATTTAAAATGAATACTTCTTCACCACTGCACTTTTTGTATCCCTAATGCGCACCACCTAGAATACAAGTTCCATTCGATTTGATTTTTCCGCCAAGCGTTAGCTTAATTTACCCATTAGAATTCTACTCTTTCAGAATATCAACACAATTCACTTCTAGGCATCTTCCCATCAACTCGTCCCCAAAAACTTCCTAATATTTCATAGTTTGACTTCTTTTCATATCCAGTCATCTTTTTGGTTCGTGATTGAAGGATGAAATAGCGTCTCTTTGATAACGGACGCAGATCTCTTTTTGATGCGTTACCTTGTCATCATTTGAGGAGGCAGTTCTTTTCTTAAAGACACCTGCTGTCTCCCAGGAACTTCCATTATTGAAAAAATTACATATCTGGAGTGAATCTGTATGTAACCAAATTTACCTAAATTCCCATGTTTTCCAACCAAATGATTCAACTACTGGACCTTATTCTTTGAAGCCAAAGTGTTTTCATGGACTTTTGACAATCCCAGTAATTGCTTCATTAATATTTTTGCCTTTGAACTTCACCTAGGTGCTTTGTTTTCCAAAGCCTGTTTATTCTACTAATATTTAATTTAAACTACTTAGAAGATAGAATGTATTTATTATAATTCTAATTAATTTTAATTAGTTTACCGTCTTTTGATAGGTTTTTAATTCAACCCTAATAGTACACCGTAATGTACTTATACATAACCATAAACGCAATAATCAACCAGAAGGTCGTTTTGGTAGGTGACGGTAGAGTTCACCCAGCACTAAGTCCGGCGGCGAGTGAAATTCACACATCAGGGTAGGGGAGCTAGTTCCTTTCCCTAAGACGTGTGTGTGTGTGTCCCCTCACAAACACACACACACATATTATATGTAAATTACGAACACTCATTTTTGGCTGTGTGCATATTTGAACTAATTCCATCCAAATGCCTACTTTTTCCCCTTTCCCGTCCTTGCTTTCTCATCCTTCTCACTATTTCCGTATTCAGCATCCCACTGCCTCTCAGTGACTCCATTTACATGCCCTGCCTTTCTCAATTTTCTTCCAATATCTATCTCTCTTCCAATGCCATTCGTAGAACTTTGGCGTTTGATTATCATTCTGTCCATTTAGGAGTTTTTAATATTCTCCGCACCCACCTTTCAAGGACCTCCGATTTATATAAAGGCATATCCTTCAGTCCCAAAAAAAATTTCCGAGTCATGCAAAACTAGGATCCATATTGAAGATATCACTATCTGTTTTAACGTCTATTCTCTTAAGGTACCTGTCTTTTACTTCAACCTATATGTAAAGGATTCATAATCTAACAAAATTATTCTGTTAATATCCAATCCCTTTATCCACTCATATCCAAACAATTCCTATATATGTGAACCAGTTTGCTTATCCCAATTAAATTCCCTCAAATTTAATAGTCATATAAGCATATTTAATTTTTAAGAAATTCAATACACTCTTTTTACTGTAATTAATTATTAATCCATATCTATCACGATTGTTTCTGGAATATTTAATCACACTTATTGCGATAAAATAAAATAAATTCAGATGCATATACGTAACTCAGATTTTCAAGTTATTATCGCACTTTTCAGTACAAAAATATTTTCAATGAATGATGCAAGCTTTGTTCTGAGTTGGAATTATAATTTTCTCTACTCACGGCAGTGATGCTTCGATTGGCTTCCGTGAATATATTTTTTGGGATATTTAAAACGCTGGATCTGCGGAGGAGCCATTATCCTTCTGCATCAGCCGCATGAAAGTGTTCACAGCCTTTTGTATTTCTTTGCTCCAAGTTTTCCACCTCATCGGAAATATACAGAGTATGCTCGATGGTTTTGGGTAGTTTAAAATACTTTTTTAAGCCAGAGGAAATATTTTTTATTCGTCAGGAACAATTTTCCTACGGATAGGCTTAGAGCGAAGTTTGAAAATGATTTTTCCACGTTGAACTCTTCGTAGAAATTAACGAAATACATCCAAATGTATGAAGGATAGAGGACTTAAGATACCACTAGAGTCTAATTTCGGAATCAAATGTAATTACATGCTAAATCACAACACTGAAGTTTTCATCTGTGGATAGAATTTTCCCCTCACTTATTCACTCCGTCCACCCGCAAGTTTTCCAAGCTTTAATGACACACGAGCTTCCTCAAATTTTTACTATATTTGGCGTGATGGCTCACGGCCACTGTTCACGTGTTTCCGTGCGTTTTTTCCATTTATAATATGCGAAACCCGCTCAAAGTACTCTGCCTTGTTCATATTGTTTCTATTAGTTTTTAATTTCCAAATAAATCTAATAGTTTCCAGTAAGTTCAAAGTCAGTTAAAGTTTTAATGGTTTAGAACACTATGCGGATCAGAGTTATGGAGCATTAAAAAATTGGACCTCCGTAGAGTAGAAGCCTTGAAAACATGGTGTTGAAGGAGCTTCCTGAATACGTATTAAATGACCAGGAAATGTGAGGAACGAGGAAGTACGTAGGAAGAAGAAGAGAATGAGGATGATATACAGAACTCTACGGCTAAGAAGACCTTGGCTGATTAGATAGGAATGCCACGCGACACAATAAAAGAGTGAGGAACATTATTGAAGGGAAGAAGAAGACATAAAAATAGTAAACCAATCTTTGAATTAAAATACTGGTGATGATTGTATTTTTGTAATTTTGTTTTTTATTAATGTAATTATTACGCTTCATCTGCACCTGAATGCTAGACTAAATATTCCTCAAAGATTCATGCGGAAGGGACTATTAGGTCAATATTTAATCTAATTAGTAGTAGTCTACCGACTTTGGGTAGGTTTCCGATAGACCCTAGCGGTAGACATTGCTGTACACGTAGGTCCTGCTGAGGCTTCCCTAACTACAATAACTAGACACATAAATACTGATTTTGGTGGAAGCCTAGTGTATCGCAATGGTGTATAGTTTTACTATGCATCTAACATGCTATATGTCCACTTTTTCCACGAATTAACTCCTGTAGCGGCGGAAGCCGAATAATTGAAGCGTAATCAGTGTCGCCAAGAGCACTCGATTTTATCCGACTTGAATTTTACCGAAAACTGCGCTCTCGGCATAAGTATCGACCAACTACCACGAAAGCCTCGACCACGGCGTGTGGTGGGTGGGTGGCGGAATACGAATCAACATTGCATGCACAACTGTTGGTACCCTCCAATTATTTTAAAGTATATTATTTCATATGTAAAAACACTCGTTCGCAAATATATACCTATTCACACCTTATGCAATAACTGAATAAATCATTGAGTATTTGTCGATTAGTTTTTTATTATATTCGGATGCTCATGTTTAATTCTATTTTTGTCGTGTGCCATGCGTGGGAAGAAAGAGAATTTGAATATGTTGGTGACGGTGACTATATCTTATCTTGTTGGTCGAATCAATCAACATAACTTTATTCAATAACAATTCCCTCTCTCCTGCAAGAAAACCCGCGTCCTGTGCCTTTCTAAAATTCTTAAAGTCATACCCACTGTCTTCGTGGCACAAATGGCTATCATCTAAATTCCTTAAACATACCAGTCACACCAACTCTTTTTGGTAAGCAATTTTTAACTTGTCTAGCGAATTTTCTGTGGACCTCTTCCAATTTCTTAGTATTTTCTCTCTCACATTGAATCTTTATAGACGACAAAAGTTTGTAAGTAGCTTATTGATAAAGGTAAGTTTTCAAAGGATCTGGAGGGAGGTTACACTTTTCATTTCCCACCTATTGTGGCAGTAAAGAAGTACTTTACTACTTCCATACAATGCGTAATTTTTTTAAATTCCTTAAGTTCTGCCTTCATTTATTTCGCTCAAAATGCTTAATCTCTTCCTATTCCCTCTTTGCCTACCGAGCATTCTTCCCTTTTTCATCATCGTTCAGCATTCTATTTCACCCTCGAGTATGCCCAACATCTATGTTTTCCAGCCATATACGAATACTTTCTGAAATCCATACTCTTCTTATAACATATCTAGAGCATTTTTCTTTGTATCTATTTCATAGTTTATTTTTATCAATGCCCTCCTAACTGACAAATGCCTCCTATCTATGCTGATGCCCTCAACTCAAAGAACAGTGTTCTGAACTCAGTAACCCAACTCTATAGTTTAAGGCAAAAATATTTCAAAGCGTAAAATATATTCGACTTGACCAGGATTCGAACCCAAATCCCTCGATGTCCACCAGAGTGCTTTAGCTGGTTAAGCTACCTAGGCGTCTTCTTACGCTCCGAAATTAAATTCTGGTAGTTTTTACTATTTAAAAAAAATTTCAATGGTAACGCTCATTAAGGGATGGCTCCGTTAAAAGTTACTTCTGCGGCATCTTCCACAGTTTCTTTAAATTCGTCTATTTTTTAAATTTTCACTGTTATTTTCTCTGAATCTTTACTCCAATTGTTCTTGACAAAAGGTTCCGATTTGCCAAAGCCTCTTTTCCTGCCTAAGAGGATGAAATTGTTCATGGGAAGTGAAGACGGAAAGAATAGGCCTGTGAAAATATAAATGTAAAGTCATATGTGATTAAAATAGGTCCATGAGTAGTAATACATATTGTCTAGGTGCAAGCTAGACAAATCAGTAAGCCTAGACAAGCTGGACAGATCGCAAAGCAGTTATTAGTTAAGTTGGGATTTATCTCTCTGGGTGTGCATGTGAATGTGTTTGACCCTTTATTACACAACTAATAGTCCTGATGGTGATAAATTGCTAAAATAAAAACTGCTGTTACCTCACTGCTGACACTCACTAGAACGATGGCCTACTTCGGAAAAAATCACACCAGCTGTTTTGCAGTATACCTTCCACCTGACGATTCCGAGAGTATCTCTAAAAAAGATTACCTATGTCTTCGTCCCTACGGTGCCGGAAGGTAGTCATTTTGAGACGCATTCCTCTATATTATTATTACTACGATCTCCATTGCTCTGTTCCCTTTTCTCTCTCCCTTTGAAACTTAAATTTAGGTTTCCGAGGGGGGAGTTAATAATTCGCCGTAACGCACTGACGACGAGCTGAGTGAAAGCGGCTGTGATGATTAAAATCGTTCGCGTTGAATGTTTCTTTCGGTGAAGGGATTAGTACTCCCCTACTCTATTCCATCAATCCTCAATGAGAAATCTGTTCTCGACCAGGATGATCGGTAATTTTTACTTAGAAGTCTAACCGTTTAAGGTAGGTTTTTGATGGACCCAAACTTAACTTTCCTACATTTATTAGTCTCGGCTATAAGGCTCGCGGTCTGACCCATCACGAAAAATTTAACTCTTGACAAATTGAAAGAAAATAGAAGTTTCTGGCGTAACTTAGTGGAACATCTTCATACCGACTTTTAATAATCAAACCACTTTACTTTTCCACATAAACGTTTTAAGTTTTACAACCCAGGTTTCGTTATAGCATAACATCATCAGACCTGGTGATGTTATGCTATAACGAAACCTGGGTTGTAAAAATTAAAAAGTTCATGTGGAAAAGTAAAATGGTTTGATTATTAAAAGTCAAATTGAAAGAATTTTCGGAGATACCGAGACAGTTACAGGGTGCGTTTCAAAATCAATGTAGTTTTTAAGTATTTTAATGAACAGATTTGCACTAAATTTTAAAATCTTGAAAGTACTTTCCTTGGGCCCTCTATGTATTTTTTCCAGCGACTCTACCATGACCGGTACGCGGACTGGAAGGTGTCTTCAGGGGCCTCTCGCTAAGTCTTCGTCACGGCTGATTGGATCTCTTCTATGGACGAAAAACGGGTTCCTTTCAGGGATGCCTTAATCCAAGGGAACAATAAGAAGTCTGCTTGGGTTACGTAAGAATTACAGAGGGGGGGGGGTGCAGTGTTGGGACCTGGTGTTTGGTCAGGAAATCTGGGACTCGTAGCGCAATGTCGTGATGGAGTTTTCAGATGGTGGAGAAGTATTTTCTTATCCTGATGACCCTTTTTGGACTCTTTCCAGCGCATTCACGTAGCAAACAATGTAAAAAAGTTAAAATCACTCAACTTAATAGAGATTTGATCCCGGATCCCGTCTAACCCATCCAAGAGTCGTATTTGTTTCTTTTTTTAGGCAATATGTCGTATGAAAGGACAAAAAAGCTCTGAAGCCTTTTACTGCGGTGCTGAGGAAAGTGTAAACAGTACGAAAACAATATATGTACTCATTTTTACGCCAGGTTTGTACTCGTATTCACCTGATAATCGCACATTCTCTTGGTTGATTGCCTTAGTACATACAATCTGATTTGAAGTGTATGCACGTACCTCGTGCAGACTTCACTAGAATCCTCCTCTAAAGAATAACCTAATTGATTTTTTGAGACAGATTTTTACGGGCTACTGGTTCGTTTTTGCTCAACTAACAGCCGGCCATACACTATTTGTTTCCCTTAAATAAGTCATCTATTAATTTGGTCACTATTTTTTCTCGTATGTACACATCGAAACAATGATGAAATTTATAGCGTTCCAGACAGATGGAAACTTCAAGATAGCGTTTTTCGGGAACAAAATGTTTTATCTAATATTTAAGTGTTATTTTAGAGATTAAAAAAAACAGTCCGAAAGTAAGTTTAGCCCAGAGGTTTTAGATTCTCTCTTCACATGAGACTATCCTAGTCACTACGAGGTGGGGCGACATCAGGTGGGGTTAAAGAAAGGGCGTGACATCAGAAAGCGATGCTCAACCTCGGTATTCTCATCGTGAGGAACAATACCCGGTATAGTGGTAATCTTTTTTAAGGGTTTCATTGTTGATGCAGTCACCAACTCCATCCCATTAAAAGTACCTCTGCTGGTTTCCGGCGCATCAAGCGTTGCCAAATGGTGCATATATCTGGTGGGCGAAGTAGCTCACTCCTAATGCTCTACCCTATCCATATTTCTCCTTTATCGCTATTTTGATTGGGTGCCCGGTTAAATATAATGCCAAATTGAGAGGATCCTTGTACTTTAACTTTTTATAAAAGCTCCAATGTTGTGACTTCACTTGATTAAACCCTTCCCTATAAACGGTTATCAAATTATGAAAGAGAGAGTAGGGAGGGATAAAATGGCTGGATTGGAAGAGTTCAACTCATCGCGATATTTCATCTTTTAAATCTCACTCTATTATAGTGAGGAGGGAGAAGTCCTTAATTATCAATCGTCGTCAACAGGATTCTCATCATTTAATATTGTTGGTACCTAATCATTGAATTATTTATCTACTCTGGGCTCATTTAATGCTCCTTTCTTTCATTAAGATGGAATTAAATCCCGGTTAATATTCTTTATGCCTATATATTTGTGATTGGAAGAGATTTTTGCGGCATTTCTTTTGATACCCGTTCGGGTGTATTATATTGAAATAAATGAGTTTCAGGAAACCTTATTTTGCAGGCATATTTGTGTTTGTCCATATTTGTCTCCACTTCATAAATATTCAAGGCGATAACTTGACAAATTTTCTGTTATCAGGCGTAACTAGTGACCAATAAATCATGTTGGAGAGTATATGGCAGGTAAAGCAACGTGAAAAAATGTGTTACCGCATTCCACCTCAAAATATCTTGAAAAAATATGACGATCCGTGTTGCATTCCAGAGATAAAGTGTATGTTGCGGGGTTTAATCGCATGCTGTTCGCTTAAGAGGTGAATAAATATCGTACAAAGCATACGGATATTCACTTAAAAGTTTCGAAAAATATCTACCTTAGCCTTGATCTTATCTATTTTGTGTAAGGAATGTCTAAGACTTTGACATGCAAAGTTATATCTCGTATATCTCTTAAATGATTGGAGTAAAAATCATCATATCAAAAGCGTGCTTAAGTTGACACTTCCTTTTAGTCGTTTAAATTTGAAAATTATGCCTGAGAAGGGCGAAAAATGGTTTCACATATCCCATCTCTTTTTTCTACGAAAAGCAACGGCTAATAATCGATTGCTGAGTTGAATTTTCTAGCCATTTCATCGGTCGCACTCATGGAATGGCATGTATTTTAATAGGAATAGACAAAACAGTTGTCATTTCCACTAAAACTTTTGTGAATTGAAAAAAACTTTACATCGACTCACGGTGTTAAGGAGTATAATTACGAATCGTATTAATAAAGTTGTAGGTAAACTACAAGCATTTTGTCTATTCCTTTACCTGTATCGTACTTTTCTACAAAATGTAGTCAGCGAATGTATGATTTCTTAAGTTATCCGTATGTTACTGCGAGGAACCCGCGTAAGTAATTACAATTTCAGTACTAGAAAAATAGATAGAGGAAACACCGATTCAGGAACAGACTATCGTATTCATCAGAAATTCTTTAAAAGCTGCTATTGTTACCACGGATACTGCAGATGGAACTGTCCTAATCAATAAATATTTTATTAATAAGGAATCACCTCTGATACAGATCGCACTACAAAGAAGTGATACATATATTGAAATGGGCTGCCTTGCTTTTTCAGACGACTATGCAATCCTGATTCATGACAAACACAGCTCAGAAATAAATCTACTGCGAACAACCATTTCTCTTTGGGGAACGTACAGGGTTCGTCCGGAAAATAAGTGTACTGAGCTCAGGAAAAAAAATTATTACACATATACATATCTTAAGCTAATATTCCTCAAAATAGGACCCTTGTGAGTCGATACACTTGTTCCAGCGGCGTTCCCATTCCTGGAACGCTCCCGCGAAGGCATCATCGAGAACCTCTCGAAGACACGTCGTCACGGCCTCTTTGACGGCGTCCAAAGTCCCGCATCGCGTTCCTTTCAAACTCCTCTTTATCTTCGGAAACAGAAAGAAGTCCGGTGGTGCCAAGTCCGGGCTGTAGGGTGGGTGCGGCAGCGTTGCCACGCCGTGCTTGGCCAAGAAGTCCGACACGACAAGCGCGGTGTGAGACGGCGCATTGCCGTGATGCAGCCGCCAGATGTTTTTGATCGCTGGCCAGACGCGGGCGACTCGTTTTCGAAGCCTGTCGAGCACTTGGACGTAAAATGCAGCATTTACAGTTTGTCGTTCAGGTACAAATTCGTAGTGGACGACTCCCCTTTTGTCAAAAAATTGGAAAAAATCAGTACACTTATATCCCGGACGAACCCTGTATACCTTATATTTATTGGAGGGCGTGGTAGTTTACTGAGTAGAGCTTTTGTCTACTTTGCTGCAAGAAGCATGGATAACAACTGAGCAAAGGTTAGTCTCAGAGAGGGGATTCAATCTACAATTCAACAGTCAAGTGCTCAGATAACAACTAAAAGTGTAATTCGCATTAGCAATCAAAACCGTTAACCAACTTACTCATAAATGTAGATAGATAGATGATCGTATTCATTTTGAGGCGATATAGAGACTATGGAGTTTGTTCTCCAACCTCACCACTAGTCATAATAAGTGTTAGGACATATATGTATATTTCTGGAAGTGGTCCTACGTTTGTAAACTAGACCTGTAAATAGTTTTGAGAAACGAACCTTATAGGGCGCACGTTGCGTTCGATTTTACTGGAGGATTAAATAAAGTTATGTATGAACAATCAGATCCCGACAGGCCCCTTTAGTGAAGACCCTCTCCCCTAACTGGAACCCCCGCCCACGCCTTGATGACGTGCGTAATTAAAATTGCATTATTACTTCACCAAATGAAATTCTTCCTACTCATTTTTTTATTATTAATTCGACTATTTTTTTAAACCCACGCACGGTTCGCCACGTAAATATTTGAATAAACCACTATGGTAATGAAAGCACTTCAGAATTAACTTTCCTCGAAGGAGAGGGATCGGGTGGCAACGGGGGAGGTGGCAGAGTTGAAAAAAAAAGGATGGCAGAAATGCGGCGTGGATCAGATGATGGGGGACCGGTTTTTCGCGACAAAACTTGTTGGAAAATTATTCATATTACATATTCCCATCCTTCTTAGGGCAGTGGGACATCGGCTTTGTGATATTACGTCACGATTTCTAGGCAATGTTGACCCCTCGATACGCCGATGTGGAAGATGTTAAATGCCATTTCGCTGTAGAAAAAGCGGAATAGTATATCATATATCGATGTGAACATCGTTTTAAAAATCGATATCGATGTCGCGTCGACATCAAATGCCGCGTCACGCCCAGCGTTGGATTTAATTTTTATGTAGTATCAACCCTTCAACATCTCTGTCTGTAGTCTCGTATGCTAAATCAGCATCTTGAACAAGTGCAGACAATTTCAAGAAACTGCGGGAGGTGCCGCTACTGTAACTTTTAAAGGAGTCATCCGCGATGTGTGCATTACAATGCAAAAATTTCAGAGCGTAAAAATCATTCGCCTTAACCGGGATTAGAACCCGGATCCCTCGATTTCTGGCAGAGTGCTTTAGCCAGTTAAGCTACCGAGGCGTCCTCTTAAACTCTGAAATTAAAAGAAAAAAATTCAGAGTTCAAAAAGACGCCCAGATAGCTTAACTGGCTAAAGCACTCGACCTGACAGCGAGGGATCCGGGTTTGAATCCCGGTTAAGGCAAATGATTTTTACGCTCTGAAATTGTTGCATTGAAATGCAGAAAAAATTATCTCCGAACAACTTCGGATAGCGTAGACGTCAGAAGAACCATCTCTATAGGATTCCCAAAGGATGAGATCGGAAGGCAAGAAGAACACTTTAAATCTATTATAATTTATATTATTTGTAAGAATTCCTTTTCAATGAGGAATAATTATTAGCACACGTGGAATCCCTCGTTCCTTAGGTGAAATTAATGGACATGCATAATATTTATCTAATACCTTGAACCAGTACGGAGCCCTTTGTGCCATTCTTCTTTTTCTTCTCGCACATTTATCTTTTCGTCACCTCCTTTCCCCTTCCTTGCCATTATTTCCCTGAGGGAGCGTTTGACACCTCTAACTTTCCACCGCCTAACTTTCGAGCAAAGGCAGACGACAGACGTGAGTCTATTGTGCCCACCACAACCGATCATTAGTCTCGATTTTCCTCATCAATTTGATTCGCTTTGAGAGTGAGAACTTAACGGGAAAAACATAGCTTTGAGAAGTTGCGTTAACTTGTGATTGATTATAACATTCTGTGGCGATGTAACTTGGCGTAAAATGATTGTCCTTGCCATATTGTGTAGTAGGTAGTTGAGTTACCGAATCAGGAGGTAGTAAGTGCAAGAGAAGCAATGGAAAAAACAAAAAAACGGTAAATTACTAAGAGACATTACATCGTTCGAATTACGGACATTTATGGAGCTGTTACTTCTCCGAGACCAATAAAAAAGGCTAGTTGTTGTAATTAATACCAGGATTTAAAATTATATAGTTTTTAATGGTATCAGTAATTAATCTCACGATACAGCAAAACCCTACTTTTACCGGTTGACTAATTATATAAAAAGTCAAAGCTCAGTTCATGTGATATGTACTTTTCATGTTGGCGCAATGACATGTTACTTTTTCAGTGCAAACCAGCTTTTATTCTCGTTAGTATTACCACCCTTTAATTATATTATTATTATTATTAAAATGTACATGTGCAAATAGACAAATGTCAGGTGGCACACAAGTACCAAGTATTACAATAAACTTGCCTGGGAAAAATAACATGATTTCTGATACCTATTCAACATCACAAAAGATAATAAATAAAATCAGTCAGTACAAAAAATCACTAAGGAAATTGCCAAACACCAATCTGTAACACATGCAAAAAAAAAGAAAATCCCATAGATCCAAGATCATTCACATATGTTTCCCAATCAACAAGAAAAAAAATTTAAGCTGTTACATTTAATGTTATACAACATATCAATCAAATTATTACAGAAGTTTTTACATCTTTTCTTAAAAGTTTGCACTCTGTTAAAAAGGGCTTAAAAATGTTTGCAGGTAAATTGTTCCAATAAACAATTGTTTCATTTAGAAAAGAATTTTTTTATTATAATAGCTAGACGAAATGGCAAATATTTCTCTACGAATGGACGTCGGATTTTAAGCTATTCGCCTATTATCATGGATCTTAAAATTGCATAACAACACTTAAATATCAACTACATATCGACGGACACGTATTGCTTTTTTAGGAGAAGGTATCCTCTAGGAATCTATTTCTGTCCAATTTATTACATATTTTCTCGGTAAAAGTTAGTCTTTGACGAAACTTTGAATGTTCATACAAATACTTCGATGTCATCCTTGTCTGTTGCAGAGAAATCTGTAAAACAAAGTCTTACTACAACATCTCTATCACTTAATGATTCTTGTAAATTTTGAATTGTACGTCTATAGGAATGCGTACTATTAAATTTTATAAACTATTAAAAGGTTGACTATTGAAACCTTGACTAGGTGAAAATCATTTTAAGCGAGATAATGGGCTATAACTATGGAATATTTCACATAATACTTTTATTTATAATGGCCATATATTAACATGATGAAACTCATAAAAAATTTCACTCTAATTAGTCAAAATGTGGTAATATTTCCATGAGCTGTAAAAAAATCTTTCCACTATTTATAAGCTGTATCTATTTCTCTCTCTATTGTATTTTATTGAAAACGATCATGCATCTATGCCTCCATTGTTTTCTTGGAAACCGTCGCTAAAATGTGCGGTACGGAGAGATTCAACACCAGGAAGGCAAAAACAAAAATTAATATTTTCTTAATTGTTAATTACAAATAATTATGTAATAAATTATGGAGATAATGAAGACTACAGGTATATGAACTACGGTATATAAGTGTGAAATACTTCCCTACGTATAAGAATTAAGTTGCATGACACAAGAGGAACAAAACCCTTGCGTTAGATGAAATAATACTAACCTTATAGAGGATCCAGAATGAAAAAAGAAAAATACTTATTCCCTATTAAGTGACCTCTTGCATTTTTTTCTGAAACCTTGTCATTCACGGGAAAACTGATCACATATTTCGGTTCTTCATATCATCTCGCTCATCTTACTACTAGGAAAGAAAATGAAGGAGGTGAAGGGAAGAATTTTCCTAGTCGGTCTCCCTCGGAGAAATGACTTTTTTTGATGAAATGAAAATTAACAAAAAATGAACAACTGAAACTATGATACCTTAATAACATGGAGGGAATGATACATTTTTCAGTATAATCGTTAGGTATGCCTGCTTCCAATTCATGGAGGATATTTAATATATTATTTAACCCTTCCTTCATTAGAGATTCCCACTGTCAAAATGTAACGTAATTGGATAACTCAGTCAACGAAAAATATATGGGTGAACTCTAAAGTTTTATTTCATCAATAAAATGGAATGGTACAGTCGTTTATATGAAATTATATTTATAGTTCTGTAGTATCAAATTTAGTATAGTTTATAATTACCAAGCGTCAAGTGCAATTTTCATTATCAAATTTAATTTTCTCTGGAATAACATAAACTTAGTTACGTTTTATATTGTCACCCCATTGTGCCTAAAAGGACTTTATTCTAACCTGCCATAAACACTGTAGACGGATTCATGAACACGCGTTCATCTTGCGTTTATTTTCCAACAAAATCTATTGCTCTATTTATAATTCCTATTGAGTTGTGTCCGCTGCGTCCATTACTCAGTTTGAAAAAATATATAGCTTGTACGTTCCTGAGATTAACTTTTTGTGTTGCACCCTCTCTTTGCTCTGTCTCTCCCTTTCCCACCTAAGTTTGCCTTCTTTATTGCCGCATCGTATCTTTTAATTAATAAGAAAATGTTTTATATTAAATCCATGGAGAAATTCGTGCCGGTATTTTCGATATAAAATGCCTTCCGAGTCATATTTTCCAGAAAAAATATCAAAGGACAACGCGTTACATAAAAAGAACCCATTTTTATGTATTTTTGTAAGTAAAAAAATTGATGTAGCGAGGAATGACATTGCAGTTCTAATGATAGGAGTTAATCTGATGAACAGATATTTTTGGTATGCCTTAGTACACTTTTTATTTTTGGGGCAAAGGCAGGAAGAGTATTTATATTTTTATAAGATTTACGCACTCAAGTACTTCAGTCATGATGCTTTATCATTTCTCCGTAATACTAAAACAGTAATATGGCAAAGATGTCAGATGAATCTATGATATTAAGCTGAATGGCCTTTTTTGTAACATATATTTAATGGATAGAATAGCACAAGTAACTCTATATGAAAGCTTTATGAAGACTTCTTATGTTTCGTAGTCTTTAAGCAACACTGAGATACGTAGCTTTATTTAAGAATAAGAGTATTCAGTCTAGTTCCGAGTAGCGGTGTGAATTATTTTGAACAAGAACTGCTTTATTTTCCCTGAAAAATTTCCCAACTCTTAGAAAAATTAAGAATTACTTTTTTATGTGTATCACCCCATTTGTGCGAACATCTCATTCATCATTACGGTTCTCCTCGCCGAATGTATATTTTCACAAACATTTCTTCCACCTTGACTTGTCCGAGTTCTTTAGAGAAAAAAAACTTCGACGTCTCTTCCTCCATAAAATGGTTACATCGAACTGAGCCCATCTCTCTCTCACCCCTTGTCTTCCCATTTCCCACCACCTTCCCACGCCTAGCTTTCGTTTCCCAATTTCATTCCATTCCACCCTATTCCATTCCTCCGATAAAACTCCGCCCTCAATTCCCAGGCTAGTAGGCAGGCTCATCTTTCCCCCAGTCTCCATAAAAACTTCCAAATCCCTGCCTCGGTATAGCCGAACGCCCCCTCTCTATCTCCGTCTACTCCTTGTCTCCATCTTTCCATCTCTCCTTCCGTCTTTCCGCTGGCTTTAAGTAACCCCTAAGGCCCACACCCACCCGAAACTTCCCCGGCGACCTCCCTCTTCCATCGCCAGGAGTTTTTCTCCCGGCAGCCCCTCTCAGCCTTCAAGGGCGTTCCCCATCCTCACGCACCAAAGGGAAGAGAGAGTCCGCCTCATCGGATACTACTCTGCTTTCCTTTTCTCCTCCTTCACATACTCCTCCTGCTCAAACACTCCTCCATTCTCCCTCCCTCGTCTCTCCAACCACCCTTCTGCCTTTTATTGGCCCTCATTAGGCGCGTCAATCTCCCCGATTACACAACCCTCGCTTCACCCCCCTTCCCATCTTCCTCTTCCAAAAAGGGATCCGACCTGACCCATCCCTCTCCAGCATGGGGTTTTCCCCCATGGAGTCCACTCTCGTGACTTTTCCCTCTCATCTCCATTCATTCGTTCATTCATTCCCGGAAGGGGGTTTGGCCTCCATTCATCCCCTTCCTTCTCCCCTCCATCTTCCCTTTCCCCCCTCGGTCCGGTCCCTTGACTCTCTCGTCCCGATTTTCTTTTCTTACCCGTTTGCTTGGAAGGCATCCTTTTTTCATCCCCTCTCGTGTCGCCGCTGTGAGTGTTTATCCTTCGATGCACGCTTGAGGTGCCGGTGAGTGTTCGCTCAAAAAATTACAGTTGAAAATCTTTTACACATGATTTTCGTACTGTCCTTAGAACAATGCAAGAGGTAGACGTGTATAAAGATAATTAGTTTTTTTTTAAGGGTACCGCTTTGAAATTGACACTTTTACTGGCGTAATTTGACCGTTCTTTGTGCACTTATGAGTGTTTTTCTCATAATCCTTTCATTATTCGGCTTCAATTAAGATAATAAGGATCAAAGTGAATACATTTCATTTATTTGGTAAATCACCTTCTCATTTTTGCCCCGGGACATGATTCTTCTTCCATCGATGGAGGAATGATCGTTAAGACCTAAAAATATATATTAATGTACTTCATAATTTAGATTTATGTTTTATGTGTGGTATTATTTTACCACGGGTGGTATTATTATACCACGGGTGGTCACTGCTTGAGATTTCCCCAAAGTGTGAGTTCAAATATGGATGCATACACGTACATAGGAATCTACATATTCGCAGAGGTATAGGTTTTATATACGTACACGTATTTATATATAATACTTTGACAGCAACACACAATATGAGAACACATAAAAGGAACACTCACACGTTATTTCTTGATAATTTCTACGGAATTGAGCTCCGTCTTCCTCAGAAGATTAGTTAGGACTCAAAAAGGGAGTCAAGGCCCCAAAGGAGCTAAAGATCCACTGTGATGGCATCTCCTGCAATTACTTGGAATAAGTACGACTTATTTTTTCTGGATAGACGGACGGACGGGCTGCGGTTTCTCTGCCTGCGTTCGAGAGAGGGGAGTCTCAGTAAATACTGGAGGCCGATGGTTATTGGCTCCCAGTCTTTGTGGGGTGCAGATCGCTCGTTTGCGATAACTCTATAAGGTGACCTCATTACCCTCCGTTATGAACCGGCTATTGGAACAGTGCTACACCATCAAATTTGCGTGCAACTGGGAAAAACAGGGAATGAGACTCATGACATGCTCAAGGCCCATTATGGTGATAATGACATGGAAAAATTGGGTTTTTGAGTGGCATAAGTTGTTTCGGGAGAGTAGAGAAGATGTTGAAGCAGCTGAACGTTCTGGACCCTTTGATCTCAAAAACTGACGAAAATCATCCAATCGTTCATTTTGCTGGCAGGGATCGCAGATTAAGTATTTCCATAATTTCTGACGAACTTGACATCCATAAAAGTAATGCGCATCGACTTTTGACCAAAACCGTTGGCATGAGAAAGGTGTGTTCAAAGTTGGTGCCGCCAGTGATCTCGAACGAACGAATGGAAACTCGTGAGAGGATGCAGAGAAGAGGATTTGCCAAGAGCTTCTCAGCCATGCATCCAAATTTTTTAGACAATTCCCCATCAGACTTCTTCTCCTTACCATACCTCAAATCCATATCGAAAGGATGTCACCACGGCTCAGTGGAAGCGATACAACAGGACATGACGATGGGGCATAGCAGCATTCTAGGCGCTGTCCTCTGGCAGTTGTGTAAGGATTAAATATAGTGTTATTTCTAAGAATTTTGTGTGAATGTAAAAACTCCGACAATAAATTTTTTAAAGCCACGCAATCCTACTACTTTTGGGACGGATCATGGGTGAATAAATCTAAACACACACACACATACATACATACATACATATATATATATATTTATATATATATATATATATATATATATATATATATATATATATATATATATATATAGATGATGCGGAAGTACTGACGAGAGCAATATAACTTTTGGACGGCACAATATATCACAGAATAAAACAGATAACACGTAAAAGGACACTCACAATGTAGATGATTTGAGCTTTCGGCCTACTCCGAGACTTTCTTCAGGTCTTCAGGACTGAGAGTTTTGAGGGAAGAGTGCCTGGGGAGGGTAGGGGGGCGGAAGGTTTAGGGACTGTTGGGAAGGAAATTAAAGATGGCGGTTAAGGGTGGGAATTTTAAAGGATCGGAAATATAGGATGTATGAGGATTCGCGAGTTCTCACCTCTATGTTAGGGAAAAGCATTCGTCGAATGATAGGTTGTGTGAACATGCGTGTAAAGGGATAGGAAGAGAAAAGAGTGAAGCAGAATTACAGGAGTAGCGGTGATTGTTCCTTCCGAAGGCCGAAAGCTCAAATCATCTACAGTGTGGGTGTCCTTTTACGTGTTATCTGTTTTATTCTGTGTTATATACATAGAAATATATATATATATATATATTTTTTTTTTGTGATGATATACGTGTAGAAGCATTCACGAGAGTAATATAACGGAAAAATAGAACACGGAATACGCATAACAGGTCGTAACAAAGTCGTAAAAGGGATGCACTTTGAAGAATGTTAAGGCATTGTAGAAATATCTGAAATACAATACTTTTAACTATATATTTCTGAAACTTTTTCCGATACTTTTTATACAAACGAGGTAGGGCAGTGCTTGCAACAGGCGATAAGTTACCTCATTAAATTCTGCAAATAATAAATTGATTTATTTTCAAGTACTTTAGATTAGTTTCATTTTAAGGACCGTGAAAACTTATACCATTTGATTTGCAATTGAATGTTTTTTTTCTGCATTGGTTAATATTATGCATTTCGTGTGTAAATAACTGATATCAATGCCTTGGGCTGAAACCTGGATCGTTAGTCAAAAACATATAACACTGAATTCGCGAGTGCATAGATCTTATTAACATATATATCTTGTTGATCGTAAACGATGTATGAATGATGTTTCGCGTATTACTCCTTGAAAGGATCGCGATGGTTCACTGTCTAATGTATTTGTTTTTCATTCATGGAGACTCCATTTTGAATCCCGGAGATGGCTGAAGTTTTTCAAAGGTATTTTGATCCCTACTTAAAGTGCTGTGAGTCGAGAGCACTTCAAGAGGAGAGCGCCGTCCGCCGTATAGAACGTTGGAATCCCTTGGCTCATTTCAGTAGGTTAATGGTCTAAGTAAACTTATACGTACTACATCAATGAATCATCAGGCTTCAAGATTTTCCTTCAGCTCTAAGTAGAGTTCCCAATGCACGTATCAAGAAAGAATATAAGACTGGAATGTGTTTTAAGTATATATTTTATTTAATTAGGGCAATAGCCAAAATACTTTATCTTGACAAAAAATGTCATGAAGATAAATAAGTCGTATTTCCATCCTAATTGTATTCAGATTTATACAAAAATTAATATCCTTCTTAATGTTATCTTCCTGCTAGAATTTGGGTCGGACAAGAACAGGAACATACAAGTCGTGTCCCGCTTAGGTGGCGATTTGCACTGAAAAAAGATCTTAAATTACTACAAACGTAAAGAAAATTTTTAAAATCAGAGTTTAATTGCGATTTAATGTATATTTTACTGACGTAAGTTATTAATGTTACAATATTGAAATACGAATCATTTTCAAATTGTTTCCAACGTCAGTCAAAACGCAATTTGAGATGCTTAAATTCTGGAAAATCCCGCTTTTAGGGTATAGCAAAACCCCTTCACCTCAGTCAGTGAATTTTCTATGCCTTTCTCTGCAGAGTGCTCAATTATTTTCCCGTTGAGGACCAAGGGAGAAGAAGCTGTTCTCCTACCTGGAAACAACACTGGAGCCATTACAGGTTTTGGGATTACCACCTCAAATCTCCCTTACTTTTACGGGTATCCTAAGCCATTTTCTTGCCATCATATCTATTTCTTTTAGCGGAAAAAACGGAGAAAGGTGTACCCTCTACCTTTTTTCGCCTCCCTATCCCATCTACTTCCTAAAGAGTGCACCTTCATCGGCGGTTCCTTAGGGAGGGAAGAAAATAGTTGGTTAATGAAGACGATGCGAGTAATGGGAATCGATGCGGTCGAAAGAATCGATTGGCATTCGATATTTATTGGCCGAATGATTGAGGTGTTTTGTGAGAAGTTAAGGGCATAAGGTTAACATGTCAAGGGAATGGGAAAGGGCACTGACACCGTCTAGCATGGAGTGTGATGCCGGCCGAGCCAGCTATCCATGTCGTGAAACATTTCTTGCTTGCTAAAGTACTTAATGTCCGTATTCCCAAACTTACTCTATTTGGGGTTGAATACATTACTTATTGTTTGGAACATTCATCTCCAAGTTTTTCAAAAATATGTTCAACTTAAAATAAGACTTTTTTATGAGTTCTGAAGGAAGAATTAATTGAAAGATAAATAGACCATCTAATTAAAACGACAGATCTACCACACTTGCGGTGACAGAGTGACATGAATTAGAATAGAAAAGATATAAACCCAGTTAGGGGGTCATCGAATCAAGCTTACTATCTTTTTTTCTCTATGCAAACTGAAAACTAGATCAAACTCGCATGTTGCAACGTTAATTGATGCTTACTTCGTTGTGATAAGTCTAAAATTAATTAAACTAATTTATATCTTTAAATGAAGTGGTATGAACGACTTATCGATTGATCTCTTTTATTATAAGTAAAAATTTAATTTAATTTAATTACGCAACAGTAAAACGTTGGAAAAGTGTCAAAAGCCTAACCCAAAATGTAACAAACTGAATCAACAGCAACCAACCGACAAACACATTCAGCTCACAACAGTAGGATAACAATATGTGGCAGCCATTTAAGCAAAAAATGAACGTCGTTGTCCCTATTTGATTATTAAAAAACGGCTTTGTCAAGTTGGTTTACTTGTCTGATTGAGGCACAGGGGAGTTTTTGAAGATAAAAATATTATTATGATAAGTATTCTACCGGTTTTATAGGTATTATTGGTCTATAATACTTCTTCATAGGCTTTCTTTCCGTCCACTTTATCATTTCCATCCTACCCCAAATCCACATTACAAAAGACTTCAATCTACGCCTATTACATTGCGTCTATGGGCATTTTTCCGAGCCGTGCAGCCTCCCACACTCCATATCAAATGTGTTGCTTATATTTTCTTAGCGTACTTACTCAACGCCCCTGTGTCATTAACTCCTCTTCTTTGTGGATGCTTCATTGCCCAACGTGAGTCTCCTTCTAATGTCCAAACTGCTTTGACTTTCTGCTCCGAAATAATTTCAAGTAAATTCTTCCAATGCTTCAGAGATACTACATTGATATATTCAGTGGATCTGGTATAAGTTACCTGGACACCAAACGCAGTTTACCATCAATTAAATTTACCACCCTAACCCCCGCCAGTTGCTCAGTTCAGAGTACTCGGCCGTTTCGCGTGTCCGCTACTGCGGCACGCCGGCCGACTCACATTTTGTTCCTCTCTTTGCTTGCCTTGTTCACTTATAAACGCTACATTCGCAGTATCTCGAATGCTCTGACCGCGTGGAGATCAAACGTTTTACTCGTGGGGCCATTAGTACGTCCATCGCTTTTCTCCGATAGCAGATCGTGTGCTCAGTCGATCCAATAATTTGGCCCAGGCAAGCCGTCTTTCCAGCAATAGGAAGCGAAGTCAGCCTAATAGGCGGAGGAATCGGTCGAAGGTATTTTTCACAAAGGAAAGCCACTAAAAAGTTGTAGTTAGTCAGATGCCGGCATCATAGATTTCCGGTACTCGCCTCCCCCCCCCCCCATCTCTTCCTCTCACACACTTCCCATGCCTCGTTTCCAATTAACCCATCTTTTTGAAGCAGTATAGTCTTAAATACATGGCACCTGAAAGGTGATGATACCATTTAAATTATCTTTGTAAAACACAATTGGGGAAGATAAATGGGCACTCATTTAATTAGTTATCGCACTACATTATGATGGACGTTAGTGAAAAGTTAAGAGAGGCAGACGAAAACTAGAGAAGATGGAATATTTTAACAGTATTGAAAGTGCTTTAGGCCAAGATGGTCAAATTATTAAGGATATTAGAAGGAGTTAGGTAAAGTGGAGGAGAAGGGAATTATGATTGGGACCTCGAGTAGGAATTAGAAAAAAATGGTGAAACGTGCTATTTTAAAGAGGATGTTTTATTTTATAGTGGATATTTTTTTAGCTGTGGATGCCGAGGAGGAAGGAGACGGTGAAATGGACAGTAAGAAAAATAAGCAATTAAATGCCAGGTTTGGTGGAGGAGGAAAGGGATCATTAGTTGGGGAAAACTCTAGACATGGAAAGGAGGCAAGAGAGATAGATTATTATTTTTTTTAATCCTACGCGTTACGTTAGGTTTTTGATGGATACTTCCTATGCAATGTCAAAACGATGTATTTACTAGACTCTTCTAATAATACTACCTGATATCGTACACTACAGTCAGTCCCTCTTCAATTCCGCATACATTTTTCGTCCCTTCAGTCCATATAACATGTTTATCCCATTGCATCCCTTCCTCTCTTACCTAACTTTCTTCCTTCTATCACATTAAAAGTCTTCAACATCCAATTCTTAATCAAAATCCTCTACACCCGTCTTTCCTGTCACATTTGAATTTGTACCAGCAATCCCTTCTTCTCCCTATTATGCTAAACACTTCCTCACTTGTTTTTCTTTCTGTACATTTAATCTTCTCTATCCTTCTTCACACCCACATATGAAAGGCAATCTGCACCTATCATTTTACTTCAACGACCGTGTCCTCGTGCCGTACAAAACCACCATTCATATTAAAATATTGACGAGCCGTTTCTTAACCTAATTTCTCAACATCCCAGTCATTAATTTTCATCTTCTTGTGAAAAACTTTTTATCAAATAGTTTCTCTATATGCAGAGAAAGTTAGAAGCAGAGCATATTAATTGGCAATGGATTTCAGAAGTTAGTTGGGATAATGGTTCTCCAAAGGGCGAAGAAGGATTAAACGGATGCATGGAGTACTTATGGCCATGTTTTCCCAAACATTAAAGCTTGTGGAAGGCACCTTTTGGCTTAACTTTCAGCTTATGCTACAATTTTATATTTATCTTCAATATACTATCCTTACAATATATTCGTCATTATTTTGGACTGAAGTAAAAAGCGATCACGTTTTTGCATCATCACGAAACAGATGGTTTTCGTTGACATTTTACGTATTTGAGGTAATGGTTGAGCCTCTGCGTTATTTTTCTGTATAGTTTACGAGTTATTTTTCCAAGAGTTCTGATAAAGTTCTCTTCCACTCGACTTATTTAATGGTACTATCCCTTATTGAAGTTTCAGGAGGGCGCTAAGACGAAAGAATATGAACTAGAGTGAAAAGTTTATACCCAAAGTTGAAACACCCCATCACATTTTTATGGCCTCTTTCAAAATTCAAATATTCATTTTGTAAGGGGCGAAAATGATTGCAATGCAGCGTAATATGTTCAATCAAGGCCATCTAAAAAACAGCTAGACTTAGGGATAATGTTGTGGAGTCATAATTTTGAGTGCTCTCAAGCTCTCGTTGCGCGTTAAGGTGAAGATAATTATGGATTGAAAAAGAAAATTAGTTAGCACTTGAGTGCAAAAAGTACCACTTTTATGAGAGATTCGCGTTCAAATAAATAAATTTATTACTTTGTTTTTTTACGAATAGGTTGATTTAACATTAGAACGTTTCTTCGAGCCAAAAAATTATGATTTTGAGAAAATCCTTAGAACGGAGCCCATCAAGTAAAGAGGAAGGTCACCCTTCTCAATTCTCACTCTTAAAAATCAGACTTACCCGTGGCTACAAGGTCAGCTTAGCTCAACTCTTTTGCTGAGATAAGGAAATCGCTTGCAATTTTTTTCCCTATCTTCTGCGACCAATTACAAAGGTCGGGTGAAAAGAATTGCCGAGTATTCGCCGAAATTCCCTTCTTGGAAGTTGGGAAATTTCATCACTGCGTACTGGGGAGGCACTTCATCCTTGGCGCCCCAATTATAATCTCTTTCAGCACCACAACCTAGACGTGTTTTCTTCTCATTTGAAATGCCTCTGCAATCAGCTCTCGGGAGTAAATTGGAAAACGCACGACTACGAGTTTTATATGTATGTGAGATTTATACATTCAGGTAGAGGGGTAAGGTGGGGAGGAGGGAAGGTTTTCCGGAAAATTACAGCAAATGCATTTAAAAAAATATGAAGAGTAGCATGCAAAGAACTTAGTATGGAAGTAGAAGATGGCAGCGAGATGATTTTCAGTCAGGTTTGCAGGTTATCAATGAATGAATAGTGAGTCACATGCCCGATAGATTTCAGATATATTTTTTTAGTGATTTACGGGGAAAATGTGATAGCTTTGGGATAAGAATCAAATAAAAGAGAAAAAAAGATATGAGTTCGGAAAAAGTAAGAGATCTAAGTTTGTCATTAAAGTTGGAAAGAATTTGTTGAATCAGGTGGATCAGTCAATGTATTTGGGTAGTAATGTCGAGGAAAAGCAGTATTGGACATGATATAAAGAAATGCTTTAGCGAGAGAGACATTAACAAGAAGAGAATTGATAATGGTCCACCGAGTGAAGATGTGGAGGAAAGATTAGTGAAGACTTTACCACGGATCTTGATGATTTATGAATGTGAGACCTAGGGTTTGAGGTAAGAGGATGAGGGTATTTTGGAGGCTTTTGCGTTGCCGGTGTGACGAATATTTGAGAGAAAATTTGAAGACGCAGGATGATAAATGAAGACGTTGTGCATGTGATGAGCAAAGAGACAATGTGTACTACGGGAAAATCCGAAAATAGAAGCAAAAGTGATTGGCAAAAATTATTAAAAGGTTATAAAAGACGCGGAAGAAGGTAAAACCATGGGTAAACGTGATGAATGGAGGAAGGGAGAATGGTTTTTAGATGACATAATGACAGGCAGCAGTAACGATTAAACGGAGAAAGATATAATAGCAATGAGAGAGGATATTCTCACGATATTTATGAGTCGCCGAAGACCTCCGAAAATATAACTTTAAATAGGCATAATATCTAGAAGGAAATGATTTGGCTTATCGTTTGGGCACGATAGTTTGGTAAAGGCCGTAATATAAGATATAATAGGGATAAAGAAGTAAATGTGAAGTCCAAGGATGTCCTTTGAGAGGCATAACGGAGATTTCGTTGTAAGATGTTAGAATTAAATGGAGAGAATTAAGAATATTTGTTGATATTCTACAAACCAATCCTCTGATTTACATTCCCCGAATAAGAGGAAACAGCCTTACTTATATATATCATTAAATCCTACTCCTGATTCCTCTTTTTGTCTCCATTATATTCATACAATCTTCCATAAGTATATACTTCTGTTATAGCATAATCATTTCAAGTGTTCATTACTATAGGTTTCACAATTTTATCCGATCAGCATGGAACTAAATTGACAAAACACAAGAACCGTCAGAACAATCTCCAAAGAACAAGGGCCCTTTTTTATTTCTGCTTTTATTTAATCACTTTTAGATCTAAAAGACACCTCCGTATATTTTATATATTGGAAATAACTGATTATATCAGCCCTGCCAAGCAGTTTTAAGAACATTCCACATTGCATTTTGACTAATAAATTCCAAATAATCAAATGATTTCAGAGCAGAGTAATATATTTGAGCATTCATTCCTTTACAGATTATTTGCTGATTTTGCCGATTACTCGTATCCATCACCCGAGTCGTCGCTTAATATTGTATAACTACCGTTTGTGCTCGCGAGACATGCGCGCTCGCTTGATCCAAAGGGCGTGATTGAGCCGGATTGATGACCGCGTGAAAGTTTGGCCTAGGATGTTAGATGGATCCCGTAATCCTTCCGCGAAAAGTGCCTTTCCCTCTTTCGTCCTAGTAGAGCTTTCCCGACTTGATTGATATGCGCGTCCCGGACGCATGTGAAAGGACAGGGATTTACTAGGCCCAAATACCAAATCGGGAGAGGAAAGAATTGAAAGGAGAAAGGGAAATGTTGTAAGTGGGGACGAAGTTGGGGCGCGAGGGGTTGAGAGGGAGGAAAAGGTTGAGACAGTTTGAATTATTTTGTTAAATCCAATTGTATTTCGGTCTTTAGACTCAAGTAAATTACGGTAAATTATAAGTAATTAATCAGGTTCATTTTCAATAGCTGTTTAACCCAAAATGTGGTCATAGAAGAAGTTTTACGATGACCGGAGAGTTTTTATCAAGAAACCTTATTGAGGTTGTGAAGAAATGACCAGTGATACCTTATATATGTAGCATAATGTTGTGCATTTATTAAAAGAATAATGGAAATGGAATGTGCGAATTAGAAGTATATTGGAAAAAGTAACATGAACGGATGAGGAAACAAGATAGAAAGTTTTATGATGGCTAGCGAAAAGGGAAACCTTTTAGGAAAAACGCAATTCAGTCAAATAGAATGAATTCGTGGGCATTTTGAATGGCAATAGAGTTTTGAAGACTGTAATAGAGGGGTGAATGCTACTTAAAAGTCCATCTTTACTGATAGATTGCAGTGATATTTTGGCTGCTTTGATTTAATCAACTCGGCAGTCACCATTATTATGGATTAAACGGAAAGAAAATACTTTTCAGTTTCGTACGATATAATTCCTTTCTTGCTTTTACAGAATGAGTTCGACAAAGTAACTCTCTCCACCATAGCCCATATTATGGATTTTCTACACTTATACCCATATCGCATGCACGTTTTTAAGGAATTTAATATTCATTATTTGCTTCATGGTCTTTAAAGACCGAAACTGAGGAAGTTCAGAGGTTTATTACATTGATCAAAATCGGTAAAGAGGGGATCGCGTCTATCATTACAATGTTCGCTGCCCACCTTATCTGAAGAATGTTTTATGGATTCAGTAGAATGTAAGAATAAATATTTTAAGCGATTGGATTTCCTTAGTTGAATATTGAGTCAAAAATATCTCTCGCCTTGCAGCGAGAAAGAGGCATGGTAATTCCTTGTTACTTCTTACCAGGAAATGGTTAATGCTTGGCAAGAGAAAAGTTGAGGCACAGAACGCACATTGATGACTTACAGTTGACAGATGCGTTGCTTTAATGAATTAACACAAAGGATTACTTTTATAACTGTAATAATATACTTTATAAACGGCCCCCATTAAAATACAGACATTTTTCAATCTATAAAAATCATTCGTCTTTATCGAGGCTCGAATCCTCAATCCTATCGTTTTCCATCGGAGTGATGGGATAAATTAAGCTATCACGCCTTTGATACTCTCATCCGCGGGTTACTCTGTTAATGTAATCTTTAGCGGTGCCTTCCATAGTACTTTGAATTTGTCGAAGGAAAATATTTTTTTTAAAGTAAGTAATGAAAATAAATGTTATTTGAGATTAGGTTTAAACGAGGACAAAGTCTAAAAATCAAAATAGAAATCAATTTTTAAAATGAAGCAATAACAAGAATTTTATGAAAACTATCACAGATAATGCTGCCTATTTGTCGTAGCATAGCGGTAAAAGTAAACATTTGTTGAAGTAATCGCAGCAGTATACTACACACTGAGTGTAAACCTTAATATTTCATTACCACGAATAACAAGGCTCAACTTGTAACGCTACTCTACAGCAACCTCTGCCTCAATTCCACATGCATCTAATCCTCCTTTTTCCATTACGTTGTCTTTCCATTCACTCTCACTACCACCCAGGCCTAGCAGAGGATAACATTATTACACCGATTATAATATTCTTAACCTACCTTTCCTGTTCATGTTAACTTATTTACGAGAAATATTTCTCCATTAGGAATGTTAACGTTTGAAATAAATTACGCCCACATTTTAAAAAGATAAAACATGTCAAATATTACATCGTCATTTATAAAAAAAATGTTTTAAAGAAAATCCGTATTATTTGCACTATGTTTTCTTTTCATATCTTTTCACTATGTAATTTCCATCATCTCAAGATGCTTGAGAGCTAATTAATATAATTAAAATTATAAATATATCACCGAATTGTGGTGACTTTTGAATAAAAAATATTTTTGAAATAATGTAGGTAACTCCTAATTTTTAATGGGATCATATTGTGTCCCAGGGCAATATATATATATATTTATCTTCGTTTACTTCCCCTTTCATCCATGGTACGATGAAATACACCCCCATGTAAGCTGGCACCTACGCTAATTGGGAGATGTAATCCCGGTAATTAAGCCCACGTTCCCTTCTAATTGTCATGCCTCCTTTGAATTTTCGATTTTGGATTTTCCCGAAGCTCCATTCGAGATTTTCCTCGTGATACATGTAATGTATTTTTTATATACACATATATATATATATATATACATAATTATGTGTAAAGTGAGCCTCGTGCACAATTACATACATTAAATCGACGTAGAAGCAAACGAGAATTTTTCCCTTTCCAATGAAGACGCAATTAAATCTATAACACACTTTCAGGATACCTCACATGAACATGGATACTCGTTCGCATGAATTGAAGTTTTAATTAATTAGAAATGTAAAGTGAGCTCCTTTTCTCACTACATGGCCTCAATTCCGCGAAAACGACGTCGTTTAACCGAGCACGAAGTGGCGCCATGTCACGAAATTAGGAGCTCTCTCCCTCCAACGAAGCAATTTGCACCTCGCCTTGCTCGATTTAATGGAAGCTTGGATAATCGGAGAGTCCTCGCCTCAAATTTTAATTCCAATTAAATGTGTTTTTGATATTTTGAATCCCCAGCACCCACTTACACCTCATCCCTCGCTTTACTTCTACATAAATGCTTTACATGTTTTTATCTTTAGGATTTGTTTCCAAATGCATATGATAAATTGTTTTATCATGTGCACGGCTAACGACGCATTCACATAGCTTTGCAATCATTTTACGGCGTGAAAACTATGCGCATATCTTACCGAAATTAAAATCTGAATCCCAAGGATATTCAAACAACGACTTTGACCAATGAAGCTAATGAGATGTCTCCTTCCAATGTAAATGTATGATATTTTTAATGAATCGGAATGTCAAGATGAATTACCATGCAAACAAAACTGTCACAGGTAATCGTAGTCGTTTGCATTGCACCACTGTACGCGAGGTCAAACTTTACTTTTTTAAGTTCAACAGATTCAGGCTTAAGGTCGTGGAAGTTCTTCATAATGAATGTAAGGGGAGTTTGCACTTTTCCACAGATTTATTATAGCGTATGACGCGTTTCAACTCACAGAGTCATCACGGGTACAAGACAAAATTAACAGTGAGGAGTCCATATTTATATGTTGAGTTACGGTTGGGAAGGGAAGGTGAGTAGGGGGGGGGGAAGGAGGGAGAAGAGGCGGTGAGGTTACTGACAGGAAAAACCGAAAATTGGGAGACGAAGAAGATGGAACGTTGGTAGCAGGTTGTTGCATAGCAGGGGTTTAACGAGGAAGGCTTAGGAACCTCGGGGAAGGAATTGTCCGGTGAAGGAAAAGGGGGGGTGGCAGGAGGAGACGGGTTAAAAGGGTTTTTCTAGGAAACCGAACATAATGTCTGGTTGTAGTGAAAGGGAAGAGCCACGTGTGTCAAGGGGAAGGGGGGGGGGGGAAGGTGAAATATTTGATTCATGGAAAATAAGACGTCCGGTGGCATTGGGAGATAGGAGACCCGTGATTCAAGGGGGGGGGGAAGAGATTGCCATCGATGTACCGCGCTATTAGATGACGTCATTGTCTCTCGCAGTTCATTAGTAAAGTTTTACTTTACATCCTCTCACACAATGAAGCCTATATCATTTATAAACAAACAAGTATTCAAATAATTGGATACCTTTTACGTTTTTCAGTGAAAAGAGAGATATATAGAAAAAAGATACGTTTATTGAACGGAATGAAAGAAGGTAGAACGCATTCGTAATGTAAGAAGACCTTGTTTTATTGTGAAATATTAGGTTGTCTTTTGTTAGGGGAACCTAAGACATATATTTATTTTAATCCGTGTCAATTCTAATTATAATTTAAACAAAGACTATCAAATAATAAAATGAGTAATACAAATGGTACATGTTTCAGTTACTAACTGACGTGTTTTGAATTTTTCCCTGTCTGTTTTGTAGTACATGGGTTTTTCAGCTTTATAACTGAGTGACTGAATATACCACAGTAGTGATACTGTCATCTGAGAATAAGAAAAGTGGGTTGAAATCTTAAAAATATCCACTCAAAGTGCTCTAAGACTATGATGCGATTGATTTGGTCCCTATAGGTTGCAGTGCGGCAAAACTTGTAGACGTTTGTATTTACATGTGGTTATTTCTTGATGCTCATTACAACGAGTGATTTGATTTAATTTTAGTCTTGGTGACACCCATGAGGCACTTTATTCATGTCAGGGTTATATTGATTAATTGATGGATTCCAAAAAATCATCAACCTTAATAGATAATTGAAAAAATATGGTATATTAATTTATACACCCGAAAGAGATAAGTATAAAGTTTTTGCAATGTAAGAAAAATCGGTTTGGTGCTAAATTGAGACAGTAAATTCATTTTTCACTGGGTTCCGACACGGAGTACCAACGTCTGACCTTTCATGCTGTCCTTGCCCATACGGGTGCTTAGTGATACTCATACTATATGTGTATATGTGTATGTGTATAAAAATATATATATACATATATATATATTCATTTACATAGAAATAGAGATAAGGAAATGGGAAAGGAACACACATAAAGAATGTATGCGTGTGTGTGTGTGTATATATATATATATATAACTTAGGCAGTAACACACAGCACGAGAACGCATAAAAAGAACACTCACAATAATATCTTGATAATTTCGACGGACTCGAGTTCCGTCTTCTTCGGAAGATAAGATATGACTGAGGAAAAGGGCACGTGGTGCTGAGAGAGTAGGGGACGAGGGAGAGGGGAAAAACAGGTAGTGGGGAAGGGGTAAAGGAGGGGTATGTGGAGAGGAAGAAAGCGGAGCGGAGAACAGGTGGTGGGAGAGGGGTGAAGGAGGAGGTTATGGAAGGGGAAAGGGAGGCCAGAGGGGAGCGGAGATGGAATAAGGAGGATGCGGAAATAGTAACAAGCGACACAGAAAAATAACACTTCATCCACAGATACCACAACACCCATGACCAAGGCATCAACTGACCAAGTCATCATAAGGGCTTGACAAGTCAAAACCCAGGGCAAGGATGACAAAATATATGCAGATGAATAAATTGTCCCACCACCTCGCAAGAAAAAAATCCACCTACATCCACCCCAGCCCCCTCCCCATTTAGTGAACGACATTGAGACCCGGATGTTGATAGGCTTTACACAGCCATATAAATGCCAATTCCTTGGTTTTTAATTTTATAGGGTTATCGGATGGTGGAAGGGATGCTAGCACGGAAAGATCGTAATGTAAAGCGATGCTTTTATGATGCACGAGTTTATTTTAATAATGAGGGCTGAAAATGAAATAGATGTAATGAAAGGAGCGTATGGGCAGACCCCTGCTTAGGACCTCATATGTCACAAGAGTATTCATGTTTTCAGCCTGTCATACTACCTATCGGACACCTCTGAAAGGTGTTCGCGAGTACTATTTCTCTTCCTCCCTCGAATTTCTTCCTTCCATAGCGTCTTAAATATTCCACTGCCACTCCTCCTTCCACCTTCTCGAATGTCACTTGAAATTTAAACTCCTTCCATCACCAAAAGTAAAATTCGTCGATATACCTCCACTCTGTGTAAATGTAAATCCCCATACTCACATTTCGATCCCACCCCCACATACCCATATCCATTACATCTCCTAGCCGTAAAACAACATTTTTATAAATCATACAGCACTCTACGACGTATATGTTGAAGTCCACGCATAAATGGTATTCCTAGGGCCAACGCCAGTATTATGGGATGACTTGAACTATTTACTAATTAGTAAATACTTCAACTGAAAACTTTTTAAGGAGGGTAGTTATGCTTGGAAACTTTCGAAGTTTTATCGAAGTTAGAAGAGTTAGAATTAGAGACTTTTAAGAAATGGGTATGGAGGATTTCCCTTAAGGTCTTTACTTAATGAGTAACTTAAATAATGTACCCCTTTCTTTCAAATCCTTCTTTCGTCATCACCTTTCTTTACTTCATATTCTTATTAATAACCACTATGTTCCTTTCTACCTATTACTGGCTCAACAGTACATATCTACTCCTCTTGCTCAAAGTTACTCCATTCTATTTTAAGCCTTCAATTGTTCACAGCAAATTGTGAGCAAAACACGTTGCCGTTACTTGTATATATTTCGGTATTGGATATTTTCCCTCAGACATGAAACCCCAGAAGGGTTGCAAAATTCTGCAAACGGAAACTGATCATGAGCGATACAGTTTGACCTTTTGGTTTCGAATGTCGTTGTGTGGAATTTCCACGAAGTCACTTTGAAACTCCGGGAAGGGCGTTTCTGTGATCCACCTATAGAACTAACCCTTTGACCTATAAATCGCCATGGGAGCCCGGCGTGAACTTGGAGCAAACAATTTAGAGATTTAACCTTTTTGGCATACCTTGCTTTGTAGCAGAAGTATGTCGTGAAACTAAAACGGGAATTGGAAGATTTGTTGGAATTTTGGGAAATTGAGGGAATAGTCATGGAAGGCGCAAATACAGATTAAACATTTTTCAAAAGTGGGATTTAACATGGAGGGTCCGTGAAATGATCCAACTAAAAGGATTAACTTTTCCTATTTGCAATTTAGAATCGCTATGGAAATAATCCGTAGCGCGGTTAAATTGCCACAAATGTGCTTTTTCAGGATTATATCTCTATATTTTTCTAACTTTTGTTGGAAGGTCACCTGCAACATAGTTAAGCTGATACCATAAAGTGAATATGTTGAAATAGAGAGAAATAATTTCATATTATAATGTGTTGAAACAAGGAATATTTACGAGAGATTAGTATGTTAGAAATACATTAATACACTATCCGCTGCAGTAAGTTTCGAAGCCTGAGGAAAGACCTCTAAGAAAGAAGGCTTAGGAAATACCTAATATTCGAATTACTAACATTTAAAAGACATTTGAAGTTTATTGATCATTCTAATAAAAGGTTTTCATAACTTTTGGGCAGGATACGAGTTTTGTTTCAAATTAATTGTGTGAATATCATAAATCTCTTTTCAATTTATTGCATAAACTGAAGAACACCTCACACCATCAGGCTTACCTTTCAGTTAACGTAGATCCTGAAAAGTTTAAATCGCAAAAATAGGGAAACAAAAGGATAATGATTGTGAGGAATGCAAAGTTAAGGATATATTCACGCCCAGAATGGACGCATCTGTTATATTTGAAGTGTAGAGATTGTATCTCTGGCAGTAAACAGTCCAATGGTCACATCTCCGAAAAGAAATAACATGGCATCACTTAGAGTATAAAAGAGTGCAATAAATTATGTCAAATTGCCTCGGATTAAAGTTTGAAGGGTTATGAAGACTAAGATAACCACGGACGTTGTTACAGAAAAATTAAGAAAGGACTAACTGACTAACTGAGTTATAAGAAGACCGCAGGCCGATTGTGGCGCAGTGAACCCTCATCTGTAAATCGTTTGCACGCATTGTTGAAACAAGAAATATATTTATAAGTTATTGAGTAACAATCAGTAATGTAATATTGCCAACTAAATGCAAAAATACGTCTATAAAAGTAAAAAAAAAACTGAAGGTTTAAGAAACAAGTGAAAATTTTGCATCAAGATGGATGAGTAAAATTTGCTGCGCTCACCTTGGTTGAATAATCATTTGAACTAATACCGAGAAAAAAAGTATCATATATTTTTAAATGCCATCAGCCTGAATATACAAATATCTTTACTCCTAAGTCAATTTCATTAAATTATAAAAATTGTTAGAGTTGCTAAATTATTTTTTTTATATTATTGCATTTTTACTTGCATTATTCTTAAAGTACGGGACAAACAATTGGAAAAAAATATTTGTAGAGTAACAGCTAAAAAATACGACGTAAATTTCCATTTAAGTTCGAATTCACGAGAGTGAAATTAAACGAAGAGAATATGTCATTTTATTTTTATTTATTTGAATGAATTTATTAATTATTATTTATCGTTTATCTTATTTATTACTATTTATCAATTAATTTATATTTTGGATGGGCACATACTGAACACCACTAAACATCTTAGTCTTGCATAACGAAATGAAATCTTACACACTACACTATAATAGACCTCCCTTTAATTTGGCATGCATTCTACATACGAGGGTCATCCGGAAAGTAGTACCCGTTCGTGCCGCATGAAGTGCTGACGACGCGAGTAGCCGCTGGACGAGGTCAGATAGCTTCAGTGGCTTGTCTGCCTTCTCTGAGCCAAGTTGCGTGACGCTAGCATTGCCTGTGTTGTTTCTGTGATTGTTTACAATGTTTAAAAAAATTTAGAACGCCGCCAGTTGTGAAGTGAGGGCAGTGATTAAATTCCTCAATGCAAGAAACGTTCGCCCATGTGGTATTCATCGCCAATTAAAGGAGGTGTATGGAGACAATGTAATGGACGAGTCGTCTGTTCGGCGGTGGTGTCGCAACTTCAACATGGGGAGGGGGAACACACACGACGATGAGCGTTCGGGGAGACCGTCTGTCATTACAGACCAACTGGTGAGCTCAGTTGACGAATTCGTGAGGAACGATCGGCGCGTCACAATTGATGACATCTGTGAGCATTTTCCCAATGTTTCTCGAACAATTGTTCATGAAATTGTTAAACACCATCTGCATTATGCAAAAATTTGTGCAAGATGGGTCCCTCGCATGCTTACAGATGAGCACAAAACCAAGCGTATGGCTGCAGCACTGACGTTTTTGGGAAGTTATTCTGATGAAGGAGACTCTTTCTTGACTCGCATAATTACTGGTGACGAAACATGGGTTTGCTATGCATCACCTGAGAGTAAACGACAGTCAATGGAGTGGCATCATGCTCATTCACCAAACAAACCAAAAAAATTCAAGACAGTTCTGTCTACCAGGAAACTCATGGCAACCATTTTCTGGGATCGACGAGGTGTATTGCTTATTGATTTTATGGCCCGTGGAGACACTATTAATGCCAATGCGTATTGTGAAACATTAAAGATATTACGGCGGGCAATACAAAATCGGCGGCGAGGTCTATTGTCTACTGGTGTCATTCTCGTTCATGACAATGCCAGGCCTCATGCAGCTGGGATAACACAAAAACTTTTGCAGCAATTCAAATGGGAAACTTTCGACCATCCACCGTATAGCCCGGACTTGGCCCCTTCATATTTTCATCTCTTTACAAAGCTTAAAGACTTTTTGGCAGGAAAAAGATTTGTCAGCGATGAAGAACTTAAAGAAGGAGTGACCCTGTATCTCAATGAGCTGGCGGCGAAGGACTATGCAGCAGGAATGCAGAAACTTGTCACACGTTATGACAAATGCCTTAATTTGCTTGGAGATTATGTTGAGAAGTAGTTTAAAGTATCCTCTTTCAAATAAAATTTTTTATGTTTGTTAATATTTACTTTTGTGTCTTTATTTCACGAACGGGTACTACTTTCAGGATGACCCTCGTATATCCCTGCATCACGTCTGATATGCCTATCTTCTTTCCCCCCCCCTCCCGCCATACTTGCGTAAGGTTCTACCCTCTATAGCACAATACTCTATCCACTTTTGTTTTTATATGGATTTCCTAATGTAATTTCCCTTCTTCGATAATCCTATGTAAAAACCTCAGCGTCTGCCTTTCTCTCTGCTTAGCTTATTTTCCCCATTTTTAACACATCTAAATCACAAAAAACTCCATTTTACTTACATTTTATGCCTCAAATACTATGTGTCAGCTCTATGCTTTACCATGTTCCAAAAAAAAGTATTTAAATTATGATCTTGTATTTGCTATACATTAATTTCTTATAGCCACAACGAAATTTGTCTTTTATCTCATCCTTTCTAGGGCAGTTGATGTCATGATTAGAGGAGTGAATCTAGTTCAATGAAACTGTTCACTGGTTTGTAATATGAATTATCCATTTAATTTTCGTGAGATGAATAATTTTAAAATCTCTTTCACATACTCGGCACTTAACAATCTTTTTTAAAATGAGCACCTGTGCGTGCAGTTATTCACCATTACGGAAGAGAACTTCAGACTAGATATCCGTTGCATTACCTTGGGCTTGATTTACTGCTCACTCTAATTATACCACATATAATAATTTCCTATAAATCGGGAACTTGCTTCGTTTCATTTGTCCATCTAATTTGAGTATTATTCTGTGCTATTACCAATATAATACCCGGTGACCATAAAATTAAATTGCTCGTGTGATTGTTTTATTGCCAATGGGCGGCAGGCTTGGCGTCCGATAATGGCCTTCCTCTGAGCTATTCGAATGCGCAACGACTTCATATAAAATGGACTCGTACCTTAAATCAATATACTTAAAAAAAACATTTACTATAAGCGTAAACGAGTGTCATAGTTCGTTTTTTGCTCTTTTCATTCAAGCTATCGGTTAAGTGTTAGTAAAATAGGCGTGGTTGACCAAGAATTGTTTTCCATTATCTCCAAATTCATACAATAACTTTACAAAAATCACATGATGTTTCAGTCTAATGACATTATCTAATTTAATGTTAATTTTGAAGTGAAATGTATAAATGGATTAGTTAGCCATTAGCAAGGGTTTTAAAAGTTAACGTGCAAGTAATAGAATTTTTATATACAAGGTGTACACCTTGTTATTTAGAACTCATTGTGTTGATGTAAAAGTGTTTCAGCAATCTGTTCCGGTTTATCTGCAGGACACTAAGTAGTCTTATACACTTTTGAGTCAAGTACATCTTTTACAATAGGGGGGTTCATACTCATTCTAACAATTTAATAATGCATTCGTGAAAAAGACTATTTTTACACACAATGATTATTCGATTACCTATCAAAATTGATATGTCTAAGGGAGGAATTTTATAAGATGTATCATTAATCTTCCTGTGGAACTATTGAAATATTTAGGAAAATGTAGACAGGATATGAGAAAGGAATCTGGCCGGAAGGCTTTGTGAGTTCAGTGTTAGTTACTGTTCCGAAAAAGGTAAATACTACATCATGTGAGGATTATAGAACAATAAGTTTGATATCCCATGTAGATAAAGTTATTCTCAGGATCATCAACAAAAGGATAGAGAGTAAGGCAAATGATTACTTAGGGGATTATCAGTTTGGGTTTAAGAAGGGGAGATGTAAGCGTGATGCTATTGCTGTAATGAGATCACTATTTGAGAGGAATATAGAATACAATCAGGACGTTTTTGCCTGATTTGTAGATTTCGAAAAAGCGTTTGATAGAGTGAATTGGGTGAAACTAATGCGTGTATTGCAGAGAAGAGGAATGGATTGGAGGAAAATTGAGTGAATTGGAGGTTCAGTGCGATATATATGGGATGAGAATCGATGTTAATTAAACAAAGGTTATGCGATTTTCCAGAAAGAAAAAAGGCTAAGCTAAACATTAAAATAGGAGGGCAAAAAATAGAGCAGGTAGAACAGTTTACATATCTCGGAAGTGCTTTGGACCAACTCGGTCAATGTAGTAGGGACGAAGGAGAAGAATTGCACTATGCAAGGAGGATTTCTCAAGGAGGAGGGAGTTGACGAGGACGTTGAGTAGGGAGGTTATGAAAAGAATCGTAAAAACTTTGATACTGAGTGTAGCTATCTATGTACGGCGCGGAAACGTGGTCACTGAAGCAGAAGGATAGGCGTAGATTGGAGCCTTTTGAAAAGTGGGTGTGGAGAAGAATGGAGAAAGTGAAATGGACTGAAAGAAAAACAAATGAGGAAGTATTGGAGATGGTGGGCGAGGAGAGGGGTTTGTTGAGAGAAATTCTATGGAAGCAGGAAAAACGGATGAATGGCGTATTGAGCGACAGTGGAATGTTGAGGAAGGTAATAGAGGGGAGAATGTTGGGCATGCGAGGAAAGGGCAGGAACAGGATAGGGATTTTGGACGGGATGAAGGGAGGAAGGAGGTACACAGAGATGAAGAGGGAGCTGATGTAGGGTAGATCGCTGGATTGGGTTTTGTTTGGAGTTGCAAAATATTTATTTGATAGTTTTGTCCATCGAAAAACCTACTTTAACCGGTAAATTACCTAATAATAATAATCATTAATCATCAATCGTCGATCGCAGTGGATAGCCCACGAATTGAATGATTTATTTGGTCTTAATATTGGGCCTGCCACTCTGGCCTTCATAATGTAAACTTAATCGGTCATTTTTTAAGTTTTGGCACCATTATCTAACTTTTATTTCACCCATTACTATATTTTAATAAGATAGGTAGAACTACTGATAAATTTGGGCAGCCGATTATCCTTTTTCATCCAAAAATCGAATCACAGGACGCACTTTGCAGCTGGCTGGAGTAACTGATTTTGAGTACAGTGTCATTTGCATTCACCGACTAAGTACTATTGAATCAAAATAGTTCAGTGGCGTCAGAAACAATTAATGAATGGCGCTGCATGCTTATTATTTTGTTCTTACCCGTCAATATTTAAGCGTAAGAAAATGGTTCTTACTTTATAAATGAGGCTTATATTTATCAACGATAACTCTAATCGGCTTATCAATTGCTTTTGATAACCTAAAGCGTTCCAAATTAACCCCAGGGTGTATAAAATTCGCATTTATCTTAAAGATGTGAAGATCCAGAATCGTTCCCTGCCATACACTTTGACTTATTATTTGTTCATAATAATTTTAATATTAAATGATATCCAAATATATGAACATAGAATTGAACCAGAGACCCTCCAGTTGGTAACCTGACGATAAACATGCTGTACTACTGGGTACATACCGCTTTTGTAACTGGGAAATTGATCCAGGCAATTTGGTAGTTTTCTTGCCCGTCCGTTTCATAGGTGGTTTCCGCCCGGCGGGAATGGGGTCCATGATCCACCCGCCAGCCACTGTGTTCTGGCTGGAGTCCTGTACTTCCCCACTCTCGTGTAAGGACCTAGCCACATTGACATACCCGTTCCCGTTAGATCCTCAAAGTTTAGCAATTATGGGTCCGAACGAAGGTTGGATGGGCGACTCACATGCCATTAAAGTGGTGCTCTTGTCCCCCATCTGGATTTGGCAGGCAGGTTAAACACGATTTGGCACGATGGACCAAGAGCCTTAGCTGCCCGGGGCTGTTGTCGAAACCCCTCACCAGACCAAAAATCAATCAATATCCCCCATCCTCCGGTATACCTCCCTTGGATCTCCTTTGGTCCTACATCTACAATCTATATGGTATTGTAAAAGCAATTACTAGGGTGTGTGGCAGGAGGTGATTTGAAATCAAGTAAGCAACATCAACTATCAAAATTTTCGTCATTTTTAGTGACAATGTGTGAGTAAAATGGTTTATATAATGTATACCATGATCACTTCAAATATATCGAACACTTAATCTTAATGAGATGTATCTTTTTGCGCATAAGAGAGTTCTTGAGAATAAGGGCAGTGATTTACTATATTATTAAATGCTTGTGTTTATGGAAATATTTATATGGGTGCAAGGAATCGATTTTGTTATGAAAAAGTACTTCAATTCTCTTTGTGTCTCAAGAAAACTCACCTCTTTGAATCAAAACTCCTTTACCTTTCTAAAAAGCCTTCTAAGTCTTGTCTGCTCTAGATTCAAGAGGCTTCTTACTTAATTTCTTCAGGATTACTGTGACGCTTACTCGCTTCTAGAGGCAATGTTTTAAAAATTTATCAGATTATCTCTGTATCGTTAACAATTACATGATTAAAATTTTCTTACATGGATCTCAAATACTTGCCACTTATTTTAAAGGTGTCACATCTTCGTTATCTCTCCTTTTTCTCTCCCTTAGCTCTTCATCACTCTTTTCCCCAATTCGTACGATGCAACATAACTTATTCGACGTTGAACCCCGTATTCTTCCAATGTGTGCAGTCCATTAAAAACTATGATATCAGCGTAGACCGCACCGAAGTATTTGGTCTGTTTTGAAATGCTTAATTCGGTTCCATTAATTTCCAAATTAACTTTTTAACATTTTTTTTCTTTTCTCCAGTTCTGCACATTTTATGATATTAAATTTTTAAACTGTATTCCTGTAGCCACAGCGATATCTGATCTAAATATGTAAAGGGTAACCTGCGATCTTTTGGAGTCCTTGTTTAATCCTTGATTAATTAATCAATAATTCGTGGTTAATCATACATTTTAACTTTATCACAAAAAATTCAATTTGTTGATTTAATCCGCAATAATTTAACGGACGGTTCAAGGGTGAGTGAATCCCAAACTTCTGATTCCCCCGAGGGTGACGTAGGTGGCAGAGGGGATTCTGGGTGAATAGGAGGGGAAGTGGTGGATGAGAGGAAAGAAGTCGAGAGAAATTGGGAGTTTTTTTTTCGTGAAAGCGTCCTCGCAGGTGCGCGCGCGGGTCTGTGCGTGCGTGTGTGTTTGTAAGCAATATAGAGGGTGAAAGTTGAGAGGGTGGTGTCCAAAAACAGCCAAGGGGAGAGAGGGTTGTTGTGTGAGCTTTGCCTCACGCGGAGGCTTCTTTTGCCTCCCAACTCTCATCCTTTCCTGAGCTCAACGCATGTCGGAAGATGGCGGACGTTGAGTTCGCGACAGACTTGACGGGCGAACGGATTTCGGTTATGGAGGGGAAGCGGAGACCACAGTCGCTATCCAGTGAGAGAGACGGAGAGGGTGGGGAAAGGGAATCCGACAGGATTTTTGCTCTGCGAGTTACGGAGAAACTTAAAGTGGAGCTTTCGATGACAAGGCAGTGCGAATTCGCCTCGGATAGGAATCGCAGTTAATTAAACAGTGTGGAACTGGTGTCAAATATTAAAGATGACATCAATTTTATTCTCAAACAAATAGTTTGCTTCATCTCCGTTACATTGATTGGATTTTAGGTTCTCCTTAAGTCGATAGAACATGACCTTACAAGAAATCCTTCCATCATTGTATCCAAGATGCCTAGAACAACTCTTGTAGCGATCCAATTAGAACTCTCAGGCCCGGTTTTGTAATGTCTCCTAAAATTGAATCATTAGTTTACCTTAACTTGGATAATTGGATTACTTAACTCTGATGTTACCAAATAATGTGATTTAACAATAAAATAAAATAACTAATTGGTGAATGTGAATATCCTAACCGTAGTAACATCGTCTGTGAGTTGTTGAACATATTATATGTCGGTAATGAACTCAATTATCGGTGATAAAACTTAGTTTTGGCTTTAACCCGAGGTTAACATTAATCTTAAGTTTAACCAGACATTATGTAATATGGTTTAGGAGTCAGGCCTAGGTAAATATGTAAATAACTGGAACTAATTTTACGGAAAATCAATAGAGAGCGCGTTGAGAATTTCGTAAATGACGAAAAAACTGGGCGAAAAAGCGCTCCTGCAGCGCCAAGCCGCTCCTTTGCTCCTGCAGCGCCATCTACTGATTCATTGAGAAGCTATAGCAGCATTTTTTTGGTTTCAGAAGTTGTTTGCTTTTCCGTGCATGCAAACAACAATGTCCGCGACAATCGTTGATCCCGCCAGCTGCGAAGTGCGTTCTGTCATACGATTCTTGTATGCAAAAGGATTTTCGGCTGCTGAAATTCATCGGGAATTATGATTAGTTTATAAACCTACAGTTATGAGTGAAGGAAAGGTTAGACAATGGTGCCGTGATTTTAAAAATGGACGAACAAATGTCCATGACGAAGAGTGAAGTGGTAGTCCCAGTATTCTGACCGATGAAATTGTTTCGCAAGTGGAACAAAAACTGCGATGTGATCGTCGATTGACAATTAATGGCTTGAATGAACAATTTCCTCAACTTGGACGCACTACTGTCTACAATATTGCCACGGAAAACCTCGGATACCACACATTGCGTGCAAGGTGGGTACCGAAAATGCTCACCGACCACCACAAAGAGCAAAGAATTTCCAGTGGACGAGAGTTTTTGGGTCGTTGGGAACTCTTTAAACCACCCACCGAACAGTCCTGACCTTACACACAGCGACTACTTCCTCTTCTTGCACTTGAAACAGTGGTTCGGTGGACAACGTTTCGAAACCGAAGAGGAACTCAAGAATGGCGTTGTCGATTGGTTCAACCCTCAGGCGGCGAGTTTCTATGCAGAGGGGTTAAAGAAGCTGGTGCAGCAGTACGAAAAATGCTTAGAAGTGAACGGCGATTAAGTAGATAATTGAAGTAGGTTTGTAGCTAACTAAAAGTGCCAATAAAATGTGTTTCATATGAGAATATTTTTTCCTGTGACCAAACGGGCCTTACTTAATGAACACGCCTCGTATGACGACCGATTATCAATGTGGATGAAATCGCAAATTGTTAAAGGTGAAATTTAAACCTTTCTATGGAAACAAATTCAAAATCTCAATGATTTTCTATTTTCAAATTACAACTTCTTTATTAATTTCCTGCCGTGGGCTTTATCGAAGGTGAATACCCTGTGTTAGAATCAGTAGCAACCTACTGCTAAAGATAGTATTCTGATGGATCCAATACCAAGTTTTACTCTATTTTAAATACCCAAATAACGGAAAAATAAATAAATACCCGAAATCATCCATTCAAAAAAGACAATCGACATCCATCTTGTCTCGCTTCATTCAACCACACAAGCGTATTATTCTTCTACCTCTATCTGGTCTGCCTCTTCTAACTCACCACCACAACCTCAAACAGTCCGTTTACACACAGTATGCCCAGCATCCATTTTTCCCACGCTTCTTTCGGATTCACTCAAAACATTCTTACCTCCTTTGCCATGTTTTGTTTTTGTTTCCGTCCATTTCACTTTTTCAATTCTTCACCGCACTCACATCTCAAAATTCTCCCACATGCGATAAGACTCTCGCGTTATGGTCTAAGTTTTCGCATAGTACAATGTTACTCTCGTCATTAAAGGTTTCACTAGTATTTTTAACCGTAATTAAGAGTCCCGTAATCAACAACCACGTCTGAAAAAATCAAAATAATGCCACATTTATGAATTAGTTTCTTTTTATTTTAATTTTTATGGGATGGTGCCAAAACATGAAGCTTAAATCCTTTCTGTCATTATGGAATTAGAAGAAAGCAAAATCGGTTGCAGATTGAACTTGTAAGGGTACGATTTCTGTCATGTTAAACTCACGAGTCATTCATCTGACGAATTTCTTTTCTACAGCGATTCTACCATGTTGCGGCCGTCATGACCAACTTTCATCGTGACGTTCTTTCTCATTTCCCGCCGTCCATCCTGCGTCATTCGTACCCCCTTCTCTTTCTCCGTCGACCTTCTCTGGCCCGAATCTTATCTCTTGCTGTGTCCCTACTCACCTTAAGCCTTATCCTCGTATTTATTTCTTCGCTTTCCACGTAACTCGCCCGTCCCTGCTAAAACTCCAGGGTATATATGGAAATATATACCCTGGAGTTATATATATATATATATATATATATATAGTATATATAATAAAAATATGTATGTATGTATATATATGGGTGTATATATATATATATATATATATATATATATATATATATATATATATATGTGTGTGTGTGTGTGTGTGTGTATGTATGTATGTAAATACGAAGTCCCGCCATACGGCGCACAAATATTCATTCAAACACAGAAATAGGTATAAGGAAAGGGGATAGGAAAACACATAAAGGCGAACACAGGACATGTGGGGAAGGCGGTTTTTTGGGCAGATCACGAATGTAAAAATATTTCCTTAGCCGCGATTTGAACACCGGACCTTCCACTTGCCGGGCGGATGTGCTACCAACTACACCACCAAGGAAACCTAGTTTACGCTGAGATCTGCGATGTTTTAAAACGCCCAAGTGCTCCGAATCATTTGCCAAAGGAAGGCTTTAGGGAGCTGTTCCACCCACCAAAGGAGAAATAGACAATACACACAAGAAGAGGGGACAGTCGGTTAGAAAGCATATAGTATCATAGAGAATACGAACAGTACGTTTCATGGCACGCATAGCCAGAAGAAGAGATGAGCCACATTGGCCAGATACACATTCAAATAATATATATATATAGTCACTTTATTGGAAAAACCACGAACGTGCACAATAATGTATATTCACTAAATAGTCATAGCAAAAACAGAAACTCAAAAATATAAAAGAGGGACTCACTAATTCTCGAATTTTCGATGGTGCAACCACCTTTCTCAAGAGGAATTAGGAACAGAACTAGGAACTTCTGTCTTCTGAACCTCTTTTATATGTTTTGGTTTCTGTGTTTGCTATGACTATTTCGTCAATGTACATTATATATATATATATATATATATATATATATACACTTATGCGTTGGGCTATTGACCGGAGGGTCCCGGGTTTAATTCCCGGGCAACACACTCAGGGTACCTGCAGCTCCACCCAAACTACAGGATACTACTACTACCTGACTACTCTATGTATATATACTAACTACTGTATTTGAATTTTCGTGTACTAGATCTAGGTGACACGTCCATTTTTTAAGGAATTTGTGAACCAATGAGCTTTCTAATTTATATTATCAGTTTCGTATCAGACCGTCTTCTTTAAAAAGGCTGTAATCCTAGGTTTTCTAGTGTGGTGAGATGAATATATCAGTTTCTTTACTTCATCTGTGAAAATTAGAATAGACATGATGTGTTGTGGGTTGCTGTGGTCCACGGGTAGTCGGCCTGCTGACCGCGGGAAGCTTGGGTTCTATTCCCTGGCAAGCCTCTCTGCACACTCTCATTTCCAACCAAGCTGTTTGCGTTTTTGGATAACAGATTTTCCTGGGAAACCGTAACCGGCACAGGGAAAGGAACTGGCCGCCCTACCCTGATGTGTGAATTTCACACGTCGTACAGGGCTTAGTACTCGGTGACCGACCTTCGGGTTGATTACTGTGTTAATGGTTTTTATATATATATATATATATATATATATATATATATATATATATATATATATATATTTGTCCTTTATGTTTGTTCCTTTCCCATTTCCTTATCTCTATTTCTATATGAATGAATATTTGTTCGCCATATGGCGGGATTTCGTGTTTTAATTTGTGTGTATACATATATATATATATATTTAATATCTATCTATGATACAGAAGCAGCCACAAGAACAATGGATGGCGATATTGAACAGAAATAAGAGTCGTTTAAGTTGATTCGAACGACTACTCAAACAGTAGTACTATATATATACTCGTGTACACATGTACATACACATTAAAACCACAGGTATTGCAATTTTCCACTAGATATCTAGTGGAAAATTGCAATACCTGTGGTTTTAATATGTTACGCTTCCACCACATCACGCCTGAGACCTCATCATTCGTATGTACATACACGTTTACATTGCGAATGTTTTTGGGGGCAATTTTTCCGGGAAAAAGCTTGGATGGTGGAGGAGAAAGAAGCGGACGAAATTTCGGAAAGAGTATTTCGTAAAGTAGTTCGTTTAGTAAAGGTTTGATGAGGTAAAAAGAAAAGGGAGGAGAAAAAGTGGGTTACTGAAATGTGCAAGGGAGGTAGAAATGAATTAGTAGAAGAAGGGTAATTAGACGAGACGTAGAGTTTAAAGCCGGGGAGAGAGAAATAGGGAGGCATCCAGACAGATAACGTTGGGAATGCGTGGACATAGGAGAGGGGATAATTCCGAAAGTTATTTGGATCTGACGGCGATCCGTGAGGGTAGCACATCGGTGGGGAGTGGGCAGATGGGGCGTCGGCGAGGAAGGGGGCAGGACATATTCGTGGGTTTTCTCCTCTCGTCGTGCTCACGGAGGAAGTGCGAAAAAACAAATGAGATTCCCCGAGAAGAACGTCTTTTGGTGAGTGAAAGTGGTTTCACTTCCTCTCATTCCCTATTCGTCCTCACGCGCTCCTGTCAACCGCTTTTCACGTCACAAAGCATGAGGTTACTCTTCCACAGCCGACCGGTAATATGTTGGGAAAATTTTGTTAGTCTGCCGAGAATTTGAAAGAAAAGGCGTGAAATATTACGTTAAGGTATAACGTATTGTTCCTCTTCTCTATGATACTATATGCTTTCTAACCAACTGTCCCCTCCTCTTGTGTGTATTGTCTATTTCTCCTTTGCTGGGTGGAACAGCTCCCTAAAGCCTTCCTTTGGCAAATGATTCGGAACACTTGGGCGTTTTAAAACATCGCAAATCTCAGTGTAAATTAGGTTTCCTTGGTGGTGTAATTGGTAGCACATCCGCCCCGTCAAGTGGAATGTCCAGTGTTCAAATCCTGGTTAAGGAAATATTTTTACATTTGTGATCTGCTCAAAAAACCGCCTTCCCCACATGTCCTGTGTTCGCCTTTTATGTGTTTTCCCATCCCCTTTCCTTATACCTATTTCTGTGTTTGAATGAATATATGTGCATTATTGTAAATAATTGTTGTTTGTGAATTTAGTGTATTGTGAATATATGTGAATATTATGCACTTCATTCTACATAGGCGAATGCATTACCCCCTTATCCATCCGAATGAACAATCTCCCCTACTCATGTAATTCTGCTTCACTCTCTTCTCTTCCTATCCCTTTACACGCAAGTTCACACAACCTATCATTTGACGAATGCTTTTCCCTAACAGTTCTAGAATCCCTACCCGATTCAGCCACCAACAGAGGTGAGAACTCGCGAATCCGCATACATCCTATATTTCCGATCCTTTAAAATTCCCACCCTTAACCGCCATCTTTTATTTCTTTCCCAACAGTCGCTAAACCTTCCACCCCCCCTCCCCTCCCCAGGCACTCTTCCCTCAAAGCCTCTCAGTCTGACCTGAAGAAGGCCTCGGAGTAGGCCGAAAGCTTAAATCATCTACAGTGTGAGTGTCCTTTTACGTGTTATCTGTTTTATTCTGTGTTCTATTTTGCCTTCCAAAAGTTATATTGCTCTCGTGAGTACTTCCGCGTCATCTATATATATATATATATATATATATATATATATATATATATATATATATATATATATATATATATATATATATATATATATATATATATATATATATATATATATATATATATCTGTTTATTTCACTTAGGGGCGCACAGCCTCCTTCATGTAGGTGTTTACTCTCATCCGTCTCTGTCTTCTTTCCCCTTTCCCCTCCTGCCGCCTGCCCCGTCATTTCCTTTCTCGTTAGAAGGAAAACCTTGGCGCTCTGCTTCCACCCTTTTCATTTAGGCAGATCGGACGCGTCTCTCTTATTCACCCTCCCTCCCTCATGCCCTCTCATGCCTACCACGGAACAATCCTCCGGATGAGCTTTCTCTTCCCCTGCCACCCACTCCACCGCCGCCCTCCCGCCATTCACCTTCCGGTCGATCAAGATCAGAGGTTCCTAATCCCCCACCAACGTCCTTCCTTCCACACACACACCCTACGAATTTTTTCCCAAAGTCTCCTCTCAATTTCTACCCGGCCTCAGTGATGGAATGGGCGGGGTCGGAGTGATGCGTGAAATAATTAAAAAAATGAGTAATTACCTATTGTAACTCATTGTAGTTTCTGGGTTACAGCGTAATTGAAGAATTTTTTAATGTTTCAATATTCAAGGGAAAAGTTCCCGAAAGGAAAATTCAAAGGACATGTAAATATTACAAAGGGGATATTTAGAAAGCCACAAATGTATCTGGATATGATGGAATTAACACTGAAGAGAGAAGAATGTACGGCTGCAGTAAATCAATCTTAGGATTCTAATCTTGACCGACACTTTTACTAATGTAGCACAAAACATCCTTGCAAACCAATGCTTTACAATAGCTCTGCATGCTTTCCACTCCTCTTAATTCTATAAAATATCAGAATTCATTTCTCCTCTTTCATTTTCACAGCTCTTTCTCCCTTATTACCGTATTCAGTCTTTCACACAGTGTCTCTTGCATTTGCTTCTTTTGAATCCATCAAATATCCCGAGGCAGCAATCTCTCTTTCTCTACCATGCCTACACGGTAGTAAAAAATTATTTAATGAATAAAAACCCATCCCGTGAAATATGGAAACGTTTAGCTTGTGTTCCACGAAAGGGCCGTTGCTTGAAGAATCGCCCCGCTCTGAGGATGTAGGGCACAGGAGGAGAGGGAGAAGGACTGAAAGAAGGGCATTGCAATGGATTGGTTTCCTTTAATCGCACGTTATGCATCCTTGGTGCAGCACGGTCGGAGCGGCTTGAGCACGGTATACGTGTGCACTCAGTCGAGGTTATCGCCTGGGTCGGTAGTCCAAGATCATTTGAGAGCTGTCACGCCACTACATCTGGCTCTTACATGGTGACGCTTGTTTTTACAACAAGGTGATCCGACTCGTTTGGTTCAGATGAGGTGTTCTCAGAGTGGTCGATACAGACCCAGAATTGTCGATGCGGCATTGCGGAGAGTCGATTTGGTCCCTCTAGCATAAATTAAATATCACTAATATGATAAAAACTAAATTTTATTGCATTGTAACCAACTTTTCTACGTGTAATATATCAGTTTACAGGGACGTTTGATTAATAAATATGTTCTCATTAATATTTTCAATTAAAAGGATGCATCGCCGAAACTCTCCTTGCTTCGTTTTGATAAAAGAAATCTGGGGCACTCGGAGAACTTAATATAAAACGGATGTTTTAAAAACTTTCTCTCCGATATTTTGTTCTAAAAATGAATAAGATTCCTTTTCCTTTGTCCTTATACAGATATTTAATATCAAAGTTGAGATAGTTGAAAAACATTTGGAAAACTCTTGGGAATCGTCCGTCCAAAAAGTTTGGAGATGACGTCTAGATTATGTGTGCGCCCTCGGCCAGTAACTGAGGATATCGTGTCGTTGTAACAATAGCTTTTAAGTCACTCATTTCAATTATGCAACTTATGATTGTTGAAAACAATAAAATAATCCAACGTAAAAAACCTTGTATGACCGAGGGCCTCCAGACAAGAAGAAATATAAGTAGGTCCATCCCGTAAGTTAGCTGTCTCTCGATTTTACGTGTAACAATGAAAGGAATTTTTATGATCCCGTACGATTTTTGATGGTTCAACCAATCTTTGAGAGGTAATCAATTCAAACAATCTACAAATCTTGTAAATACACAAGGATATTCATCAGGCTTGAGAAACCACAGATTTACAAATTCCTTCGCTCCTACGTTACTAACCCGCTTTCATTTAGCAAGAGTATTAAAACCAGTGTTAAAAGCATGGACAGTTTTAATCGAAAAATGTTGTTGAATACTACAAACCCATTTTGCGAATACTCTGTCTTGATTAATAATTACTTTAGAAAAGCATGGGTTCTCACACTCGCCTACATAAATCATCGCGCTTGCTGTGATTATCGTGAATGAATATAATGAAATTCTGAAACTGTGGCACTTACAAAAAAGCGTTCAGCTTTCTGAGTACGCTGTAAATGATTACAGATTTTGCAAAAAAATATTATCACGCAATATTTACCAAAAAGATAAATAAAGGTAATTTTATTAAAAAACTAGCATGAGTTTAAATTTACCTTAATTTTTAAAATTAGAAGGATTTCCGTTATTAAACAATGACAGTTAAATTTTCTGCCTTCAGATTTAACAACGTGTCTCCTAGAAAAAATGGTTGTATCCACGCGACTCGTCTCAATATGTTTTCATTGACTATACACCTTCTTGGAAACTCAGGAAATTAAGCTGGTGTTCTATAAAAATTTGCTATCATCACATTTAAGGATTGAGCGCTCTCTATCATCTGAAGTCTGTGTGTTAATTTCACAAAATGACCAGGAGGCGAATGAGGCCTTACAATAGTAGCCTAGTTCTAATGCTACTCAATATCGTGAACTGATTTGTCTTCTCAGGTTACATTTGGAACTAGAGTAATTTTGATGCCCTCTTGTTATGAAGGAAGTTTGATTCTACCTCCCTTTACCACAGATTGCTTACTAACTTTTTCTTCTTGATAGGAACTTTTAGTTTATATCCATGGTAATCACGGGAAATCCACCTTTTAAGGGAAGATTTTATGTGATGACTAAAACATTTTAGGAATTACAGTTCACGTGGGCTTTCTTTCGGCCATTCTAGAGTAGTTGATGTTATACCTAATTCATAAAGTTTATCTTTTTCATGCTAATTAAAAATGCTATCCCCTTTCTCTCCTAAAGAACATCCAGCATTGTATAACGACCTTCAGTGTCCCTCTACCTCTCCCAGTCTCCACCATCTACTTTTCTATCTTTTTCGAATTTCATCATGGAAACTTCGCCCTTTCTCCCACCAGATTAAAAACTTCGTCGTTTGTCCTCATCTCTATCCAACTTCTTTTCTTTCTCCGTCGCATTGCGCCCAACTAAAACCTCTCTATACTATGCTCATCTTCTTGCCTTAGGGGCCAGTTTTTGGATCCACAAAACCTCCGTATTTAAGTTTTCACTAATCTTTTCTTAATCTCTTTACTTAAGCGTTCTTTCCATCAACTCACTATTCTTTGCAAATGTTTCTTTTGTGTTAAAAGTTCTTCTGGTAATATTTATACTACAAGACCGTACATTAACTCTTCCGCTTGCCATTCACTTCAATTTTAATGTTTTTCTCAGCCTTCTTACGAATGATTATCGCATTGCTTTCGTTCACTCGATGTTAATCAATCTACATTTAAAATTAGCTTTTGAACGCCATCAAAAATCTCTCGCTGGTAACTTTAACATTTTCTGAGCAAACTAATTTAAAATTACACCGGTGATTGCAGAAAATCCAGTCTTTTTACCGTCTCTATCGCATTCTTCCTTATCTAACCTTTACAGTAATATCTTTATAACTATACTGTAATAATATAACTTTACTGTAATATGTAATTTACCTTTCCCCCCAGTTTACTCCTGCGCTCTGTAACATTTTCGGAAAATATGTCTCCTCAGCTCAGTGTAACGCCTGCTCAAAATACTTTAAACACTGAAGAACGACCTATTTTGAATTTTTTCCTACTTAGTATGCAGGCAACCCTGCAATGACATCACGTATTTCCATTCCCCTCTGCAAACTCAAACTTACATTCGCTTAGGTAGTCTTTAGCACTTTTGTATGCAATTCTAATGATGATTATCCGAACTACCTCAGCAGCGTGAGAAATAAACACACCGTTCTACCACCCATACATACTAATTTTAATAACTTAATCTTCAGTTGGATTAATTCTACGTATATATCTGTAGATCCTTCCTTTCCTTCTTCTCTGATCTCTCTTGTAATTTTGTGGAGATATTGATCTAATCTGATATTATTACTTTCGCCATGCTTTTCTCTATTCCCTAGAGTACTATTTCAATTTCGTTACCTTGTTCTAAACCCAAGCTGGCCTCATCCACATCACACTCTTCCCCCCTCATAATTTGTCCTATCTCTTAATCGCAGAGATTCTTCTCATCTCTTCCATGTCGATGATTATTTTTATTTCCTTCCTGTGTATCTTGCCTCACCAGTTTCCTTTTGTCCTTCTTTTCCGTTTTTCACAATTCCCGCCACGATTACATCCGCATTCAAATCTTACACCAACATTAGATATTTTCTTCCAAGAAAGCTTCCAAATATTTCATTTAATCAAGAATATCAAATATCTACTCCTATTTACCGGTGATTATTTATGATTCTGGACGGGGATATCGAAAGTTAATTAATATAAAAGGAAAAGGGCAGAATTAAAGGAATGTAGTGACTCTGAAGACAGAGGGGAAAGGAGGTGAGCAGTTCAGTGAAGGGAAGAAAATAGGCATTTTGAGTAGGATTAATTAAGGTAGAAAATATTAAGACCTAAAGAAGGAAAACATAAATGGGAGTCGGGCGTTGAGATTTGAATAAGGTTTTTATATTCCCATTGATGTTTTTTTAAATGCGTCAGGGATAAATTAAAGGCAACAGAGATAAAAAGGGGTAGTAGTAGTAGTTAATAGTAGAGTTGATAGAGTTTAGAGGTCATTTGCGCCATTGTGGATAGGTGAATGGAGGAAGGATTTTTAGATAAGGATGGATAGGTACCCTACAACGGCATTAGCCTACACTTAATGATAGGTTTCAAAGAACCACCCAACTTACTAGCCAGCCGTATTTGGATAAGAAGGAAGTGTTGTTTCATCAAGACAATGCACCAGCTCAGAAAATCCGTTAATGCACTGGGCAAAATTCATCAAATTAAAGTATGAATTGCCACCTCATGTACCCAGTTCGCCGGATTTAGCCCCCTCGGATTATGTTCTGTTCACAAAATTGAAAAAAATGGCTCGGTGGTAAAAGATTTTCCAACCGTGAAGAAGTGATTTCGGAAGTTGGTTTCTATTTTAAGGAGCAAGATGGTTCTTATTTTAAAAAGGGTATCGAACTTATTGAACATCGTTGGGAAAGTGTATAGAGGTGAAAGGAGGTTATTTTGAAAAATAAATCATTCTTTTTCCTAATTTTTTATTTTTTGAATTGGAAAAAATGTTTTGCTTAACACTTTATTTATGTTTTTATTATTATATTTTGGTGGGGAATAGATATTTGTGCTTTAGTTTCAATGGCCGTTAAATAGATAACCACGTGCTGCTAATCTTCTTACCTGTTATATATTGAATAATTTCAAAGTTTGAAAGTTAATCCCTACACGCTCAGTAATCACTGAACTTATTCATGCCATGACGAAATATCCAACAAAGATGAAGACAAAATGGTGAGGTGATTCAAATCAGCACGTGGAATGTCCAATCGCGGCTGTTGTTATTTTCTCCATTTTAGTGGGGATATAATCCATGGACTACAGGAAGGTTTTCGAAAAAGGGGACGGTTCATTTAATCGTTAAAAAATTGGGCAAATATTAGAGCAGGCGGGACAGTTTACCTATTTAGAAAGTGTTTTGGACCAAGATTGTCCGCGTAGTAGGGACATAAAAAGAAGAATTGCGTTGGGAAAAGCTCTTATCAGGGGTTAGAAGTTGATAACAGGCACCTAAGGATGCTAAGAAAACACTTACGAAAGATTTGATATGGAGCCTGGCTTAGAAAGATTCGGAAACGTGGTCGTTTAAGAAAGTTGTTCGACTTAAATTGGATGCTTTTGAAATGTGGGCGTAAAGAATGATGGAAAAGGTAAAAAGTAAAGCCAAAAAAATCAACAAAGAAATGCTAGGCATGGTTCGGGAGTAAAGAGGACTGCTTGGAGAGGTGTTAAAGTGGATAGAAAAAATGGATGTAGGGTATTTTAATAGGTGGTCAAAGGTTGGAGACTGGAGATTGTGACTGTGGTTATGCATGTTGAATGAAGTGAGGAGAGATGGGAAATATTCGGAATTGGAGAAAAGTTTAATGTAGTGTGGTGTGATTATGTCTTTTTGTACGGAGATGGGAAGTATAGCAGCGATCAGTCTGTATCAATCTGAAACCTTCCTTTAAACCTTACACTAATAAAAAGAAAATGGGAGTTGGATGGAATGAAACCTAGCATAGGCGTTAGCCTAATCTCCAAAATAGACGCCAACGGGTCGGCGATCTCAATAATCGTGTATACTTAATGAAAAGCGAGGATTTCATCAATGGTTATGTAGCGTCCAAAACTAATATTCGTGGTTCCTCATGAGAAAGTGTTATAATATCTGTAGAACTGAAGAATATTTTAATCCTAGATCACCTCTAACTCAGGGTTAAATCTTAAGGTTCAGTGGGTTGAGGAATTAGTATTTGTCTTGGAAATCCAGGCGAGGAGGAAGCGCACCAAACCAGAGTCTTCCGTCGCGTCTCTCCTGCGGGGATGCAACAAGTGTACCCACCACACGATCTGTCACCGGGGGTGTTCGGTGGGGGGGAGGGAGGGGTGTGAAAGAGGTTCTGGCGGAGTTGACCGACTTCCTTCCCGCGAGCGGCGACGATGGTCTCCCGCGGGGAGAGAACGGGGACTGCACGAACCCCTCCTCGTGGGAAGATTTATCTCGCCTCCCCTGCGGGAATAAATCACAGAAGTGGCGCACGTTGGCTAAAAGAGAGAAGGAGAAAAAGGAGTGGGATATTAACCGTCGCGGGCGCTTTTGGTGATGGTGTGTGTATGCGTGTGTAGGATGGCCATCGGGAGGGTTTCCGATTTTTTTTGCTTTTACACTTCCGCGAGCGCCATCAATCTTGCGCCAGTCCCAGTCCTTTTCCTCCCACGTTCCCGGCATAATTAGCCACTCTGTATTCTCGCGAAACTGGAGGGAAATGTATGGTTCGCATCAGTAACTTTAGGATCTTGGTAACTTATCTCGAGTTTTCGACGCCGCTCTTCTTTCGATCTCCGTCTCAGTTCCTAAGGATAAGAGTTCATATTTCTTGGGCTTCATCTATCTATTCATCTACACCGACACGATTTTCCGCAAGCCGCCGCAAAGGCTTGTTTAAATATAAACATACGTTTGTCATTACGTAGAAAAACTTGCACGCGATATTTTTCGATCTGGGTCATATTCATTGCGCATTGACTAATGTTTCACTAAATAATTAAATGTTGCCCTTTAAATTAAATTAATCTTGGATGCTATTTTGTTGTGGTTGCCTATTGTGCGAGGTAAGAATGAGTGCTTGAACCTGCCCGTGGTGGTGTTTTTATGCATTATTTTAATTTTTATGTATCACCTTATCCCTGTGGCCAAATGTAGTTATTAAAAAAATTCTCTTGGTGTCACATGACAACTTGGGTGTCGTGAAACTTTCTAAAAGCTTAAGTCTACCCTGCTCTCAAACTAATTCAATCAACAAACCCTTTCACGGTTATTCTCTGCATCTCATACTTTCGTTGCAATTTAATTTGAGTTAGCAAATTTTCCTTGAATCTTTTTCAATTCTTTGCATAGGTTTTTTGGTCTGTGAAAGCCGAGTGGTTATTCCCTTTTACCTTTTCCTACCATTTCTGCTAACTATTCGATCAAACCTAGTTTCCTTAATGATTAGCATCTACACCTATCTATTAAACACATTTTCTCCTTAGTTATACTGTAAACCTAAGTACATATGAGTACATTTATGAAAAATATTGTATCTAATGTCTTCCTTTCATTGTTCTGCAGGTGAGTCTCTTCCAACGAGATCGCTGTCACTGCGTGCACTGAGTATAAGCGGCTCCTATGTCGTGAGTAAACAAGTTTTTTGCAGGAGAATTTTCTCACGACATACAGACGACAGTTTTCTCTAGGTATATTTAAGATTCTATGCTACTTATCTTAATACACTGGTGGTTTAAACCTTTAAACAGTTTCGTTTTCCTATATTTAATATTTGTTTCTTATTCTGCGGTATTCAAGGAATTGATTCGGCTTTTTAGGATTGACCATCGATATTTATTGCTCTCAGGTCGATGTAGATAAATGTTTAACGAACGGTATTTCAAATGATTGCATCTTTTTTATCATAAAGAATGCAGGCACCTACCCAATTTCCCCCGAATTGTGCTTAAATTTATTCGTTTACAATAATTTTTATCTTAAATCACCAAGCCCTAGATATTTCAGAATAATTTTAGTCATAATCAAACCCCATTCGTCATATATTTACATTTTCGAAGGATAATAAAACGTGAATAAAAGACATGTAATGTATACGACTCGGATACATTGTCATTGAAACAAGTTGATTGATGATGAGACAGAAGCCTCTTGTGATGTGAAAGTGAGGAGAGTCGAAAAAGGTGGAATGGACGGAAAAGTATACAAACCAAAACGTTCAAGGCATTATTGGAGAAGATAGTGGGCTGTTGTGGGTGATGAGAAATCCAAAATATTCAGGAAAGGTGGATGCAGAGCATTTTATTTGACGATTGGTCTTGATGTAGGGGAGGTCTGTAAACGAGAAAGTGGAGGAAATAAACAAGGGAATTGGAGAGAATGAAAGAAGGTGAGACGTATGCGAAATTGAAAAAGGGTTTATTTAAGTGCGGGATGCCTATGTCCCCTGCTTGGAAAAACCTAAAAACCTGGCCGTTTTCAGTTATAGCCATAACCTATCTTAAACGGTAGACTACCTAATTAAATGTTTTTAAATTTAAATTTATTCCTGAATCTGTAATTATTTTCCATTAGGATCATTGTTAGGTAATCTACCGGTTAAGGTACGCTTTTGGATGGAAACAACTATCAAATAAATATTTTGTAACTCCAAACAAAACCAAATCCAGCAACCTAATCTACATCAGGTCCCTCTTCATCTCTGTGTACTTCTTTCCTCCCTTCATCCCGTCCAACATCCCTATCCTGTTCCTGCCCTTTCCTCGCTTGCCCAACATTCTCCCCTCTATTACCTTCTTCAACATTCCACTACCACTCAATACGCCTTTCATCCATTTTTCATGCCTCCATAGAATTTCTCTCAACAAACCCCTCTCCTCACCCACCATCTCCAGTACTTCCTCATTTGTTTTCCTTTCGGTCTATTTCACCTTTCCCATTCTTCTCCATACCCACATTTCAAAAGCCTCCAATCTACGCCGTTCCTCCTGCTTCAGTGACCACGTTTCCGCGCCGTACATAGCTACGCTCCATATCAGAGTTTTTACGAGTCTTGTCTTAACATCCCTACTCAACGTCCCCGTTATCAACTCCCTTCTCCTTGAGAATGCCTCTCTTCCTAGCGTAATCCTTCTCCTTACGTCCCTACCACTTTGACCGTATTGGTCCAAAACACTTCCGAGATATGTAAACTGTTCTACCTGCTCTATTTTTTCCCCACCTATTTTAATGTTTAGCTTAGCCTTTTTCTTTTTGGAAAATCGCATAACCTTAGTTTTATGAATATCGATTCATTCATCACCCATATCTATCGCACTGAACCTCCAATTCACTCAGCAATGCTTGTAACCCCTTGGCTGACTGAGCAATGAATGATTGGTCATCAGCCAACCTAACCGATTTACGAATTCCCCTCCGACTTTCATTCCTACCTCCATTTCTTCCCATGCCTCTTTTATCTCATTTAGGATATTTCTCATTATTTTAAAATTTAATTCTGAATGCATGTGCTTAATTAAAGAAAGCCCTGACTTGCCAGTTGTTAGCAGCAAATTATATTGATTGCAGACCACAAAGGATGTCAACAGAAACCGATGGCGTCTTAACCCGCTTACATCGAAGGTGCTACATTCGTATTCAAATCAAATGATAACTCTCAGTATCTGCCCATTTATTCAATCACTTTAATATGATTTCGTCCAGTGTGCTTTCCTGGAATGTTTCTCAAAAGAATTAAGTTAATATTTCTCTTTCCCAAAAAATTCCACCTTTCTTATACCCGAGGAATAGGGAAGTACGTGAAATAATTTACATTGGCTGTGAGATAATTTAACATGTAGAAAATTATGGCGCCGGGCGATAAGGATAATAATTAAGTTATTTCCAACTAGGAAAAATAATGCAAGATGTAGATTTTCAAGGTATTAATAAGGTTCTATCGTGATTGAACGAGTTAATTTTCACATTTATACTTATATTGATGAAGGTAAAGTGGCGAAAATATATTTACACCCTTTTATGAGTATTCTGGAAACATTTTGTCGAAATATAGTTTTTAAGCACTGTAGGATGTTCTTGGTAATAAATAATAGATGGTAGCACTTTTCGGCTTGAATGATGCTACCATCTATTATTCATTATGTTCGACTTCTTCCACCATATCACACCTTAAGTTACTCAATAGGTTCTTGGTAATTCATTTAAAAGTGCTCCAACGCTAAAATTAACTACTACTAAGAAGCCGATTTTTGAGACTGTGCGATTAAATCTGTTTTTCTCAAATGAAGCAATATCTTAAAGAAATGTGGGAAGGTGCTGTAATACTAACGCTATTACATATAATATACAGATTCACCAATTAATCTTCTTATGTGGCCCGAAACTGTCATAAGAGCAGATATAAAATCTTGGAAAAAATTTAATAATTTTCTATGTTTTCATAGTAGATTGATGAAATGCACCCAAGGGTACGAACAGATGAAAAATTATCGAAATATTATTACCTCGATATATTAATACAATCTCCTTAAATTAAATGAGAAAAAGAATGCGGATAAGTGGGTTAGAAGAAGGAATAGGCTTGTTAGACAGCATGAAGGAAGGCAAAATTTACAAAGAAATGAAGGAGTTGATCTGTCGAAAACAAAGAAAAGTTATCGCAATGCTATATTATGGTTTATATAGGTCGTTCAACATCTGCCTCCAAATTAGTATAATTCCTTGAACAAATTGGGTGACAAAAATATTAATTGTACGTTAGTAAGTACTCATCAATCAATGGAAATCTAGTAACGAAATAATTTTTCAAATAAATTACTACGCACGAATCTTTGAAGTCTTGAAATATGATGACTGCCAAGGCGTACAGGACTGGTGTGAGTTGATATGAATATTAAAATAGAACACTTTCATAATGTCGACCAATCTTGTCCCTAAGACCTTTTAAAAGTTTCTCTGTGATAAGGGTCTTTTTTATTCACCCTTTCTCCATCCAGCCCACCGTATTATATTTTCATCAGGTATACTGTTTAATCCTCCATCAGCACTGAGGAAGAAGAAGTCCTTTCGTTTGGCGAATCCGCTCCCCGCGTCCGGAATGTCCCCGGCACGCGACCCCCGGTCAACGCAGAGGAAAAACAAATAATGAGTTTGCGTTAACATTTCCGGCTTCTCCAAAAAGCATCCCATCCTCCAAGGAATTAATTAGACTTGAGAATGCGGGGATAATAGCACAAAAATCCCCTAAGTAACTAGCTACGGAGCCAATGGAGAAAGGTGGACGGTTTCTATTTCTTTTACTTTTGCTCCAACCCTTCTCCTCCTCCTCGCCAAAGGATAAGTCGTTCCCGTCCGTCAGTCAGAGAAAGAGAGAGAGGGAGAACTCAAGTTCCTTCGAGGAAAACTTCTTCCCTCCTTCCCCAGCAAGACGAAATATAATGTAGCGGGAAAACATCGCCCTTTAAGTCGCGCTTGAAGAATAGAATTTTTTTTAAGGGTAGAGGGGTTGGAGTGGCGGGGGTTGAGGGTGACGGCGAAGGGGGCAGGGAATGGAAGGGGGAAGCAAAACTTCCCCGTTCATTCAAGAGAGCCCCTGCAGCAAAAGCGGGAAAGCCTTCCTTCTTGCTTGGATTACCTTCCTTAATCACAAATTCCGCCCCGCTTCGCCACCTCTACACCCCCACATCCCTTCTTTCTTAGCCCTCTCTCCACTCTCCCCACCGACTCCTCCTTGGTCCTCGCCCACCAGCGTTCTGCACCACCTACCCTCTCCCTCCCGATCCACTTCAAGACTATCCTTCACCCTCATCTTTCTCTCTCACTCACTTCATTTTCAAATCCCCCCGACCTCCTCCTTATCGCGAACAGATACGGAAGAGTTGTTGCGGAACGAGAGAATCGCCTCGCACTGACATAGTACGATTTTATTTACGGGTAAAAGCAGTACGGAGCGCGGTGCTATGGAATATTTTGACACTGTATGGAAGCAGATACTTTATTCTTAAATAGGATGTCGACTATAAAGACGTTTCGACTTTGGCGATTCTTCTCAACCAGATGCTTATTCTCTTTTTTAATTTTTTTCAAAAAAATAGTTAAAGGGAAAATTCAATCAAATTCTTGCTCTAATTGAATGGATAAAATAGCAGGGGTCTCAAAACTTTTTTTACCTGTTTGACAACAAACTTTTTATAGAGTGTTCCAGTGAATTAAGATCGTAAACTAACCATCTGATTGATAGCTTCTGCGAATTTAAACAATTATACTATTTGGACTAGTTTTCATTCATTTGTAACTGGTATGTGCGTGGAAAAGTACACAGTCAAAAATAAATGTAAAAATAACGGATGATTATGAGTTATATTTTCATTCCTGATCTTGTAAACACTTCGTGTAACAAGTGAGTCTTTCGCGAGTCTTTCACCACTTGTCAGATTATTGCAGCTTTTAACCTTAACGAGGGTATAACCCCACCACCAACCTCTGGCAATTGATTTCCGGGGTCAAAAAATGCCGTGTTTATAAAACCTCCGAGTCGAGGTGGGCTCCTTTTGATTGGCCAACGCTCGTTCTTACTCAATTCTACCTTTCACTTTTCATTTTGTGTCATCGCTTTCCACGGTTGGTTGCAATTCCATTGTTGGTCGTGTTCGAATTTGAGAGAGGACGGTGACTCGGCCAGCATCGGGAAAAAATTGACTGTTAGAGAGGTGATTTGAGAACAAATGAGTTTGCTAGTGAAACACAAGAGGATTATTATCCAGCATTACTTGGAACATCAGCATGAAGAAAGATTTTTACATTACATCAATGAGGAATTACAACACGCATTCATTCCTGTAATTTTAAATAAAGAATGCGATCTGATCACTATGTGTGAAAGTGTACATGTGTTTCTCCATGTCATATACATACTCAATATTTACATATAAAATATTTCTACCTTAATGTTCACCGCCAAACGTCAATGAGTGGCAATACGGTGGCTTGTCAGGTATTGTGTATATCCTGATACAGCTGTCATACGACGGAAGCTGAACAACTGACATGATGTAATATTAGTGGAGACCTAACAGCCTCGTACCATGAGTGTGGAAATCAATAACACTTACACTTCGTGCCATACTCTTGTTATTTTTCGCTTGAATCAACAAAACTATTCCAGGTGCCCTAATCCAAGCGAATATTGGTGCAGTTAGCATGGCATGCTGTATATTTAAATGTCTGACTGATATACAGCGTGCTTTCCGAAAGTAATGCAATTTTTTTTCAAGAAGTAATTTATTGAACAGAAAAACTGATTCAAATGCATATGTCACCTAATAATTGTTAATACTCGGCCTATTTTCTCCAGAACCACCCTCAAAAAACCCTTGTATCGCTTTTCGGAGTAAGGTTTAGATGTATTAATAAATAAATTGGGCATAAATAATTTCTAGAATAGTTCGTATTGAAAATAAATTCAAATGGGGCTGAGAGAAATGTTCTGTGTCGCTGGTTAGGACTCATTTTGAATATGCTGCATGTAATCCTCACGAAGTTGGGTTGATTGGCAAGTTGGAACACGCGCTGCGTAGGGAAGCTAGATTTGTAAAACGTGTTTATAAACTTAGAAGCATATCCAAAATATTATAGGGGTTAGGCTAAGAATCACTCACTGATCGAAGGTTATATTACAGATTAAAGCTTCTGCATAAATTAGAAGGGAGTCTCTTTAGCAATGATTTGAAAGTTTATTTTTACCCCCATCGTACTACGGTAGGATAGATTTCATGTCAATGAAATTACAGAGATTAAGTGTAGAACAGATAGATTTAAGATGTCATTTTTACCACGGTAAAATTTGACACTCCAATACCGCGAAATGAAAAAAATTCTCGTTATTTTTTAACATACCTCGTACATTAATAAAATGGGAGAGATTTATTGTAGAACAGATATATTTAAAATATTATTTGTTTCCCGAACGATAAGGGAGCAGAATAACATTGTTCCACCGCGGTAGGATCATGTTTGGGTAAAAATTAGTCTCGTGCCTATTCACCCCCTGCCACGCACCCTAGCGGTGGCTTGCAGGGTATATAAATGAAATAAAAATAAAATAATTGGATTGAGAATCAAATGTGGAGGATGTGTGAAAGTGGATGGCGTTAGGTAGTGGTTGAAGAAGGAGGAAATGTGTAGATATTTTGGAGAGAATGAAGAGAAGTTGAAGGTTTACGGGATTTATTGTAGTATTGTGTGTGTGCTTGTGTATTTTGTTAGGTTGCACCATTTAAGGAAGGAAAGCCCGTTAAGTTTCTGTCCATCCAAAACTTAGGTGGACTGTGAAATATCGAATGATGGAGCAATGATTGACTTATATATATATATATATATATGTATATATATATATATATATATATATATATATATATATATATATACATATATATATTAATATATATATATATATATATTTCATTTTATAAAATATCCTCGAAGTTTGTCATTTTAAACAACTCGGACTAATATTTTTCTGATTGAGTTTTACTGTTCAAAAAATCTATAAAATAAGAAAATATTTTATTGGGTACCTAAATTAAATATTCATCTCACCAAAGAGGATATAATGAGGAGGACTTGAGATAGGAATAAAAGTGGGTAGTGGATGATTAAGTTAGTAAGGTTTGCAGATGACCAAGCAATAGTGAGTCTGAAAGCCGAGTGATTGCAGTTACTATTGAGTGTTTTTTAGGATTAATTCCTGTAGAATAGGATAACGATGTACCGTAAGAGGAGAAAAGTAATGAGACTGTTGAGAAGTCGACTAGTTAAGTTAAAAAATAATAATAAGGAGGGAATAAACGAGATCAGGCGGAGAAGTTCATGCGTTTGAGAATAATTTAATTGGGAAAAGGGGAATGGTAGTGTGGATATTAAGGAAAGAATGTTGTTAGCGAAAAATGTATTTGCGAGAAGAATAGAATTTTGTAAGCTGTACACTATGTTAGGATGTGAGTATAAAAGTTCAGTAAAGAATAAATCATGGAGCATAGTGTTTTATAGGTGATAGATGTATTTGTGGAAAGAGGATGAGGGTATATTGGAGTTTTCTGTAATGTGGGTATGGTGGAGAATGGAGAACATAAGTTGGATAGAGAGGAAGACAAACGCCAAGGTTTCAAATTGTGTGGTCGGAGGGAGAAAGTTACCGGGGAAAATCAAAAACATACAGGGGAAATGGGCGGTGGAAATATTAAAAGAAAGTGAGTTGTTGAAGGACGCGACAGAATGGAGAGAGTTTGGAAATCAGGATAGAGAATTGAAAAGATAGAAGACTTTTTAGATGAACTAAAGGCTGGCAAAAATGACGAAGAAATAAATAATGAATTATTATATGAAGACGAAAGAGGACGTTATCACAACATATAAACGTAATAAAGCAAGCGAACGTAACCTATCTATATAGATATAGAATAACTTTAATAAAAAAGAAGATGTGATTTTATCAGGGAACAAAAGTAATTATTTCTTTTAAAGTTATATCATTTCTCTCGCGAGTGTATCCACGACGACGTGAACAATCACCTGCGTGCAAGCGGTACGGCGAAGAATTCCCTCAAGCAAACAAGCTTCCCTTCTCACGCCATTTCTTCCCCCTCCACTTACACCAACCGCCCTCCTCCCCATGAGCCCTTCAATATAGTACCCCCAAAATATCTTGCGCCATCCCCTGAGGCGTATTTCTTCAATATTTCTTCCTGCTTTCCAAATTAACGTCCGCCAGCTGCCAAAGGGAGGATGTTGTCTCATATTTTTAGCCTTCCTCTCTCGTCCCTTTTGTTCCTTCGAACGTATATACCTCCAACACACAGAAGAGAGTATAAGAAAACGATAACCATCAGTGATTTTAAAACTTTTCCAATATTCTATGCGTCTTAAAGCGCTTCAATATGTAAGAAAGTGAGGAATTAGCGAAAATTTAAGGTAAAATATTTTTGACGTTCCTTAGAAGCAGCTAATATTACGCCGTGTAAATTAGTCATTCATATATTCCATGGTTTAATGAGAATTTTAGGAAAACTCGGAAAATAAGTTATTGGCATGACAAAATGCATTGATATATTCTTACCACCGTGTTTGAATAAGAGCGGTGGACGATGTTACCGGCTGAGTCAAATGGGATTATCAATCGCACTTCCTCTTCCCTCACGCGATTTACAATAAAAACGAAATCCGACCTTAGCGAACGAATATACTAAAAGGTAATTAATTAATGATTAATACAACTATTGCTTGGTGTACGTACCCAAATATGCTCAGGGTACTGTCCACCCATGCGCCGAAAATTTTCCACAAAATCATCTTGTACAAATCTTTAGCCACTTCATTTCATCCAGAGGTCCTAGTCCTTCCCTACACATTTTTTTAAAACCCAAGAATCATCTTTCCACATCTGAATCATTCGCTTGAAAATTACTCATCAACAATCCCAGCGCAGTCATCAATCTTGCCGAGGCTCCACATTTGAGGCACTTAGCACCACAGATTAAGATAAAACAGGATGAAAACAAACTTAAAGACAGCTGCTCATACAGGGTCATTCCCGCTGGTCCAAATTCTGTCGATCAAAAATAAATCTTTCACATCCTTTGGGACGTATGTCAATGTGAAGTGCTGTGCAACGAAGACATTTCGACTCTTTGCCCACTTTATTCCAGCATCCAAAAAAATTCAAAACCTTTCTGGCCGACCTATTTTTTCTTCTTGAAAATCCAAAACATAGCTTATTTCAGCGTCCGTTAACTACCATCTCAAACCCCTTTTCCATTTTCTGCCGTCATATATAAAAATACATCATTAACAAGAAAAACTTTATTCAAGCACAGTTCCCCGAAATACAGACGTGACTGTGGCCACTATTGATATGAACTCTCTCTGTGCATAGATTTCCCAATAGAGAATGTCTCTGTTATCTCCTACGTTTTCCTAACTAAACGCCAGAATCCGCGAGTCTAGCACAGTTTTCCGTTTAAAATTTTTCGAATTTCATTCTGTCTAGCTAATTCATTCACATTTAACCATGGCCACTATATTTAAATCAATCGTTCCGCCATGGAAAGTAGGTTCATCGCTTCTTACGCCGTCTCTACAACAGACTCTTCGAACCAAATGGTCTCTCCCGACTCACCCCAAAACACTCACATTGGATAAGAAATATGCATGATATTCCTATGGCCTGGCAACATGATATGAACGCTGAAAGCTTTTACCTATTCCCCCAATACATCATCTTGGTTTTCTTCGCCTCTAACGTTTCCTCCACTCAAATATTATATCTCCCTAGATTTCCAAAGCTTCCTCTTCAACAACAAATGTTACGCCGCAGTTTGCATTAAACCGAAAAAAATATCAGTTGTACCTTCACATGAGTAGTCTTCATCATTTGTATACTAAAATCAGCATAAAGCTTCATACCCTATATAAATTCCTTTCATGAATTCAATCCTCTCTTATCCAAAGGGGTTAACCCTTATTCCTCTTTCACAGAAAAATTCTCAAACATTATAACTCGCTAACCCTTAAAATGTCCCATAATAGGAAAAACGAAACTCTCTCCATTCGCACAACCTACCGTCTTGGGTGTGCAGTCTCTAAAGATGATTCTTAAAGATCTTTTCCCCGTCATCTCCAACAACAAATCCAAAGCCAACCTACTTTCTCAATGCCTACCTTACATTTAAACGTTCCACAGTATTTCTAATATTCTTAAAACCACCAGACCCCTTTCTAAATTCAATCCAATTTTCCAAATCGGGCGGATCCCATCCAACATTGGCAGATTCATAACCTGCTCCATTCTTGTCGTAAACTCCTTTTCACAGCAGCACTTTCTTTAATAATACCTCTCCCTTTCGATGTCTTCCAGCATTCCTAAAAAATTTCATTTATCTCCTATAATTAAAACTCCAATGCACCAATACTTACAAATATTTAACTACCACCGAGCGTAATGTAAACCCATCCTTCTCGTCCGCCTCCCTCCAAGTTTCCCAAATGTAACCACCTACTACAAAGTTTTCCATTTTGTCAAATTAGTATTGAAGAAAACGCATACTATGCATAGGTCTGCATTTAATTTCTGTTTGCTCCACATATATGTTCATTTTAATTTACAAATTGAGTTGAAATTAGCTGCAGCAATACATGGAAACCTAATTTACTACAAATTCGTGATAAACAATTGTCAATAATTATGTTAATTTTTACAATTTTGACACTTGCTTTTTTCCCAATTTTCTTTTATGCCCAAAAATAGAAACTTTTCTTTGAGAAAAAAGTTCTTTTTATCAAAATTATATGCATTAACTTAACCACAACCATGGATTTAGACGGCAATGTAGTTAATATCTTTAAATTTCAATTTTTTTAACGTTTTTAGTGTCTCGATAAAATTTTGCAAAAACTTCATTTTCAACTTTAATTTGCTACGATTTCTTTCGCCAGTTTAGTCTTCATGAGTAATCATAGCCACCTTCAGCATATTACGAGTACGCAGCCATAGACCCGACAAAATGGATTGAAATGTCTTGCTTTTCGAATATATTATCTTGTTTCAGGCTTCAATTCGTGGAATTATTTAATATCCATATTAAAAAAAACAAGACTTGCAATTTTCCTTAGATTTTTTTTGGGAATCTGTGGAAAAGTAAAAGTCTTTCTTTTTAGTATGGATATCTCGCTTTTCGAGTGTAAATAGAAAAAAGCACCACTCATTTTGAAATCAAGCGTCATTTCGAAGCGTAATATATAGTAAGGTTGAAGATGATCGAGAACGAGTGCATGGAATGGGCTCCGAGGTATGTGTGATGGACTTAATATGCGGATGGACAATCCAATTTTGAAAGCATTAAATAATAATAATCATTATCATTATTATAATGTATACTTCCTAAACCCATACTTTAAGGAGCATAGTATTCTGCTGAAAAGGACGACCCCAGTCACCTGTGGAAAATTTCCTTTCCACTTCGTAAACATCGTCATTTGAAAAGTTGCCCCAGGGTAAGAAATTGTACTTGAGGGAAAGAATTGGAGCACTGGAAGGAGGGGAGAGGGCAGTCGTAAGTGGGTAACCCGCGGCTATCTGGGAAGACAGAGAAAGGATTTTTTTGGTGAAGAGGTGAGCAGAGAGAGAGATAGAGAAAAAGTAAGGGGCGCAAGGACTGTGGGTGGTGATGGGATATAGGGGCAGTGGCGACGGATGAAACTCTGGAGCGGAGTTCAAACATTCGAGCGTCTGAGGCCGTGTCGCCGCATTTTCATTCCATATTTTTTTTTCCTTCGTCCATTTTCGTCGAGACCCGTTTCCACCCTTCAGCAACCCAACCCAACCCCCTTCCACCCCTTCCTCTCCGAAACCAAACAACCAAAGTTTCTCTCGTGTTTGATATTTTCTTTTGGTGGGGAGGAATTCAATAAAAGTCTCAATCCGGAGCAGCCTTAGAACAACACGGCAAGACCGAACCAGGAATGTTTAAATTTTCTCCTTGATGCTTTTCTTTCTTTCTTTTATTTTTTACATTGTAACCTTCCCGCTCATCTTTTGACGTCACGCCGTTGCCATAGAATTTACTTCGATGTTAATCTTATACGTTGCTCAATTTTTTTGGGAAGCATTTTCAGGCCGAGATAGACACGTGAGTGGCAAATAATTTACCGGAGGAAAGCGTCAAGTAAAGATGTACATGTATTCATATGTAGGAGAAAGTAAATGATGGGAACGCCATGAATTAAATATCTAGGTTCAACAGTTAGTGAAGCCTTTTGTACCCTCCAAGACATTGCTCTGCAATGAAACTTGAAAAGAGAAAGTGAGTTTGGGAATTTTGGGGTATAGGTATGGCAAAGAATGGCCAATATATATAAAATGGCATCAAGAAAGACAAAATAAGTAATGTTAGAGACTAGGCATGAGACAAAGACTAAGAAACGTGGTAGGAGAATGGGAAGGGTTGCAGAGAAAAATGTAAAGAAATAAGGTCAAAGAGAGGCAGAAAATTTTGAGAACTATGTTATAAATAGAGATAGGGTGATCGGTAAATAAGATGGTGGAAGCATAAAGGTTAAGAATGTTGGCCAGGATGATTGGAAAAGGGACATTGGTACAAGGTTCAGAAGATCAATTTATATCAACGCGGATGTCGAAGCTGTGATTGTTTTTTGGGATATGCAATATATTTCTGCGCGACAGAAAGAAATGCTGCAATTTTTTTTCATGCCTAGAACGATTTTCCCGTTTGCATGTCATGTAATGACCACAGCAATATAAAGAATGTTTCTAGAGTGTTCATCAAAATCTATTTCAGACCGGTAAACTTGTATTAATAAAAGTATACTTCTTAATTAACTAATCAGGTTTGCGGGTCAAAATGGGATAAAATAAGGTAAAATTCTGGATGTAAACTCTTATGGTCTTATTAATTGTTTAATAAATGAAATATCTATTGCCATAATAGATTTAGGGTTGTCACCAGAGATGATAAAAAAGCGTCAAGGTTTTCACTCTTTAGGTTAACTGTGTGCATTAATAAGGTTGCCTTTCTAGCTCCTTTTTATTTTTGTGAATAAATAAAATCCAACGGTGCCACATCAGGGGTCTAGGGTTGCTGGGGCACCGTTGCCACCTTGTGATTAACCAGGTACTTGGTCACGAGGAAGGTGGTGTGGGAGGTGTGCGGTGCCTTGTCGTGGTGCAGCCTCCTGCGGGCAAATACATATCTTCGGCCGTGTTGCACTCTTTTCTGAAGCCTTTGCAGGGCTTCCACGTAAAACTTACTGTTCACTCTCTGTCCTCAAGGCACACATTCTTCATGGATAACGCCTCTTGAGTCGAAAAAGATGATGCGCATAGCAATGCTTATCTTTGAGACAGATACTGTGAACCTCATCCCTTTAATGTGCCCTCTTTTAGCTTAGAATGTTGTGCTTAATTGATACTTTACTTACTCGTCCATATTTGTTCGAAATTCGTACACTAATCAACTCATTCTTAATATTTATAAGAGATAGATAACTTTCAGTAGTATTTGAAAGCGATTTTTAAAATACTTCGAAATAACCCACTCCAATTAATACTATATCTCTTTGAAATTGGCAAAATTATATCAATCCTAGTTGCGAGGTTCAGTAAGATTTCAATGAGCGCAAATGAAACGACAGCAGTAATGAAACTGTGTTACCTTATTAATTTGAAAATCAACAAAGACCAACAGAGAAGTCAACGTGTTAATTAGGTAACGAAAATGGTTTTCAAAGAAAAGTATGAAACAAAGTTTGTTTTTTCTGAAGCCCGAAATAAACTGGCACAAAACATTCTTTTATCCCGTTCTTAATATTGCAATAGCTCGTTCTTCAACTCTTCCTACTTTCTTACTCACATAATTTAAAAGAAAATTCCAAATCTTTTCCTTGGTCTGCCTCTCTTTCTCCCCTCTATTACCATCCTCACCATCCCATTGCCTTTCAAGATCATCTGCATCCTCTAGTCCTACCTTATTCGAATTAATTCCAACAGATTTCTCTATTCCTCCATCAATCCTTGGACTTAATCGTTGCTTTTCCTTTTCGTCCACTTAATTTTTTTATAATATTCTTCACACACACATCTTTACAGCCTCTGATCTTACACTCTGAAAAGGCGGGCTTAACTGGCTAAAGCACTCGGCCAGTCATCGAGGGATCCGGTTTCGAATGCCGATCGAGGCGAGCGGTTTATTCCTCTAAGAAATTATCGAATTATAGTGAGCATGTGTGGATGATTCCATGAAAATTTGCTGTCGCGGAAGCTTTAAATGAATTTGTCAATGGTAAATCCACCTCTTTGTAAATGCCTCATTACGTAACCTAGTTTTTCCATTAAGGTCAACACTGATATTTCCAACATGATCCATCGGATATAAAAAAATCACCGGGGGATGGATCATTTTGGCTAGCATAGACGTTGTTGTGAGTGAAATCCGCCCAAAAATATTTCCACGTCCCACAAAAGTGAGAGCCTTTCAGTTAACACAAACGGGAGTCCCCCTTTTGAAGCCAACAACTTTTGTCGTGGTCTTCTTAAATTATTCTAATCAACATAAACCCCTTTTGTAAGTACGTTACCATTCAACCTTTAGGCTCATAGTTTGTAGACACCGTGATTCCGTCCAAAAGTTGTAAAGCCACCTCCTCCTCACATTCGTAATATCCTCCCTCCATTCAGTATCCTTCTCTCTCTCTTTCTCAATGTCTTCTCATTCCACCATATCCCGAAACGATATTGAGATATGAGACTCTCAGGATCAAGGAAACTAATGAATGAGCTCTACGACTGAAGTTCCAAGATATGACAAACTTTCTCGCACTTCCGCTGGTCTGAGCGAACTATCTTCACGAAGACGTCGGAATCGGAGATGATGCATCTGGTTTGATGACCGACTTTGGTAATCCTTTGAATTATTTCCATGGAATGAACAAGACGTTTCAATTACTCCTCACGTAAGATATTCCACGTTACGCTGATAACTTTAATTAACTCTTTTAATGAAATGGATGATGTTATTCAATGAAGTTTCAGAATTTTCTACATTAATTTAAACTCATCATCGAATAATACGTGGAAGCACCGTATGCACAGAATTGAGGAAGGATTTATTTTTATGTTGGATGCCAGACTGTGGCTTGTTAAGTAAGGCTATGAAGTAATTTAGGCATGTTTAGTCTGAAACAACAATAACCTCTCTTAAAAGTTGAAATAAACAATTGAAAATAAAAGTTTAAATTAAACAATACGCTTCCATATCAGCCATAATTTGTCTCAATCATAAAGTTTCTTAAAGGCATTGAATAATAATGCCAACTTTTCAGCGAGTTAGCCAATCGGATATAATATTTACTTGGCTCTTTGCAGAATCCTTACGATAGTCAAAATTGAAAAAAAAAATAAAATATTCATAAGAAAGAATTTCTAAATAGTTTGTCAAATAAAGGAAGACTATGATTATCATTAAGTTTGAGAGACACAAACTAACCGAGGCATAAACGCTCATTTTTATAGGAAGTTTTTTTGAGGAGGGGTTGGTAGAGTAGGGAGTACATTTAAGGGAGATTTGTGTTCATGAATGAAGCTTTTACAAAATGGTTGGCGTTAATGGCAGACATCTTAAGTGATGACGTACAAAAAAATTGAGTGAAAACTAGTTTTTTGCACCTAGTGACAATTTCCATTTCTTGCACATAAAACAGAGATTTGGCGGACAACGTTTGGAAGACAACGAGGTTCAGTTCCCAGGTTGGCAACTTTTACCCTCATAGATGAAAGGAGCTGGTGAAGTGTTACGACAAGTGCTTAGAAGTGAAAGGCGATTATGTAGAAAAGTGATGCAAGTCTGAAGGAAACTAAAACCCTTAGCAAACATTTTTTCTAACAAATATATTGTTTATTTAAATATACAAGGAGCGTAGCTACGGTCGTGAATCATGTAAACAAAAAAGTGCCGAGACCGTAAACTTTATTGGCACTAAGGGATAAGGAAGAATAAGGAGAAAAAAATTTTTAAACACAAGGGGAGATATAGGGAATATCACAGTAGGTCACTTGGGTGTTTTTGAGAAACATCGACTCACGTATACCTCAATCGCACACAAAAGCCAAAATAAATAATAAAAATAATAAATAATAAAATAAACTTACAACCATTCGATCCCTATGGTATGTTAAAAAATAACTGTCACTCTCGTGAATCACATTCACACACACACTCAAGGTTTACAAGGATCCCTCCTATGTCAGTTTATTAAAGTTTGCTTTGTTCAGCGAAACAGTAAGAAGACGGTGTATGAGAGAATGGAATGCGGCGTGTTTGTCGGTGTGATGGTCAAAGGAGGACTGAGGGATGTAGTTATTAGTGTGCGTTGGTTTGCGGTAAATATTAAATTAAAGCTGATTATTCCTTCTAGTGACTATATTGTAGATCTAGTTTATATAGTAATGTACCTACTTCTATATTGTTTACGATTGATTACATCTCGTAATAACCGGGACACGGAGACTTGGTCGTTAAATAAGAGAGAAAAGTGTAGATCAGGAATCGTCAGGATGTGGAACACCTTCTATCTACGGCTATCGTCTTGCTGCAGTGACCAGGTTTCCGAGCCGTACAGCATTATGCCGTGTAGTAAATTTTTCACCCATCTTTTCTTAACATCTTTGCTAATTGATCCTGTCCCAATTCCCTCCTCCTTGTGAAAGTTGCTATGCCTACCGAAATTCTTTCTTTCTCCCTTTCCTTGTACTACTTTGACCATCTTGCCCCAAAACATACCCAAAAGATATAAACTTTTTCACCTGCTCGTGCATTTTCCTCCATATTTTTACGGTTAACTTGAGATTTCCAATTTTGCAAACCTCATGAGCTTATTTTGTTAGCGTGTGATCCTTTACCATATCAATCACACTGATTTTCCAATGGCCTCACCAATGCTTGCAAACACTTGGCTGACTGACTGATAAACTTTTGATGATCCGCAAACCTGACTGATTTTAATGAATCCCCAACTGATTTCAATCCTATCTCAAGTTCTTTCATTTGTTTGATAATAGTTATTTACAAATTGAAAATATGAAGTATATTGGTATTAAATTAAAAAAATGGAAATACAAAACCTAGTGGATTATGGACACTAATCAAATTGTTTGCAAAACTCGAAAGTCAGCTTACTTATAATCTACTTCTTAGTAATTCAAAGGAATCCCCGGAAAATTTCCCGCTTTGACTTTGTACTTTTCTCGCTAAAAGAAGGACGGTATAGCGGTATCCGGTTGGACCTAAAAATTTACGACTTCGGCCGTTATCTTCCCAAATGGACTCTGGTAAACGCGAGGAATTGGGATGGAGAGAGGGGGACCGTTTTCATGTTTTTTCTCCGGAACGAAAATAACAAAATGAAACGAGAAATAACGTCGGTAAGGTTTGTGGATGTGGTGGGGGAGGGAGAGGGACGCCTGGGAGAGTTTGATAAAAGATGCGTCGGAAGAGGAACGTGGAGTCGAGGTGGAGGAAAATTGGAGCGTGGATGCGGCGAACGAGGGTGTGGGAAACACGAAAAAGAGGCGTGGCTGGTACACAGCAAGGAGAATTGTTAAGGTGGCTCTGCCCTTATGCGTGATGCCCTCAGATATTCTGAGAACGTCGTCATAACATCTCTAAATAGAGATATATCGACTGTTACTTTCTCTTATTGCGTTTTTCCTCGATGTTACTCCCTTAGTTCTTTAATCCTTTAAAAAAAATATTTTATAGATGGGCTCCTATGGACAAAGATGGCGTCTTCAATAAATTAATCTAAATTTTTTAAAAAATCTCCATTTTCTAAAAACTAATATCCAGCGGATAAAAAATTATGTTTACGGTATTGTGAAAAAAACTCGTATTTTGATGATTTGTCGGAATATATTTATGTTTTTAAAGAACAAATATTTTCAAATTTCTCGTCACGAAAGAGGAAAAAAGTGCTTTGGGCAATTAGGATACATACCTCGCGGTGGTATAACGGGTAGAGCGTTGGACTGTTGACCGGAGGGTCCCGTCTCATTTTATGCTCGACCTCCGGCTCAAATCAAATGTTTCTGATTGAAGATTAAATTAATCCATATATAATGCAACCATTTCAGAGAGTAAAAATTTTTAACTCGGGTCCGTAAATATAATAAATTCATTTTTATTATTCCATTGGTAATGATGTAATATTACCATGTCGTGTATTGTGGGTTGCGGTATTCCAGGGGGTAAAGCGATGGGCTAATGACCGGAGGTTAGTAGCCCACCGCTTTACTGAGTTACGTCCCGGGTTCGATTCCCGGGCAAGCCACTCTAGAAACCTGCAGTTCCGCCCAAGCTAGATTTTTTGGGTACTAGTTCTTCCTGGGAAACAATAACCGGCACAGGGAAAGGAACTGGCCCCCTACCCTGATGTGTGAATATTCACGCGCCGTCGGGCTTGGTACACGTCGCTCTACCATCACCTACTAAATCGACCTTCGGGTTAATTACTGTGTTTATGGTTTAATTTTATCTCAGTTTAAGTTTGAGACTATCGTTTGGATATTAGCTGTCAAATAAAAACATTTTGTTATGCATTAAGTAAGCATTTTAGTTATTAAATGTAATATTTGTGAATAAAAACGCCTTCATCCCGTACATTCGACACTTCCTTAGCGACGTTACAGATTTTTATAATGCACCAATGCATGCAGTCAATGAGAGATATTCGAAGAAGGTAGGGCAAGTTGATTTAGACAATTTTATGGGAACGTGACATGCTGAAAACGATATTAGAGTGGAGTATTCTGGGGAATTTATGCAGAGGAAAAAAGAACATAGCTTTTTTGAATAAAATTTTGGGAGATAGAAACTATGCAGAGCGTTAGAATGGGATTTTTGTAATATGCAGTCAATTATGAATATTCTTTCATGATATTTTATGATCGGAAGTACAAATAATTGAAGTACCTGGATCCATAGGGAACCTACCCTAACTTGTTTCATTCTTGTTTGTGATAATTAAGTCCCTTGGGCCTCACGTAGACGCAGAGAAAGTAAAAACAGTAATTACTGCATCGCAGGAGGTCCAGCAAAAAATCCCCCTGATTTTTTAGAAATTTTTAAGGGAAGTGGGAATATGTCACGGGTATTTTGGAAGAAACATCTTGGGTGCCCCTTTAATAACGAAGAGAGGAGATAAGGGAAAGAATAAGAAATATAGGCACCGCCATTAACAGGTTGAATTACTCGTTCTTCCCATGCACGACACACATTCATAACGAGTTCTTACCCGAGCTCCCGTACATTTTCATTCAAAAACCAAAATTTGATGAATAAGTCAAAAAGGTCTATATCCTGAGTTATAAATAGACATGGGTTTATGTATGTGTACTTGCATATATGTATATGCGTGATTGCATACATATTATCGCCTATGCATGTTTGAATTCACATTTGTATGAATTCGCGAGGAAGGTCAATAAATAATACGCAAAACTGAATAGAGGCCGTAATAATCAAAGTAATTTTCTGAAATTTATTTAAATTTCCTGCATATTAATCCCGGACATTTAGACACTAATTCCATCATTTCCGTCAACGTGTATATTTCCTCCAGTATATATTTTAAATATGCACATTTAAAAAAATATTTTTAGCGAATGTTATTTCCCAATTTTTATCCTCTCTTATTTTCCCTTATCCGTTACCCTTCCTATATGGTTCTCTAAAAAGGTGTGTGGCAGGGAGTGCCTTGCACTCCCTGCCACACACCTTTTTAGTGAATCGCGGGGTGTTTATGTAGATGTAAATCTCTTTACAAGTCCTCCATAAGCTTTGGCAAAGTGTTATTTTGTTCGCTGTTGTAGCCAGCGGGTAACCTCTTGGACTGCGATACTGTGATTTTCAAAACGCCGGCCCGAGAAGATGAAAATCCCTGGGGGCTAAGTAAAAACTGTACGGGGAATATTCCAACCGATCCCAATGAAATGTTACATAACATCTCCTACGCTTGTCTTACTGACGTTTGCGACTGAAAATTGACTAGCCCTAGTATGTGCATGCATAGCAGGTGCGGTTACCCCCCTTCCACGCCACACTCCCTCGGGGCGGCTTTTGAAGTATTGTGTAAGTGTCGAGTGAATCTTCATTGTACAAGTCTCAGAAGTAATCGTATGTTTCGGGAGCCATTCTGAGCTAGTTTAAGGAAAAATGATTAGTACTACAATGTGGGAAAGGTAAAAAAATTTCCAAAAAACGTATGTCTGCCACTGTAGTCAACCCAACTCAAGGTGAATCTGGACCTTTGAGTGAACCCCCACGTGCATGGAAGAAGGAGGTTAGTTTGGTGAATGGTGAATACCTATGCGGGAGAAGGGGAAAAGAGAGGGATGGAGAGGACACAGGAAGTTGATTTGGGGAGGCGTGTCAACCTGGGGAACAAGATGGGAGTGCAAAGAGATGGGTTTGCGTGGGACGGAAGGTGCTTTTTCTCCGAAATGGTTCCGGGCCTTTGCCGGGGGCTTGCACGGGGATTGGTCGAAGAACGGAATACGAATGAGCGCCATTGTTGAGGGCGGGTGGGCGGGTGTGCGAAGGTGGATGGGGATGGGGGTTGGGAACATCTCCGGCAAAGTAGAAAGTGAGGCTGGGATAGAGGACGGGAGACGTCGTCGCCTGAGGCGGAGGTGACTTGAGGGGTGCGGGCGAAGGAGGTTACCGGCCCCCGGACTAGTGTTGCTTCCAGGGGCGGCTGGAAATAAGGGAATGCTGTTGAAGGACGCTTACGTCAATGGGCTTTGAAATATTGCTTCGAAATGAAAAGTCCTGGCGAGAAAGGGCAGATCTAGAAGTTGTTTTAAATGACAATAATGTTTTAAACTCTATGTTTCAATGTGCATTATTAGCGTGGAAACGTACAAATGTACAGGTACATTCCATACTACGCAATAGTCTAAGACATGTTTTTGAAACATTTTTTTTTTCAAATTCTTTTGTTTCATTAATATCGCCACGTAAACCGACTGTCTATTTTTGTTATAAACAACTTGATTCATCGGAAATTTGTTACAATGGATTGAATGTGTCTCAGGATCATAAATATTTCATGATATTCATATTTAAAAAGGTATTAGTTTTTTTTTAAATAGCAGTTTTTCGGCATTATCAAAACACGATCCATGGAATGACGTCAAGACACAATTTCTATGGCATCGTTAGGTTGTGAGACTATATAGTATGAAGGTGATTTTATGTGTATTCGTGTTGCCAAAATGAACCCTTGGTTAAATACATATTAGAGAAAAATACCAGAAAACAAAGATGACAGGAGTGTGTATAGGAGAGAATGAACCAATGCTGTCAAAGCATTGGTTTATTCTCTGTAATATATGGGCATATTATGTAGAAGTTAATGATGATGAAAGGAGAGCGAAAGTGGACCCACCATTGTAAATGCTATGCAGATGAAATCCAATTCATGCGTATTACTACTACTTTTTCTCGGATTTCATCAGGTTAAAATGTTGTCAAATAATGGTTTTAATGTAAAAAATAATTAATTATCGATTTAATACTATGAATCCCTAGTGATATATTTGGGCTTCATTAAATGGGTGGTGGGAAAATGTAATGAGAAAGTTGAAGGAATGTGTTATTTTCCTCAAGTTAGACCTCATTTGGAATATGCCGCAAGTGTTTGGGATCCTTGGGAGAAAATTTGGCAAAAACAATTAGATAAAGTCTAGAGAAAATCCGCCAGATTCGTGAAAAATGTATATGACAAGAACATAAGCGTAACAGGCCTCTTAAGGGATTAAAGTTGGAAGCCACTTGAAATACGAAGAGAACAAGCGAGACTTAGACTTTTAGAAAGATTCAGAACCAACGAATTAAACGATGACACTAAAGGAATAATAGTGGCCTTATAGTACTTATATAGATCAGACCACAAAGCTAAAATAAGAAAGATAGATTCAAATACTCATTCTTTCCCAGAACAATCAGAAATCATTATAGTAGGAAACCAAAGTCACTTTAGAAATATTAAAAAACAAAATTAAACATTGCACATATATTAGGCGTATCTGTAGATGCATGTTTATGTCAGTTGGTAGCTTGTGCTTTTGCATGTGTGTGGGGTGTAAGTGGTTTTGCATGAATGTATAAAATGTTTGGTTTGTGGACTGTAAAAATTTGTGGCTTTTGCATGCGTTTTTTTCTTAATTATGGGTGGTGCCCTAACACCCCCCGCCACACGCCCTTGCGGCGGCTTATTAAGGCGGGGTATTAAGTAGATGTAGATATAGAAATGTGTTTAACATTCGCTCATTCGCCACTGGATTGTCAACAAAACGTGTAAATAATGGCTTTGCTGCTTTAAGTGAAATCGTGCAAACAAATCTCATATAAGAAAATGCCCAGAGAAGGCATTTGCCTGTAGAAATGGGGCTTTACTACATTCTCCGTTGACTGAATTTAAGGAAAAGAATTATCCATTTCTATCTGATAAGAAACTCACCCACTTGGGTGAGAGTGGGCGAAGCTATGCGTAATTCAACCCACTTAGCGTTTTTGAAGCAAGCAACATGCAATGTTGCCATATTTACTCCCTACATTCATGGGATTAAGGCTACTGAGCGGAAATTCCTTCCACCATTCTCCGGAATTTTTTCGCTTTCCCGGTCCCGGATCCCGAAGAGTTGATCTCGAAGTCCGGAAAATCGACTTCTTCAACCGCGAAACACCTACAATGGGAAATAAACACACTACTCATAGGTATTTCTTAGACATTTTTCCTATTTGTCGCTATCTAAAGTTGCAACGTTACACGTCACCAGACATGCATGCGCGACACCAGAATCAGATATCACATGACCAGCTAATTTTAGCCCAAGGATAGCAAATCGAGCACGTTTGATCGTTGAGAACAGAAAACAGTTTGTATTTACACAGGGAACTAATTATTTTCACAACCCAGGATTTGTCTACAAAGCCATCTTCGGGTAAATGATCTTAGATTTTCATAATTCGTTCACATTAAGGTGAATGCACCTCTTATTTTTTATAACTTTATCTACTCAAGTTTAGCGTTGACCTATTACATATAAGGGTGTCTATATACCTCTGAAAGACGTTGCCGGGGTCAGGAACCCGGTTGTTTCACCACCTCCACGGCTTTTTGTTTATAAGTATTTACTTTTACAGCCACTATTGCAGATTATAAACGAAAATTTAACAAAATATGTTATTTAGAGATTTCTCGGGAAAAAAAATTTTCCGTTCACGATCCCCAAAGTTTACAAAATGTCGGGAATTTGGAAACCCTGCATGGGATGCATAAGAAACCAATATCCAAAGGGGAATTCATAAGAACCATAACGTCCCGTAGATTATGGCATCAACAATAAACCATTCAAACAAAAGAAAAGCTTGTGGAAAAGTTAACAAAAAAATAGGATTCATTAAAATTTGTTGCCTCAGTCGTAACTTTAAGGAATTTGCATCAAATGTTGAAATGAAATAGTTTACTTTGTAATTCCAAACACTTTATTTAAAAAAAACCTGATGATGATGTTCAACGTCGAAACCTGGGTCGTGTTTTTTAATTGATGTTTGTGTAATTACAAAGTAAATTATTTAATTCTATTTCCATAGGACTTATTAGATAAGTACTAGGTACATGTGTTGAAAAAGTCAAAGAGAAATGTTGTCTGTCGTTGGTTAGGCCTCATTTAGAATATTTTGCTTCAATTTAAGTTTTATAGGGTCCTCACGAAGTTGGAGCGTTGAGGAACTAGATTTGTAAAATGTTTCTATGATAATCTTGGTACCGTATCCATAGTATTAGAGCAGCTAGGCTGGGACACACTCAGGGAGCGGAAGACAAATTACAGATTGAAGCCCTTGCGTAAATTGGAAGGGCGTTTCGTGATCAGTGATGTTGAAAATGTATTATTATCCCTATCGTAATGCGGTAGGAGAGATTATGTGAATTAAATTAGAGAGATTAAATGTGGAACCGATATATTCAAGATGTCATTTTTTCCTCGTACGATAAGGGATCATAATAACATTGTCCGATGTGTGTATTCACCCCCTGCCGCACACCCCTGCGGTGGCTTGTAAGGCACATAAATAAATAAAAAAAGCGATGCCTTAAGGTTGTGAGAGATGAATTCAAATTTTAAATATATTGCTCGAGACGACGTGCACTCAATAATAACAAGGAGCAAAACTGCGCAACAGAGCAGGGGTTTTAGGTTAATCCTGCTAGGGGTCGGGAGAGGTGTGATGGTGGGGAAACGTCCTCTCCAGAGAAGAGGTGTGCGAATTTACCACGCAATTCCTTCTCTACGCCGGTAAACTATAAATATCACAATGCGAGACTGTTTATTTTATTGCCTGAATTTTCTGTGAAAAGAGGGTAAGTTATAGATGGCAATTCAATGTAAATTACCTTCTGGTTTCCACTCCCAGCATCCCATGGAGCGTTCCTGGATTTTCCCACTTGTTGAGTTCCGGAAAAGAGAACTGCCTTATTCAATGACACACTGCCTCGCATCGTACGAATGCTTTCAAGCCTCTATTTATCATGAGCATTGAGCAGTCCACTGGCACTATACTACCCGAGTCGGCCCTCGTTGGAACGCGTCCTCACGTTTATTGACACGCTCGCTAGTAGCAACGAGGCGTGTGGACGGTGTTTTCCTTCCCACGTTTTTTGCAGCGTTGCATTTTGGAGTTAATATCTCGGAGAGATGAACGAAAGGTAAGCGACCTTCTGGAAAACATTACTTGACTTGGATGGAATTCCAGAGAAAAATACGTCGCGATTCCCATGCAAATACTGAGAAACTACAAAATGTTCCTTTGGGTGTACACGTATTCATGTATATAATTATTTGCAAATAAATATATTCTGAAGGTTATGCGGTTTTCAAGAAAGATGAAGGTTAAGTTAAACATTTAAATAGGAGGGCAGAAACTGGAGAAGGTTGTAAAGCTTAAATAGTATCTCGAAAATGTTTTGAACCGAAATGGTTGAAGTAGCATGGGCGTAAGGAGAAGATTTGCGTTAGACAAAGAATCTTTCATAAGGAGAAGAGAGTTTATGACAGGGACCTTGAGTGAGGTTATTAAGAGAAATGCACGTTAAAACATTTATTTGGAGCGAACTAAGGGATCATAATAACATTGTCCGACCGCGGTTGGGTCATGTTCATGTTCGGCTAAAATTACTCTGGTCGATATTCATCCCCTTCCACACACCCTACCGGTAGCTTGCAGGGTACATAAATAAAAATAAAACTATGCACGGCGTTGAAACATGGTAATTGAACCAGGATGATATAGAGTTGTTGCCCTAATTTCCGGATTTAGGTCTCTTAAACGCTTTCAAAAACAAGCATCCGAGGATCATTGCAACGATTGCACTTACCAAATACAATTACTACATATGGATTATTATTAGGTAATCTACCGGTTAAGGTAGGTTTTTGGATGGACACAACTATCAAATGAACATTTTGTGACTCCCCACCTAGCAAACTAATCTATATCAGGTCCCTCTTCATCTCGGTGTACTTCTTTCCTCCCTTTATCTCGTCCAACATCCCTATCCTCTTCCTACCCTTACCTTGCTTGCCCAACATTCTCCCCTCTATTACCCTCTTCAACATTCCACTACCGCTCAATACGCCTTTCATCCATTTTTCCTGCCTCCATAGGATTTCTCTCAACAAACCCCTCTCCTCCCCCACCATTTCTAGTACTTTACATATGGATGTATATTGATTATATTATAAAAGATGTTCGCCATTTGAACCCCATCAAGACAAACTATGTCACAATGGATTCTTTCGCGAGTGAAACGTTCACATAAAACATTATCTAGAAAAACAAAAATAAGAAGTATATGTTGAATAAATATTTTTGATGACCATTAATACTCAGGATCAGTAAAAAACTATGGTCACGAACTACTGTAAGGTTAGTTTGATACACGATTGTGTAGCCTTCCCCGTACTTTGCCCAGTGGTAAGTGAATTTCAGAAATTCAGGATATGCCTAAAGAATTTTAATATCGAGGTATCAATTGTACGAAATTTTGCTCAAATTTCAACTGCTTGTGATTCTGGATGCACTCTATCAAATGACAGTGGTGAAATAGGTTCTTACATCGGTCGTCTTCTAAGAAAATGGCATAGAATAAATCAAGATTCAATTCGCATTCTAATAGTAGTGGAGGGCTACCACCAGCAGAATTATGGATTTTTGTTGAGCTGCAATTACGTTGAATGAACAGCACCAACCCGCCATTGCATAAGTAGTATTCATTAACTTCTGAGAAAACCCAAAAAATCGTACTGTTTTAAAAATTGGGGATCTTGCAGTAATACAAGGTAAGGTTTAGAGGATTTTTAAAAACGTACATGAACTTCTGCAGTGTGCTTAATATATCTGTATCCACGTCATATATCTGTTAATGAAATTGGCATGAATGGCTGTGATATCATTTAAAATCACTTGTCATTAAAACGTTAAATAAGGCGACAAAGTGCAGTCGCGATCTTACTTCCTTAAAGAGTACACGTTTCACGATCTTTACTCCTTAAAGAGTATTTGTGTCATCTACGGTTATAGAGGAATCCGGTACCCTGAACTTGACACTCCTTGAACTTTCCAAAGACCTCACCCAAATTTGAACCCAGAGCCATCCAGTTCCAATCCAAAGGTTCTGTATATGACAGTGTCTGCGGACGTAGTTATAAACACAGCGTAGCCTAGCCGGAACTTGTCTTTGATAGGCAGAGCTAGAGAGCTTACTGCGTAACAAGCCATATGCGTATGGAATGCATGCGCTCAGGCTATGTGTGCCATTTCCTTTGACACACCACCTGTGGTTCCCTACAGAGGTCTGTCTGTCAGGAAATCACCAATCTTGGATTCAAGAAGAGGGTTTGGTGCGAGGATTCACTCAGGATTTGATTGAGCCTTGGGCACTCGGACCTGCAGTCGAAAACCTTAACCACAAGCTATGATAACTGCTTTATGCAGTGGGTCGATGATAATTCACTGCTCTAATCACTGTAGTGGAAGCGTTTTCGACGATTGAATCGTGCATCAACTGGATCGCGAATATTGCGTGATTTGCTAAAAGTATTGGGGTTACGGATTGCTCCCCCACCTTCAAGGTTAATGAGTTAAGTTTCGCCGCATTCGGAGAAGGAGACCGCACCGCTCCTCCCCGAGGAACCCCAAACTTATCCGACCGCGACGGGACACACTTCGCCGCGTCTCTTTCCCACCAAAGACTTCAGGAGGAATGGGACCGTCTCTTGGCGTCAAACTCCCCGGGGGTGAACCCGACCCTCTCCCCGCCGCCACGGTAGAGAGCCTTCGGTAGGGAGAGCAGAAGCCGACCCGCGGCGGCGAGCCCATTCGAACAGAGACAGCCCCGGGCATCAATTTTCCGTGACGCTCTCTTGTTTGAGTTCAAAGAGAGGAGAGAGGAAGGGAGAAAGAGAGAGAGAGAGAGAGAGAGATTAGGGAGGTTTGAATAGGCTCGGAATTCATATTCATCTTGTTTAAGGTCGCCATTCGGCTTGCCTTTAGTTATCCTCCACGGAATTCCTTTACGAGTGGACTCCTGGATTTTTTTATCTTATTTTAATAAATCTTTGGTACACATTTTAAATACTGAGGTATAATCAGACATGGCATCAGTACTGAAATAACTGCCTTTTGTTCGCAATTTTTTCTAATTACATGGCATGTACCAGAGATAATAAGGATAAATTCGGGAAAAAATGATTTCAGATAACAAATTGCTGAAAATCTTTAAAATGAAACCCATGTACATCGATACACCGGTACCTGCGCATCTACCAGTCGAGGTACGCTTCCTGGAAGGCGTTGTCGGGAACCTCGCACAGGTACGTCACCACGCCCTCTCTGATTATCTCCATCGTTCCAAAACTCTCTTCCTCTTCTCAAAACTGTCTTTCAAGTTTCAAGAAACTGTAACAGTAACTTTAACGGAGTCACCCGCTATGTGTGCATTATAATGCAACCATTTCAGAGAGTAAAAATCATTCGCCTTGACCGGGATTCGAACCCGGATCCCTCGATATCCGGCCGAGTGCTTTAACCACTTAAGCTACCTAGACGTCCTCTTACGCTCTGAAATTTTGGGGGCTTTAAAGGAACAAGATGTTATGACGAAATACCGTACATACAATGTCACAGGCATTCGTAGTCGTGCGCGACGCGCCACAGTCCACGATGTTAATAAAGCCAATTTCAAACACTTAGGCTGTTCATAACTTAGACAAAATTCAACTAAGTGTTTGAAATTGGCTTTATTAATATCGTGGACTGTGGCGCGTCGCGCACGACTACGAATGCCTGTGACATTGTATGTACGGTATTTCGTCATAACATCTTGTTCCTTTAAAACCCCCAAAATTTCAGAGTGTAAGAGGACGTCTCGGTAGCTTAAGTGGTTAAAGCACTCGACCGGATATCGAGGGATCCGGGTTCGAATCCCGGGCAAGGCGAATGACTTTTTACTCTCTGAAATGGTTGTCTTTCAAGTATTTTATGGAGGTGGGCGCAGTGCATCTGGGGTCGCATTGACATCTTGTGCATGACCAGGTACTCGGTCCGGTCACGACTGAATGTGCGTTGTTGTCATGTTTCAGCATCCATTAGCTAAAGATCTTATCCATGACGCGTTTCCTTCTTTTCCGCTGGATTTCGAAGACTTCCACGTAAAACTGTGCATGTCTGTCCTTTGAGATACAAACTCTTTAGGGATAACGCCTTTCGAGTCTAAAAAGACGACGAGCATAGCGGTACTTATTTTTTAAGATACACCCTATATAGTGAGAGGTCGCTAAGTATGTCTCATTATCATTTTGACTTGTTAAAAGCCGTTGGTTTTTTCGTTGTTGGTGGACAGAGATTTTAGTTTTGCCTCTTGATGTGTGCATGAGAAGAATGAAATTCAGAAGAAGTTAATCATTTTTAGTTGGAATCTGTCAATATAAAAAGCAAAAAAAGGTCGAAATCCTTTGACTATATCTCCCAAAGATATTTGATTTTTTACTTCAGTTTTCAGGAGGCTAAAATTGTAAAAGGACAAAATTTTGCTCAAAACAGAACATGCCAAACATAACCACTCGCTTTTACAGTCCCTGTTTGAGATTGATGTATAATAATCTTTCCTGAAAATTAAAAGTTTCTTTATCCCAGACTTTTATTCTCTATATCTCCCCCAGTCTCGTCCACGTATTTCTTCGTTTGCTCTCTAGATTTTCCATTTGCAATACGATTCATAGTGTTAATGGGTATGTAGTGTAATGTAAGTTGGGGATAATTAGTTAGTTCTATGGATCAACCTAATAAGAAAACCTACCTTAACCCGATAGAATGATATATTTACATTATATGTAATATAACAAATAGTCATACTGTGAAGGGTACATTACAGGCCATTTCGAGGTGAATGGCATGGAAATGCATTGCAGTACAAGTCCAATGCCCCAATAATTCAAGGCAAAGCATGAAGTTAATTCCAACGTCGTCATTAGCCAGTAAATAAATTGTTACATTCTACAATGGCTAGTATTTTATCATGATTACGGTAATAGCTCTTGAGCCTTTTCTAGAGAGGTGAATCATTGGGTTCCCCGGATATATCTTTTCCGAAACCAACGAAACTTTCACCCAAGGAACATTAATCCGAGTTTTTTTTTCGAGACGCTAGCCATGACAATAAGGATACGGGTAATGAAAATAAATGACGCAGAAATGTTTTAGGTCGTCGAAATGCAATCCCTTTGCAGGTTACAAGGGTTCAGAATGGCTCAAAAATTCCCTCACAAGGAAGAACCGGAAAGGAGGGAAAAATCTCATCAATCCGATACATTAGCACTCTGGAAAGAATGATTACCATCACGTTTGTCTGAGAAATGTTGAAATGATAGAAGTGGATATAACTTTTCATGTGAAATGAGCTTTAGTTTTGAGGTTGATGAATGAAATATAATTCACGTCTTTGTCATGTCAAATTGACGTCTTATATGAGTAACTTCCATGTGTGTGGTTATTTTGGAGTTATTATGGGACCCACTCACGGAGCGAAGGATAAATTACAGATTAAATTACCTCTAGCATAAATTGGAAAGATATTTCTTTAATGATGACGTTGCAAATATATAATTAGCCCCATTGCCCTACGGTAGGAGAGGTCATGTGAATAAAATTAGAGATATCAAGTGTAGAACAGATAGATTTATCGTCAGGTGTAATTGTTCCCACGAACGATAAAGGATCAGAATAATGTTTTCCGATCACGCAAGGATGGGCAATTATATTGTGTCAAAAGTGTTGTCATGTGTAATCATCCCCTGCCACAAACCCTACCTGTGACTTGTAAGGGCACCATGTATATATCTGGGTATGTACGCGTACGCATTTACTGTATTTTGTTCCATAATTCGAATGATATTAACGCTTGGACTTTACACTGGCAATGAGTACCAAAGGTAGAGTCGTCATTATAAACTCCACCCATTTTCCAGACATCATTTTCAAGAAATTCGAGTGTTATCGGAAAATAGGATGGTTTTGATTGAAACGATACCAATCGCGCTTAAAACGAATTGTGGACAAAGAGGAGTTGAATTTTTAGGTGGGACTCCTCTATCACAGTTTTCAACATCCCGTTGCCAATCAAAATTCTCTGCACCCATCTTTACTCTCTCCTTTGGAATTCTCCCAGCAATGCTTTCACCACCCTTCCATGCCCAGTATCTCTTCGATTTCTTCCCTTTCACTTTCCTCATCACTTTTCCCATCCTTCTCCATACATTTTTAAAACCTCCAATCTACGCCTATCATCATGCTTTAGTGACCATGTTTTCGCACCGCACAAAACTACGATCCCCATCAAAGTTTTGACGAGCCTTTTCTTAACATATCTACTC